>JAGFNQ010006741.1:0-345369 GCA_024364735.1 Boesenbergia rotunda | reverse complement strand
GCTCTCACTAACAATCTCCCACTAGCACTAGTGCCAATCGCTGTAGTATCTAATACCCAATGACCTAGTGTGACCATCATGCTTCATCTGTGCCAAAGCCTTGGTCAAGGGATCTGCGACGTTAGCCTCTGTGGGTACTCTGCAAATCTTCACATCTCCTCGATCGATGATCTCTCGAATGAGATGGAATCGCCGTAGTATGTGTTTGGTCCGCTGGTGTGAGCGAGGTTCCTTAGCCTGCGCAATAGCTCCATTGTTGTCACAATAGAGCTGTACTGGGTCGGCTATACTAGGAACCACTCCAAGCTCAGTAATGAACTTGCGGATCCAAACTGCCTCCTTTGCTGCCTCAGATGCAGCAATGTACTCAGCTTCTGTTGTAGAATCAGCAACTGTATCCTGCTTTGAACTCTTCCAGCTGACAGCGCCACCATTTAAGCAAAACACGAACCCTGACTGCGATCTGTAGTCATCCTGGTCAGTTTGGAAGCTAGCATCACTGTAACCTTTACAGTTAGCTCCTCTTCGCCTCCAAATATCAAGAAATATTCTTTAGTCCTTCTCAAGTACTTAAGAATGTTCTTGACTGCTATCCAGTGACGTTCACCTGGATCTGACTGGTATCTGCTCGTCATGCTCAAAGCATACGAGACATCAGGACGAGTACATAACATGGCGTACATGATAGATCCTATGGCTGAGGCATAAGGGATCTTGCTCATGCGGTCTCTCTCCTCTCTAGAAGAGGGACCTTGAGTCTTCGAAAGACTCACGCCATGTGACATTGGCAGATTTCCCTTCTTGGAATTCTGCATGGCAAACCGTTGCAAAACGGTATCAATGTATGTACTCTGACTTAGGCCAAGCAATCTTTTAGATCTATCTCTATAGATCTTAATGCCTAGAATGCAGGCTGCTTCACCTAAGTCCTTCATTGCGAAACAAGTCCCCAACCAAGTCTTCACAGACTGTAGCGAAGGGATGTCGTTCCCAATGAGTAGTATGTCATCCACATACAAGACTAGGAAGACTACTGTGCTCCCACTAACCATCTTGTAGACACAAGGTTCATCTTCGTTCTTGATGAAACCAAACTGTTTGATCGCATCATCGAATCGAAGATTCCAGCTCCGAGAAGCTTGCTTTAGACCATAAATGGCCCTATGCAGCTTGCATACTCTGCCAGTATGCTGTGGATCTACAAAACCCTCAGGCTGTGTCATGTACACATCCTCGAGGAGGTTTCCATTCAGAAACGCTGTCTTGACATCCATCTGCCAGATCTCATAATCGTGGTAGGCTGCAATAGCAAGCATGATCCGAATAGACTTAAACATCGCTACTGGAGAAAAAGTTTCATCATAGTCAATACCATGAATTTGCTTGAAACCTTTAGCTACCAGTCTACCCTTATAGGTATGAGTAAGTCCATCCATGTTAGGCTTTCTCTTAAAGACCCATTTACACCCAATGGGTTTGACCCCTTCAGGTGGATCAACCAAGGTCCAAACTTGGTTAGTGTACATGGATTCCATTTCGGATCTCATGGCTTCCAGCCATGACTCAGAATCTGGGCTCATCACAGCTTCCTGATAGGTGGTAGGTTCATTCTCAATGATCATAACGTCATCATGGTCAGGCAAGAGAAATGAATATCTCTCAGGCTGACGACGTACCCTATCAGACCTGCGAAGAGGTAAGTCTACCTGAACAGGTTGTTGTTCCACAATTTCTTGTGTAACAATCTCATCCACAATTTCTTGTGGTTCCTGTTCAGTATCCATCAAGGGCTCAGTGCTATGGTCGTTGTCTTGAATTTCTTCAAGATCAAACGAACTCCCACTAGTCTTTCTAGAAACAAAATCCCTTTCTAGAAAGACCCCAGTCTTAGCAACAAACACTTTGTGTTGACTGGGAATGTAGAAGTAATATCCCTTAGTTTCCTTGGGATATCCCACGAAATAGCACTTATCAGATTTGGGTCCCAGTTTGTCTGAGACTTGACGTCGTACGTAAGCCTCACAACCCCAAACCCTCATGAAAGACATCTTGGGACTCCTCCCTGTCCATATCGTATATGGTGTCTTCATGACAGCCTTTGATGGAACACGGTTTAGTGTGAACGCTGCCGTGTCTAGAGCATATCCCCAAAAGGATATAGGGAGATCTGCGTGACTCATCATAGATCGTACCATATCTAATAAGGTACGATTCCTCCTTTCGGATACACCATTCCACTGTGGTGTTCCAGGGGGAGTGAGTTGGGATAGAATCCCACACTCAGCTAGGTAGTCACGAAACTCATGGCTCAAGTATTCTCCACCTCGATCTGATCGAAGTATCTTAATACTCTTGCCAAGTTGGTTCTGTACTTCATTTCTGAATTCTTTGAACTTTTCAAAGGATTCAGACTTATGTGTTATCAAATACACATAGCCATATCTACTGAAGTCATCAGTAAATGTGATGAAGTACCTGTAACCACCTCTGGCAGCGACATTGAAAGGGCCACATACATCACTATGTATGAGTCCTAACAAGTCTGTCGCTCTTTCGCTATGTCCACTAAAGGGAGTCTTAGTCATCTTGCCTAGAAGGCATGACTCGCATGTTTCATATGACTCAAAATCAAATGAGTCCAGCAAACCATCCTTATGGAGCTGGGACAAGCGACTCTCATTTATGTGGCCTAAGCGACAGTGCCAGAGAAAGGTTGGGTTCAACTCATTTGATCTCAACCTCTTGGTATTCACGTTATAGATAGGGCTCTCTAAGTCTAGAATATAGAGGCCATTCATCAGATGTGCGCTACAATAGAACATATCCTTTAAATAAACAGAACAACATTTGTCCTTTATTATGAATGAAAAACCTTTGTTATCTAAACATGAAACTGAAATGATATTCTTTGTTAGTACAGGTACATAACAACAGTTATTCAATTCCAGTACAAGCCCAGAGGGCAGAGATAGAGAGTAAGTCCCTATAGCAACAGCAGCAACCCTTGCTCCATTGCCTACTCGTAGGTCCACCTCGCCCTTGGCCAATGCCCTGCTATTTCTTAGCGTCTGCACATTAGTACAAATGTGAGAAGCACACCCAGTATCTAATACCCATGATGTAGAAATAGAAAGGTTGACTTCTATAACATTTATACCTGAAGTAGAAGTCTCACTTCTCTTCTTCTTCAGATCTTCCAGGTATACCTTGCAGTTCCGCTTCCAATGCCCTGCCTGCCCTTGATATAATTGCTTAAGGTGGCCAATCATATCGTAAGCATTCATGTTCTCGTGTTGCTTCTGAAGCTCAGAGGACATGCAGCATAGCATTAGGCACGATACGTCTAACGCGTCGTCTTGATGCTTCTGTTGAGCATCTCTAACGCTACGGATGGCTGAGGGAAGTGGTGCTTCAGGAACTGCTTGCTCTAGAACGTACAGCTTACGTTCCTGTTTGAGGACTATCCTCAAGTTCCTGTACCAGTCCAGGAAATTAGCTCCAGTGAGCTTGTCCTTCTCAAGGACAGATCGCAGAGAGAGAGTGTTCGTGTTTGACATGGTAATCTACAACATAAAATGCAGAAAATAAATATCCACCATTGTATCATATTTATCATTTAACTAGGCCTTTAATTAAATGATGCTCCCACTGAATTATAGGGCTTTGGTAGAATCGAGTCATAGATGTGGTAAAACCACACTACTAGATTCACACCAACTAACTATAATTCTCGTAGGTCAAGATCCACATCATACTACGCCTTGAGTTAGCTTTGGCTAAATCGCCCAAGACTTAGTATGATCGGTAGGTACCAATTACCAATTACATCTCTATGCAACTCTTGTTTATAGGATCAAGAATTAACATTTATGAATAATCTTGAGTTAGCTTTGGCTAAATCGCCCAAGACTATTGATAAATGCGATCTTGTCCTACCTTTCCAACTATTGGAATATGCCTATAGTTAGGCTCGATCCAATTGAGCTAACTAGTTACTCAATCTAATTGAGCTCAATCTAACCCAAGCGTGATAGGCGGGACCAAGGTTGTCCCTCCGCATCCTACCAAGATTAAATGCATTGCTCTGCTTTGGCAGATTCAACAATCGCATATGATCATGGTAGTGATGGGTATCAAGGCTCGTTAGGCATATACGAGTTGATTTCGATTTAGATCTAATCTAATCGATGATGTGCATCGTATTAGGCATTTATTAAATCTAATTTAACCTAAATGTGTACTAGGTGCACATCAAAATGTGGTTCCCACATTACATGTGCATCACATACACTCATGTATATTCTATTCTATACTAACATGCATCACATACATATAAGCAAAATAAAATATACAAGAAAATTAAGTGTGATTAGTCATGGCCCTACTAAGATCTTCTCAAGCCAATGAGAAGATCTTTTGGTCAACCTAGGGTCTAGGCAGCAGCTTCTCCAAGCTCCTCCTTCCAGAACCCTATGTGTTGTCGGCTTGCTTCCCACGAGTCCGTCTTCTCCAGAATTCCTTCATCTTTAATTTTGTACATTACAAAATTTATACTCGAGTTACATTCGAGTCTTAAACTAATTTTAACAGAAATAATTAAAAAAAACCGACACGCAGGTCGCAATCACAATACAACACCCACAACACAAATAACGGCACGCAGGCCGTAATATGAATTACACACATATTTTAATCTAATTAAAATAGGGTTTTGGGCCATGATCATCACACTTCTGTACATAATTCAAAATTATGTAATTTTACAAATTTTATATAATTTTTCTACTGATTTTTAGAATTTTTCCGAGTCACAACTCCGCGGCGGTCCCGGTAAGCGGGTTTCGGGCGTAATCGCGAGACAAGGCCCCTTGCGGGGTTAGGGGCAGCGCCCCTACTCGTGAAATAACCTTCACGAGTGTCTTCTTGCGATTATACAACGCCTTAACCCGCTGTCCCAAAAACCATTTGGGCGAAACTTGCCGTTTCGGAGAAGTTTTTCTCGGTGGCAAAGTCTACAAGTGCTTCGCACTCGTCGCTTTGCCTCTACGAGAAAAATTACTCAAAAATCCTAAAATTTAGAAAAATTACAGAAGCAAATATTTATCTAAATTTTGTATCTAATACAAAAAAAAATAAAAACAAAACGAGCACAAGCTTCGCTCGTGGCTCTGATACCACTGTAGGGTTTTTCGGGCCACGAAAACCGCTTTTTCGCGTCGCGGAAACCCCGAAAGCCCCAATAGCAAGGATCCGAGCGAAGAAAGCCATTTCAAAAATTACGAGTGCTCGTTTACATGCTTCAAAACCCGATCTACTCCTAGATCTAAAGAGGGATAAACATTTTACCTTTGATGCGTGCCCCGTTTAATCCCGTTCGCTCCTTTTGGATGTCGAATCTCTAGGACGTCAAGTGCCGTCCCTCTAGAAGTATCCACGCGAACAAAAGTAGATGGAGGAAATCCTTTAGGTGTGCTAGCACCTTGTAGGATTCGGCCAAGAGGAGAAGAAGAAGAACTCCAACAATTGGAGAGGAAGAAGAGAAGACACACTTAGAGGAAAAATGAAACAAAACCACTTTTGTTCTCCCATGGTGGCCGGCCACTTAATGGCCATTAATGGCCATTAAGTGGCCGGCCATAATGGCCACTAATGGCCATTAGGTGGCCTTCCTTAACCCCCTTTCAATTTGAATTCAAATTCAAATGGGGGGAAACCAAGCCAAGTCATCACTTGGTCAAGTCAAGGTGAGGTGGCCTTTTGGTCAAGTCAAACTTACCTTTTGTGGAATTTCCATATTTAGTCAAGTCAAACTTGACTCCATTTCTTCTCCCATGTCAAGTCTAACTTGAAGTGGAACCAAGTCAAGTCAAACTTGATTTGGATTTGGGTCAAGTCAAACTTGCCTTTTATGGACTTTCCATATTTAGTCAAGTCAAACTTGACTCCATTTCTTCTCCCATGTCAAGTCTAACTTGAAGTGGAACCAAGTCAAGTCAAACTTGATTTGGATTTGGGTCAAGTCAAACTTGCCTTTTATGGACTTTCCATATTTAGCCAAGTCAAACTTGACTTCATTTTTTCTCCATCTATTTGTTCTTTGCGTGTGACCCTATAGGTTCTTGTAACGTTGGCAATGCTTCTAACCTCTTAGAAACATAAGCAATGAGCGGTATCTAGCAACACATCATTGCTACCCAAGTTACAAGAATGTTGAGATTCAACATCACCAATGTGACTACTAATTATGACTTTCATAATATGTGACAATGTCCTTCTATCGTCGATATCTAGATTGATCTTATATGAAGCATAGACCGTGTCATCCTCCAATCAATCTATGTGTCTTGAACTCCAAGTAGACTCACTATAATCAAATAAGCTCAATATCTCATATTGCCTTATTTGGGCATGGCCATGCACTTAGTGATCTTACTCTATCAAGACTATGATATCTCTCCCGTCATATAGGAGGGATAGATCCCATCTACATCACTCACATCCCTCCGCATAATTTGTTACATACCCAGTAATCGCCTTTATAGTCCACCCAGTTACGGGTGACGTTTGACGAAACCAAAGTACATAACTCCTTATGTAGGGAACTATGGTGACTTCAGGTCTAAGGACTAATAGTCATACTAATAGTCACATGAGAAAGTATATGACACTCATATAACGATCCATGATACTTTCTCATGGTGGGTCATTCAGTATACATTCTCTAATGTATACCCATGTGTCAACTTGATATCTCATATCCATGACTTGTGAGATCAAGTCATCATGTTGACCTACATGCTAGTCTCTATGCATTAACATTGTCCTTGAATGTTGATACTTGACTAGGAATAATTAAGAGTAGTGTTCTCTATATCATCTCACTATCGATTCAACTAATCGATTGATATAGATAAGAACCTTCTACTCAAGGAAGTTATTATACTAAGTTATTTGGCACCAATACACATAAGTACAATAACCATAAGAAATGCCTTTATATATAAGAACTATATATACAAGAATATGATACAATGAGTCCAAAAAGTAATCATCATATGATTGACTCTAGGGCTCTCACTAACATAGACTTGGCCTCGGAGCTCTACATGCCCGTCCAAGCGCTGCTAAAACCCTACAGCTTCATTGTGTGTAGGCTTGGCCTCGGAGCTGTACACGCCCAGCCAAGAGCTGATTAAACCCTACAGCCTCTTGGTGTGTAGGCTTGGCTTCGGAGCTGTATACGCCCGGCCAAGAGCTGATTAAACCCTACAACCGCTCGGAATGTAGGTTGCGCTTCAGAGTTGTACACACCCGTCCAAGAGCTGAGTAAACCCTACAGCCGCCTGGATTTCCTCAGAGCCGATATTCTAAAGGGAATAAGAAATCACGCCGAATATATGAAGTTCAATGATGTTGACATTCAATGATAAAACAATCACACACTTGCCCTACAAAAGGGAAGCTTAAAAAGAAGAAGATACAGTGGGTGAGAGAAGGTGGGGGAGGCTATGCCTATATCGGGAAGTACCTACAAATCCCACTCCTCAGGGGGCAGATTGTCCCAGACACGCCGGACAATTATCGCGTGCAAGTCCGAACTGGGTTTCAACAGCTGGTCCTTCTCCAATTGGCGGATAGTGCCATAGAAGCTCTATTTTATGCGCTTCAATGCTTGCCCGGCCACCACCTCGGCGTACTCCTCTGACTCCAAGAACTTAGCCTTGGACTCTGCCTTGACCCGGGATAGTTGAATTACGTGATCACCCTGTTGCTGCTGTATCTTGGCCTCGGCTTCCTCCTTGGCAGCCTTCAGTGTCTCCACCTCTCGGGATAGGTAAGCCTGAGCCTCTTGCACCTCCTGGAGTTTTTGGATAGCAGCAGCAGCTTGGGCTTTGGCATGGGTCACTTAATCCTGAAGATCGGCTACATAAGAGTTCGATAGCTCCAGGTCATGTTCTCGCAAATCCATCAGGAGCTCTCGGTCTGCATCCTGGTCCTCTAAGACTTTCTTTGCGGATTCCAGGAGGTTAACTTGACCGGTCAACTTTCCCGTTCGGGCCTAGAGTTGATCCCGCTCCTGTGATAGCTTCTGCAGCTCCCCTTCAAGCGCCTAGTTCTTCTTAGATTCAAGGAGTTCCCGGAGTTTATTTCCGTGGAGGGTATCCTTGACAGTTATTAAGGTGGCCAGATAATGCTCACTTTTCTCGCGAAGAGCCTGCCTGACCTCCAACTGCATAAGTCCAGCCTCACGAGCCCGGTCGGTTTCTGCCTCGGCATCCACCACCTTCTGGAGGAGGTCTTCAGTAACCCCTCTGGAGCACAGCAAGCGGCTGGTGGCTGTGCAGTTAGAGGCAACCTACATGGCAGATATAGACAGTTAGTAAAAAGACTTTGAAGTAAAATGAAAAGCGCGCCACAAATGTTTACTGTCAGTAGGGATTGATATAGCATGCCTAGGTAGCGGGCAGACCCAGCTACCCGCCATGGTAGGACGGGAGAAGGAAGAGTTCCCTCGATAGGGGGCCCTGACTGATTGGGAGCGTCTCTGGGGTCAGGGACATCTTCTTCTGAACTTGAAGTGCTCGGCAATGCCTCAGAAGCAACCCCTTTTATTTGGATGGGCTGAGAATTACCGACCGCCTTCTTCTTCGCCTTGGGAGCCTTTCGGTGAGAGAGGTGTAGATGCGCAGACACCTCTTTGCCTCAAGGAACAGCCGGAGGGTCGACCAGGAGAGTTGGGGCATCGACGACAGAAACGGGTGTCTCAACGACAGGAGAAGAGGACCCCTCCTGAACGCCAGGGGATCGTGAAGCCGCATCCTCGGGGATAGCCGAGCACAAAGATGCTGGAGATAAGCCTTTCTTCAACCGCTTCAAAGGGCGATCCCTTCGGGATCGATGCTCCTGACGCTTCTTTTCAAGCGTGTGGTTCTCTAAAGGTACAACCAATGGAGGAGGCGCTGCTTTTCCCTTTGGGGCCTCGGGAATAGGAGTAGTTGACCCCCCTTCCAGGACCGGGGACAACTCCGAGACTCTGATGTCCGGGGGGGTCCCTGGAACTACTAGGCCTGTGGACGACTCCCCCACCACCTCGTCACCCTCGATGGGGATTCCTGCGGGGGTCAAAGATACTGAGTCTGGGACCAACGTCTGTTCGGTAGCCTGGTCCCACTTCAGGAGCTTATTCATCACGAGGGAAAACATAATGTTGCCTGCAAAGTAGAAAACAAGAGGGCATCTGTAACGCCCGCCCTTCCCGGCCTTACGGTGTAGGCGGAAGGCGGCTTTACGCTAACATACATATATACCAATGGAGATCTTAATGCAACGGAATAAATTAAAACTTTATACATATACGTTTTAACCATGTAACTAACACTTGATTCATGTAAACATGTCCTAGCTATCATTCTTAAGTATGTTTTCTTGGTAAACTTAGCATTGTCATAACATAAGAGGAATAAGACATATCATGTGAGACATAACATTCTTGAACATGCTTGCATTAAACATAACATACCCTATCATCAAGCTTAAAGCCAACATAAAGTATGGCATAGAACTAAAGTTAACAATGCAAAACATAAGAAGTTGTTCTTAGGCAAAACCATCATAAGTATAACATGAAACTAAGGAGGACAATGCAAATATAAGACATGTGACAATGTATAAGTATTAGGATCTTTTCTTTTTCTTTTTTTTTTCTTTTGCCAAGTCACTGCCACACACACACACTTGCCCTCCTGCTGCTTCCCTTAGCTTAGTATCCTCTTGCTTGATTTGTCGTATAAGAAAGTAAAACTATAAGCACATAGGCTTAGTAAGACTCTTTCCTACTCACTAAAATCATACATCACATATAGTCAATAGAAAGACATAACATGGAGAGTGTATCATAAAACAATCATATAGAAGTGCTTAACATGAAAGGAAGATGCATAGAGTTCATGGCATAAGAAGTACTTGACATAAAATATAAGCATATAAAATATTTAACATGGAGAAGTTCTTGACATGAAATATAAGCATATGAACATACTTGACATGACATAATTCTTGACATAAACATAAGCATAAGACATATTTGACATGACATAGTTCTTGACATAAACATAAGCATATGATATACTTGACATGACATAGATGCATAACATGAATGAATGTATGAGGTAAATGCACATAACATAAGGATGCTTAGTTGAAAATCATATTTATAAATGCTTAAACATAATCATCACATCATGGGAGGGCCCCGGCTTGTACCACATACATTCATGCATCATTTACACGCATCCCTAAGTAAATACGAGGTAGCTAATCTCGACCTACTAGGGTACTAGGTTACCTTCAACCTAGGGACAACTACGGTAGTCCAGAACCGAGGCGTTCTTAAGGTGTCCATCCCTGTTGGACAGCTACGGTAGTCCCAGAACCGAGGACAGCTGCGGTAGTCCTGAACCGAGGCGTTCTTAAGGTGCCCATCCCTTTGACCTTTTTAGGGTCCGGTACAAGCCCATTCATAAAGTAAAATAGCTTCACATGCTTCTTTTTTTCCATCATATTTCATCATTCATAGAACTTTCATAGCATAATTGAAAACATAAACATGCTCTTAATACATGAAGCATGACATAAAGCATACTTAGCATTTCATCATTCATAGTTCATGCATACATCATTATGCCTTAGAGGCATGACATCATCTTCATTCATCATCTTCGTTCATAAGGCATGACTTACATACATAATTATGCCTTAAGGCATAAGCATCATCATAGTTCATAAAGCTTGCATGATCATGGTACATAAGGTAATCATGCATAAATGAGTTGTTTACATACATGGTACATATCACATGACATACATGATCATGGTATCTATTATAAAGCATGCATGGGTAGGATCAATATGAACATGACACATACTACATAGGTTCATAACATTCAACCTAAAACATGCATAGGTCTACATAACCATATATCTATCATAATACATATGTTCAAGGCATTTAACATAATACATGCATAATTCTACGTAAACATGAGGCCTACTTCACAACACATGTGTTCATGGTATATGATTTAAAACATTCATGAATAAAACCTACTAGAACATGACACATAACATAAGCATACAAGGTCATGATGCATAGCACATAAAGTTAGGATTTTAGGTATCATAAAATTCATACAACATGCTTGAACATATACATACATCACAATAAGCCATAAACTAGTATACTTGAACCCTTAGACTAACCCCAAACCCTAGACTTGGAGCTTTGGCCGAAAGTTATAGATAGATGCCCCATCATTCAAGTAACATGTAAGGTACCATAAGTAAAGTAAATCCCCTACCATACATGCAATGCCATAGGAAGCCATTAGAACCCATGATTGGGACTAACCCTAAGTCCTAGCCCTAAATCTTGTCTTCGCCGAAACCCTAGAAGGGTATTGAGTCCAAGAAAAATTCATACAATTTACAATTTACTTCCAATACAATACATACAATACCATAGGAAGCCATTAGAACACATGATTCGACTAACCCTAGTTCCTAACCCTAAAACTTCGTCTTGGCCGAAACCCTAGAGGGTCACAAGTGTTGGTGCAGACGGCACCTAAGTCGAACCTGTGTTTTGATAAATGGCAAAGGGTTCAAAAGTTAAGTCTTATTTGTTATCTAAGATGTTGCTTGAGTGTGCAGATTGAAGTCCTAGCGAAGGAATGCTAGGCACCTAGTGAAGGAATGCTAGGCACTGAAACCTTAAGTCATGGCGAAGGGCAGCTAGGCACCTAGCGAAGGGCTGCTAGGATACAAAGACCTAGCGAAGGACTGCTAGGCACCAGGCAAAGGACAGCCTGGGAACCAAGACCTAGCGAAGGACTGCTAGGCACATGGCGAAGGACTGCCAGGATCCGAAGACCTGGCGAAGGACTGCTAGGCACCGGGCGAAGGACAGCTTGGTATCCAAGACCTGGCAAAGGACCACTAGGCAAAAGTCCAACCGGAGGAGCCGGTTGGCAACAGGTTATATTCTCCTGAGAGGAGTAGGTGAGGATGCGTTCCCCGTCGAGGGAACAGTAGGCGTCGGTTCGACCTAAGACTCCATTTTGGAGAACCAAAGTCAGAACCAAGACAGCTAAGGCTGTATAAAACTAATAATTGATTGCTCTACGTTGTTTTGGACTAACCCTGGATGCAGGACCGAAGGAATGAGTATCTGCAGCTCAGAACGCCTTTAAGGAGAGAGGCAGCAGCTGAGCAGGGCGCCCCCAGTGCCCCAGGCGGCCCCCAAGGTGAATACAAAACAAGAAGAGCAAAAGTACACTTCGGAAGCTAAGTGGGTGGGGCGCCCCGCACCCAAGCCACCGAAGCGGATAACTCTGATCCAGCCGAGAAGCTCGCTGAAAAGGTCAACCAGGGCGCCCCCAGCGTCCCTGGCGCCCCCAGAGTCAATTCGTAGCCATATTCGAGTGGGATAAGGGCTGACCGAGGTAATTCCGAATCGGTTGACACGTGGGGGGGCGCACCCAACGTTCAGGGCACCCCGAAGTGCTATAATTAGCACCCAACACCAAGGCTTCTCAACAATCAATTCTTCCAATGCATTCACGCTCTTCTACTCCCGCGCTCTGCTCCGGAAACCTCCCGACTCGAGATACAAGTGCCGACGACGTCCCTCTGCTCCGAAAATATAATCTACACCGGACGTCGGTAACGAAGAGCTGCTTATAAGTTTACTATACTATTCTTGTAATACATTTTGTAAACTGTTTTTGCGCACATATAGAATTGCCCGCAGTAAACGGTCAACGACCGTGGGCCTTGGAGTAGGAGCTGACCGCGACTCCAAACCAAGTAAAATCTTGGTGTTCGCGTGTGTTTTACTTTGTTTATTTCCGCTACTAATTCTCTTTTACAAATCCGAACGATTTACGATATTCACCCCCCCTCTATCGTTCTTCTCGATCCAACATGTGGTATCAGAGTGGGGAAGCTCAAATTTGGTGCAACCACCAGTTTGATAATTTTTCGGATTTTCGTAAAATTTTTTTTATTTCTTATCATTAATCGAGACCGGTGCAACACCCCTCGATATTTAATTTCTTTATCCCACACTACTAATCCAAGACCAAGTCTTGGGACAGATTTTTTCTTTCTCTTCTCTCTTTTTTAGATAAAATCCTTAATGGCCATGCAAGAAGGATTCAACATAGCCAGACCTCCACTTTTCAGTGGAGAAGACTTTTCCTACTGGAAAAGTCGAATGGAGGTCCACCTGAAAACTCAGGTGGACATGTGGATAATCATCCAGTCTGGACTGGAGATTCCAAAGAACGCTGAAGGAGTACCATAGTCGTACACTGAGTGGGATACCGCTCTGAAAAGAAGAATTGAAGTGGATGCTAAAGCAACCCAGACCCTCCAATGCGGTCTAACAAAAGAGGAGCTGAACCGGGTGGGTCCAATCAACAGTGCCAAGGAGCTGTGGGGCAAACTGATCGAGCTACACGAAGGAACTTCAAATACTCGAATCAGTAAGAGAGATCTCCTCCTGAACAAGCTGTACATGATCAAGATGAATGACAATGAAACAGCAGCACAGCTCCATGCCAGAATTCAGGAATTAATGAACGGACTACACACAATCGGTCACAAGGTAGAAAACTGTGACCTAATAAGGTACGCTCTTAACGCTTTCCCAAGAAACACCTTGTGGGTATCTATGGTAGATGCTTACAAAGTTTCCAGGGATCTTTCCAAAATTAAGTTAGATGAACTTTTTTCTGAACTTGAATTGCATGAGCAGACTAACTGCAATCTGGCCGGGAAAGGCATCGCTTTTCTTGCAGGTAAAGCTGGAAAGACAACCAAGAAAAAGCCTCAACCTGCACCCGAGTCTAACTCAGACTCAGACTTAGAAGACACTGAGGGAAATCGACCGAAGCTGGTTCGGCTAGCCCGAGACTACTACAAAGAACTGAAGAACCAGACCAACAGAAGAAAAGCCAGCCGAAGAAAGGAAGAACCAGCTGAACCCTCAACTGAAAAGAACTAACCCAATGTAACTTGCTACGAGTGCAAGAAGAAGGGCCACTACAAGACTGAGTGCCCCAACCTGAAGGAAACAAAGAAGACAAGAAAGAAGAAGGAACTTCAGGCAACGTGGGACGAGTCCTCCTCCTCTGAAGAAGAAGAGGTCCCACAGTCGAACCTGCTCACACTAATCGCTTCAGAAGAAATAGAGACAGAGTCAGAGTCGGAGCCGGACGACGACAAACTCACATTCTCGGAGGACGGCAAAATAACTGTAAGTGGTTTTATAAGAATTCAATTAAATGAGTTAATTTCGTATCTTTCTCGAGATTTGGCAAAAGCTAAACTCCGAGTCGAATCTCTCCGATAGGAAGTAAAATTTCTGAAAGAGAGAGCTGACTCTAGATCCTTAACTGAGAAGGTTCAAGGAGGAACCTCTACTCAAGTTGAAAAACTTGAGAAAGAGAACTCCTCCTTGAAAACTCAAGTTAAGGACCTTAGATCAGCTTTAGAACGATTCACTTCTGGTTCCAAGGGTCTTGACATGATTCTTGGAAAACAGAAGTCAGTTCTAAATCGATCTGGACTAGGCTATAGAACCAAATCTAGACAAAGATCCTACTATGCTGTACTGAACCAGTCCAGACCTAAAGTTCAGGCATGGGTACCCAAACTGTGCCTGAACAAACAAACTGGATCAAATCAGTATTGGATCCCCAAGGACAAGATTCACATCTTGCCTAACCATTATCGTGGCTTTAGTCCAGGGGGAGCCAAATTAAAAACTATATTTATTGTTAGATAAAATTCAAATTTTGTTTTCAACTGTCATGCTTGCTTGTTTATTTAATTTCTGTAATTTACCATGCTTAGACTTAGGACTGATTAGTTTAAGGATTGAACCAACTTAACTGAAATTTGAACAACATAGTATTGGGTGGAGGTGAGATGATAGAACGTTAGGGAAGCCAATTCTAATAAGGTCAAGTATTCTCTACTTGGTCTCTTTAGACTAGTGAAACTAGCCGAAGCTATCAATCCAAGACTCAAACTAGTTAGACCAGAATTTCTCAAAGAATAATTTTGAAAATGAAATTTCATTGAAAGACTTTGTCAAGGAAAGGGTTGATGATCTAATAAGGCTACGGCCAAAGAAGGCCTAGTGCCTCGCCAAGACCTGGAAGCCAATATTTGAAATTCAAATTCAAATTATTCTTTGTCAAATTCGAATCTAACACAAATTTTCAGTTAATTATAGATTCACACATTATTTTTAAATAAACTCAAACTCAATTATTTTCAAAATTAGTTAGAGATTTTCAAAATAAATCATGGTTCTTCAAATAAAACTATCAAAACCTGTATCACAAAACCTGTAAGGCTAACGTGATTGATAACCCTAGATTTGGGTGAGACTGACTAGACTGTGAAAATCAATTTAGGCTAATCTTGATTCTAATTGGATCCAAATCAACAAAACTCTTTATGTGTAGGAACATAAAGATTTGGACCAATGGATGTTGGATAGCGGTTGCTCCAGACACATGACTGGAGATAAATTGAAATTCACCAATCTTAAGTTCAAGAACCTAGGCTTAGTGGCATTTGGCAACAATGCTACACTCAAGGTAATTGGGTCAGGTAATATTGAACTTAAATTTGACTTTGTTATTAAGAAAGTGCTTTTGGTTGAAAACTTCAATTTTAACTTGCTTAGCATAAGTCAGTTGTGTGATTCTGGTTATGTAGTTACCTTCAACAACTCTAACTGCATGATTAAAAACCTGCAAGACTCAGAGATCATACTTAAGGGCACTAGGAAAAATAATGTTTACACCATAAACCTACCCCTAGTACCTAAATGTATGTTAACTCAATTAGAACAATCAAACCTCTAGCATAGGAGATTAGGTCACACAAATTTGAGAATAATTTCAAAAATCACCCAACTTGGCCTAATTAAAGGTATCCCTAAAATTAAAAATCATGAAAACTTAATATGTGAATCATGTAATCAAGGTAAACAAACCAGGTCTAATCTCAAACTAATCAAATCTGATCAAACTCAAACCACACTTGAGCTCCTGCACCTTGACCTATTTGATTCACATGGAGCCAAGTCACTAAGCGGAAACCGGTACTGCTTAATAATAGTTGATGATTACTCTAGGTTTACCTGGGTTAGGTTTTTAAAGACCAAAGATGAAACCCTAAACCTATTTAATGAATTCTGTAAGTTAATTGAAAATCAAAACGATACTAAAATCAAAAGACTTAGAAGTGACCACGGGGGAGAATTTGAAAATCAACGGTTCGAGAAATTTTGTAAGGTAAATGGGTATATACATGAATTTTCGTGTCCTAGAACCCCCCAACAAAATGACATAGTTGAAAGGAAAAATAGAACCCTACAGGAAGCCGCTAGGGCTATGCTCAATGAATTCAACTTAGCTAACCAATATTGGGCAGAAGCAATTAGTACGGCTTGCTACATCCAAAATAGGGTACTAATCAACAAAAATTGGTTTGATTCAGTCTATCTTGCATTGGTTCAGTACAACACATTATTCTGTTATATTATTATGCAAGTTATCTGTTATTTTGCTATATTGGTTGTTTTTTTTTGATATATGGCAAAGGGGGAGAGATAGGAAAGGAGAGAATTTTTAAATTTTTTTTAGATTTAAATTTCCTTTATTTATCCTTTCTTCAAAAAATACTTACTCTATTTTACTCTTTCAAAAGTATTTAGTCTAAATTGTTTTCAAAAGTACTTAGTCTAAATTGTTTTCAAAATAAAGCATTTTCTAAGTACTTAAACTTAAGCTATCACTAAGTACTTATTTCTAAACTTCCCTAGAAAAATTTCGAAATACTAAAGAGATTGAAAACTTTTAAAGTACTTTCAAAAACTCAAAAGAGATGTCTTAGAAACTTTTTCACTAAGTTGTCCTTCTAAAATTTCTAAGTACAAATTTTTTTTGGAAAATCTATTTTTGAAAAATCTTCTAAGTTAGGACACTTTTTTTTCACTAAGTTGTTCGTCTAAAAATTTCTAAGTATAATTTTTTTTTGGAAAATCTATTTTTGAAAAATCTTCTAAGTTTTGAAAAATTAATTCCATCATGTTGACTTAGAAATTTTTCAAACCCCACGAAACTTTGAAAAACCTAGGGGGAGATTCCTTCCAGGGGAGGGAACTAAACTAGTTTATCATCTACTCTGATTAACTTAACTCTTTGAATCGGGTTGCCATAAATCAAAAAGGGGGAGATTGTTGGTGCAGACGACACCCAAGTCGAACCTGTGTTTTGATAAATGGCAAAGGGTTCAAAAGTTAAGTCTTATTTGTTATCTAAGATGTTGCTTGAGTGTGCAGATTGAAGTCCTAGCGAAGGAATGCTAGGCACCTAGCGAAGGAATGCTAGGCACTGAAACCCTAAGTCCTGGCGAAGGGCAGCTGGGCACTTAGCGAAGGGCTGCTAGGATACGAAGACCTACCGAAGGACTGCTAGGCACCAGGCAAAGGACAGCCTGGGAACCAAGACCTAGCGAAGGACTGCTAGGCACCTGGCGAAGGACTGCCAGGATCCGAAGACCTGGCGAAGGACTGCTAGGCACCGGGCGAAGGACAGCTTGGTATCCAAGACCTGGCAAAGGACCGCTAGGCAAAAGTCCAACCGGAGGAGCCGGTTGGCAACAGGTAAATTCTCTTGAGAGGAGTAGGTGAGGACGCATTCCCCGTCGAAGGAACAGTAGGCGTCAGTTCGACTTAGGGCTCCATTTTGGAGAACCAAAGTCAGAACCAAGACAGCTAAGGTTGTATAAAACTAATAATTGATTGCTCTACGTTATTTTGGACTAACCCTAGATGCAGGACCGAAGAAATGAGTATCTGCAGCTCAGAATTCCTCAAAGGAGAGAGGCAGCAGCTGAGCAGGGCACCCCAAAGGTGAATATAAAACAAGAAGAGCAAAAGTACGCTTCGGAAGCTAAGTGGGTGGGGCGCCCCCGTGCTCCCTGGCGCCCCCAGTGCCCAGGGCACCCCGCACCCAAGCCACCGAAGCGGATAACTCTGATCCAGCCGAGAAGCTCACTGAAAAGGTCAACCAGGGTGCCCCCAGCGTCCCGGGAGCCCCTAGAGTCAATCCGCAGCCCTATTCGAGTGGGATAAGGGCTGACCGAGGTAATTCCGGATCGGTTGACACGTGGGGGGGGGCACCCCCAACGTTCAGGGCGCCCCGAAGTGCTATAAATAGCACCCAACACCAAGGCTTCTCAACAATCAATTCTTCCTACGCATTCACGCTCTTCTACTCCCGCGCTCTGCTCCGAAAACCTCCCGACTCGAGATACAAGCGCCGATGACGTCCCTCTGCTCTGAAAATACAATCTACACTGGACGTCGATAACGAAGAGCTGCTTATAAGTTTACTGTACTATTCTTGTAATACATTTTGTAAACTATTTTTGCGCACATATAGAATTGCCCGCAGTGAACGGTCAACGACCGTGGGCCTTGGAGTAGGAGTCGACCGCGACTCCGAACCAAGTAAAATCTTGGTGTTCGCGTGTGTTTTACTTTGTTTATTTTCGCTACTAATTCTCTTTTACAAATTTGAACGTTTTACGATATTCACCCCCCCTCTATCGTTCTTCTCGATCCAACAACAAGTACATGGAAACATTCATATAATTCACAATTAATATCCATTATATCATAGGGAATCATAATAAACATACTTGGAGGGTTAGATCTAATCCTAACCATGAAATAAAGATGGTGGCCGAAATCCTAGGGGAGTCACAAGTCCATGGAAAATTCATAAAACTCACAATTCATTCTTTATTTATCATGAGAAAGAATTAGAAAACATAAGTGAGGTTTTAACATCATCCTAAACCCAAAACCATGCTTGGCCGAAACCCTAGGAAGCCTTATTCCATAGTTTTCTCAACATAGAGTCCAAACAACATCTTAAATCATGAAAGATAACATCAAAACTATTATACCACAGGTGAGGGAGTCTTTCCTCTCTTTATCTTAGTTATAAACCTTGAATAGAGAAATAAAAGAAAACCTTCTTGACTTCAGATCACTCCTTGCCCTTGTAGTCTTGTAGAAGAACTTGGATCTTCAAGAGAGAGTCTTCTTGTGAAGTTTTCAAAAGGGAAATCTTCCTTTGTGGGTCTCGGCAAGAAGGAGCAAGGAGGAGGAAGAAGAGAAGAGGAAGAGCCTTGGTGGAAGAAGAAAAGGAGGAAAGTAACTCAAGTGTCTCTTCCCTTCTCATCTACTTCTTTTATACTAAGTGAAGGAGCATGTTGCCTCTTCACATGGTGCCTCTTCACCTCCTTTTAGCCTCAACTAAAATCTCCTTTCTTTTCCCAATAGCACTCCCTTGCTAGGTGAATTGGTTAGTATATGCATGATAAGGCTTTGCCTCTATTCTAGGTCCAAGGTTCAATCCTTAGTGCATGCACTTCTTTTTATTGCATTTACTCTTATTTTTGGTAAGACCCACATAAGAGCCCACTAAGAGTTATGCTAATATTCCTAATTGGAGCCCATTTCCATTCATGTTACTAATTCTACCCAAGGTCCACTAATAGTCATGATACTAGAAGGGCCTATGTAAGACCCATTATTACTTAGCTTTTAATCTATATAAGAAATTATGCTAAGGTTCATGCTAGTATTCATATGTTACTCAAGAATCTATATAGACATGATCAATATTTTAAAGAAAAATATTGAGAGGATTTTATTGGCGTTACAACATCAGTCAGCATTAACCAGGAACTGTATCAGGTACGAAATAACTTACGAAGGTTGGAGCTGAGGGGTGTAATTTTTGGACTAATCTCAGCCCGATAAAGGAGCTCCTCACTCTGCACCAACTGAAGTCCATGGAATTCCATCCTAGCTAGGATACCCTTGGCTCTCTGATATCCCGTATCCTGTTGAAAGTCGCCAAGGTCCGAGATAGGAGGCAGGTTCTCCATCCAGTGAATGTGGCTGAAGGGATGCTCGGGAAGCCGGATAAAAAAAATTCTCTCCTTCCATCCCTTGTGAGAGGAAGGGAGGCCCCCAGAAATCTGTGTCTAGGACGGGTGGTAAAGCTAAACACCCCTCGAGACCCAACTGGGACGAAAATGAAATGGAAGAATCGGGGGGTCAGAGGAGTGCCAAAAAGCGTGAAGAGGACGAGGGCCCCGCCCAGCTGGGCGAAAGCGTTCGGAGCCCATTGTTGGAGTAGGATACGGAAGTACTGGGCAACATTCATGAAATAAGGAGGAATAGGGAAGCGAAGCCCTAGTTCTAGTTGTCCTAAAACGAAGGTGTAAAAATCCTCACAGGTGGTTATCGGCGATTAACCTGAGGTAGGGACCCTTACCTCCCAATCTACCGGGATCCCGTATTTCTGGCAGGCAGCCTGAAGGGATTCCGACCTAACTTTGGAAGAGATAGTCTCATACCACTCGGAACGAAATCCTAATTCTTTCAAGGAGCACTCGTTGTCGCCTGAGGACTTCTTTTTCTTCTCCATCGGACCCATGGAAATGGAATAAAGGAAAAACAGGATGAAGGGAGACTTACTCTAGTCAAAAAGACGCGGCGGCGAGACAGATAGCTAAGCAAGAAGAACTCCTGACGGCAGATAGGGTGAGGAGGCCATGGAGGGCTGGTGCACCCACTTTTATAGGGTTGCGACACATCCCTCTAAGCAATTGGAGAACGGAACATAGATGACATTAATGGGCTGTCTCGGGGAATGGATAGACCTTACGACCGTCGCTTCGTATAGCCTATAGTACGTATCAAGAAGATATCGCCGCAAAACGAGGGAAGAGACACGTGACCTTGTTACATACGCTGAGTAACTGCGTCGCTTTGGCTACCCTAGAGTTTGCAAAGATACGGGACATGTTCAAAAGATCAACCAGAATCCCAAAGACTCACTGGATATATCTTAGGGCCCCACGGGCTGCAAGCGAAGCAGTAAAGGACGAGGAGAAAAACAAAAATTGACAAGGCCCAACTTCTTCATCACCATGGTAGTCCGATCAGTCAGTTACACTTTCTTCGATTAGACATGAAGGGAGGGACTTGTGATAGGGTTGAGTAGTACGTGGCAAGCACGAGGGATAAAGAAGCTGCGTGGCATGACACGTCGAGTCGAAGTGACCCTCCTTCCCGGGCCTCGGGACTTCCCTCAGAGACGCACCCTGGAAGGTCAGCCAGAAGACCCTACCCAAGATCACCCTTCGAGGTTGGGCCTTGAGAGCTCCTCGGGAGGCATATCGCCCACGCGCACCCAGGCCCGGGGATCTCAAGATCACCTCGGGAGGTGGAGCCCAGTAATGACCGACCTCTAGTGCTGACCCCCCTCTCTCTATTTACAGATAAGCATCCCCGTGGCAAGGAGTTATCATGACCCTTAATTATCGCAACGGGCCCAAGTGTAATAACGGCGCAAACCATTTTAAAGGCGATCCAGGAACCGCCAAAAGAGGGGGGCGACGTGACTCAAGTCGCGAAGACGTGGCACATATCGAGGGAACATGCCTAGTCTACCTCCATTGGTATAAAAGGTATCTCAACCCCTCCGGTAAGGGGGTTATGCACTGTCCTTACTTAGTACTTTTCTCCTTCACAATTGCCTTCATTCTCCATCAAGATTCTGACTTGAGCGTCGGAGTGGACTCCGCCGGACAACTTCCGTCGTGTCCTCTGACGCTCGTGTTAATCTTGCAGGGCAAAGAGTTCCTCCCCTCCATAAAGACTTCTACGTGGGCGAAACCTCGGTGGCCGACCATCGACGATGATTCCTTCCGGAACACATAAGAAGTTAATTAATGGTGAGACATTTTTAATTATAAAATCTTTTAAATTTATTAAGTCAAGATTTGTTAAATGCCCTCTATTAATAACTATGATGATAATTGGAGTTTTACAGAGTCGGTACAACTCAGCTGTGGGTTTGTATCAGAACATCTATAATTTATTATAATTATTAGTGGGTCGACTTAACTCGAATTTATCGATTGTTTAGCTTAGCTAAGGTCAATTGACTTGAGGGGTAAGTGTTGAGTTTAAAAGAATATAAGACTCAACAAAAATATACCGAAAGTACATAATTAAATTTGTGATTGACAAGTTAAGGCCTACTTGATGTATGTAGCATATAAGTACAACTCAGCTGTGTGCATACTATATGATCCAAGTTTTTGATCCTACTATGAATTGTTATCAACCAATTCCTGATTCTAACAGTGGAGGATGTTGGAGTTGAATAATATAGTAGAAGTTATAAAATTCTTTATTAAATATCTTCCATAAATACTAAAACTCTGCTATAAGTTATTATATTTTAGATGGCAAACACAAGTACCTTTTCGCTGTGAGGTATTCTCGAGAAAGAGGATACCCTCCTCAATTCTAACTATCTGGATTGATATAGGAAACTAAAAATTGTCCTGAGACACGAGAACAAGTTTACGTGCTCAAAGATGAACCAAAGAGCCTATGCTCGACGTTTTAGAGGAAGATCAATTATATTATTCTCAATAAATAGAAGATGCATTGGATGTACAATCCATTATGCTATCTTCTATATCTCCTGAGTTGCAAAAACAACATGGGAACATGAGTGTTAGTCAGATTAATCAGCACTTGTGTGAACTCTTCCAAGAGAGTGAGAGAGTAGAGAGGTATGAAACCTCTCAAGTACTATTTCATACCATGCTGATGGAAGGAAACCAAGTTGGATCTCATATACTCAAGATGATCCTATACATAGAAAGGCTTGAGAGCTTGGGTTCTAAATTGGACCAGGACTTGGCTATTGACCTGGTCTTGTCGTCACTACCTCCATCATTTTTCCAGTTTCAGTTGAACTTCAACATGAATAGCATTGACAAGAGTTTCACTGATCTGATGGCAATGTTGAAAATTACTGAGAAAGATATGAAGGTAAATCCTTCACTATATGCAATGATGGTCAGAAAGACCAACTAGCGCCCTAGCACCAGGAAATTTAATCTAAGGCTAATGTAGTAAAGAATCCTAGATATAAAGCTCGGAAGAAGCTTAAGAAAGAAATGCAAGTGTCTCTAACGAGAAGGTGGAAATGTACTTCCATTCTGGTAAGAAAGGTCACTTGAAAGAAAAACTACTACATTTTCATGAAGAAGAATACTAGTTGAGCGGATGCTTCGGGTATCTTTTTGATAGAGTGCAATCTTTTTATTTCTTCATCATGGGCCATAGGAAGTAGTTCTCACATTTGTATGAACATGCAGAGTCTAAGTGACTGCACATGGTTGTCCAAGGGCAAGATGGACCTACAAGTAGCTAACAGAGTGAGAGTTATTGTGTTAGCTGTAGGAACTTATTCAATAAATTTGCCTAGTGAACTTGTTTTGAATTTACAAACCTATTATTTTATTCCTAGTTTCTCAAAGAATATTATTTCAGTGTCGAGTTTGAATGCTAAGGGATTTGTATCTCAATTCAAGGACAAATTATGTTACTTTTATTTGAACAATATGTTCGATGGGAATGGTTCATTGAATAATGGCATTTAACTTTCTAACTTAGATAAACTAATTTATTGTATTGAAAGCAAGAAATAGAAATCGCATGCCTCAAACTTAACATATCTCTAGCATTGTAGACTTAGTAATGTAACCGAGAAATGCATTGCTAAATTACTCAATAATGGGTATTTGGACTCTTTTGAATTAGAGCTCATAGAAACATGTGAAGCATGTTTACAAGGTAAAGGAACTACTAGAACTCATACATAGTGATGTATGTGGGCCATTGCAATTTAGGTTAGAGGAGGGTATACCTACTTCGTGACTTTTACCAACAATTTAAGTAGATATGGATAAATCTACTTAATGAGGTATAAGTCTGAAACTCTAGATAAGTTTAAGGAGTTCAAGAATGAGGTAGAAAATCAACGTAGCAAGAATATTAAGGTCCTTCGAAGAGATTAAGGTGACGAGTATCTAAGTTAGGAGTTCATTGATTACCTAAAAGAGTATGGGATAGTTTCCTAACTTACACCTCCTAAAAAGTGTTTCAGAAAAGAGAAATTGCACACTCATGGATATGGTTGGATCAATAATAAGTCATGCAAGTATTTTTATTTTGGTCTGCGGCTATACATACATACTTAATCGAGTTCTAACCAAATTAATAGATAATACTCCTTATAAATTATGGTTTGGAAAGGAACCATAAAGTCTTCTCTCTACATTTTAGTCTAGCGATACTTTTCAATTTCTCCTCCGTCCTCGTTCTTCGATGTTTCAAAACTATATTTAATTATTAGTAAAATATCAAAATATGTTTTAAAGTATAACTCCATTTTCTTTTTCCACATGGTGAATTTTACCTCGAACTTTGGTGGATGAATATTCGATCCGGTCATCATCTTGTTGCTTTAGGCTACGCTTAGTTCTCCTAAAGCGGTTGGGCTTTGATGCCAATTATAGGTCCGGTTAGGCTGGCTAGAGAAGGGGTGAATAACCCTGCAATCAGAGTTAGACAATCTCTTGCTTTCCAAACTTAGCAAGAATAACAAATTAATTGAGCAATAAATATAAACATGAACAACAAAATAAACTAAGAGACTAGAGTATTTTTTTACTTAGTTGCAACCGGGAAGGTTCCTAATCCATGGCGGTGGAAAGCTCTACTAGAAAGACTCCTTCGTTGAAGGTGGAGTAGCCTCTTACAATCTTTGGAAGCTCAAAACAAGAGTAGGAAAATGAATACAAGTTGTTTACTTCTAGCTCCAGGGTGCTATTTATAGCCTTCTAGAGAAAATTATCGTTTTGTTGACGTGGCTTGAAGGTGCCTACAATGTGATCCAGGGTGCCTTAGTTGGATAACTTTTATCTATGCTAGCAACGACTCTCTAACGATAATTTTTGATTTGAGATGTCTCAGTTCTAACCCAGGGCGCCTCGGTTATTATTCATATGAGGCACGCTTAGTTACAACTAAGGTGCCTCAGTTCCCTTTTTCACCTGCTCTAATTCTGCCTCCCAAGGCACCCTTAATCACAACTGAGACGCCACGGATCTTCAAGGGCAACCTCCGAGTTAACCTCTTTGGACTCCGCTTGCTTGGGTGATTCTCCATCCCTCCACAGTTGAGCTCACCCGAACCCAACTCTGGCATTCTCGTTGAATAAACTTCCTTCTTGGCTTTTCATCCCTCGAATATCATGCACGCCTTTCTCGTCCATCGGTGTATAAATTTTCTTCCCGGATTCTCATTCCTCGGACATTGCACACACCCTTCTCCTCCATCGGTATACTCTTCCACACCTCCTCATCCCTCATATGCACCGAGCCCGTCGGCTCCTTTTCCGTGCCATCATTCTCGCTCGCTGCATTTTCTGCTTGACTTCTTGTGATCCTAAATTTCTGCACACTTAGACACAAGATTTGACTTCTTGTGCTTATAAGTTCCTGCACACTTAGATACAAGGATCAAACATAATAGGGTCTAACTTGACTCAATTGGCTACATCAAAATCAACTCGGGATACTTACAATCTTCTCTTTTTTGATGTGCATCAACTCAAGTTATGTTAGGGTAAACAAAATAAGAAATAACATTGTTTATAAAAACAATAAAAAGATTTTGCAATATATTACAAGAATAAATTTTGAAATAAATCTCCCTCTTTGATCACATCAAAAATAGTGTTAAAAATCTCAAAAAATTTCTAAAGGGTAGTTCAACATTAAAATAAATCCTGTCAATTTTTGAACATATTTAGCAACTTAGATAATTTAACATTCGAAGTCTTAAAAATAAATCTCCCCCATTCATAAAAATAATTTATTTCAAAAAAATAAAGCCTTAAAAAAATAGTCTTTTTTGGTCAAGAGACTTAGCTATTTTTTCTGAGTATGTAAAACATATATGTCTACAAAAAAAATAGTTTAGTAAAAAAATATCTGTACAAAAAACTTTAATTTGAAATATTTTTTTTTGAAAGAAAATTCATAGATAAACAATTATCGGTTTGAAAATTCTATTTTTTTTTTTATCAAAGTATCAAAATAGTCAATTTGACTTTGTAAAAATTTTCATGAGAGATTTTTGTTCTATGTATAAAAAATGATGTATGTATAGAACTAAGGATTTATTGAAAAATAATTTTTAAAATTAGATTTCAACTTTAAAAAATCTTAATAATTTTTTACAATAGTCAAAATATAACGGAACATTTTCAAAAAGTTAGGATGTTAAAAATTAATCTTTGAAGTATTTGTAAATTTATGATTTTGATTTTTGATAAAAAATTTATAAAAATTTGTCTAATAGTCAAAAACTTTTGAAAGAAAATATTCTGGGAGTAGATAATATCAATGTCTATCATTAAAAAATTTTAAACAGATTAAATCTAAAAAAACCATCAAAAAGATTTTTCAAGTAAACATGAAATTCTAAAGCTATTTATTCAATCATAGAAAATTAAATACTAAGTTCTAACATGCAAAAAAATTCATCCAACAATTTAAAACACATTTGTGAGCCCAAAATAAATATCTACCTACTAGATGTATCAAAAATTTTAGTGAAATATAATTTCTTGGTATTTTTGTAATTTAACTCCTATGGTTCTTCAAATACCAATTAATCCCTCCATTGTATCCAATATTTCTTTTTGGGGGGTTTAAACCATTTGAGTATGCATGCTCTTTTTTTAACAATTCTATTTGTTCTTTCAGTTTATTATTTCCTTGCTTTAATTTATTAAAAAGCTCTAATGGACATGTTGTCTCTAATTTCATTTTGAGATCTATATTGTACTTTCTTAATTTCACATATTTAGATTTTAACTTGCATAAAGATTTAGGCATTGATTTAATATCATGATAAAGTTGATTAAGAGGTAGAAGACATATCTCACTTACCATGTCAAATTTGAAATTAGATTCTCCCCCTTCAGTGTTGTTGTCTTCTAATATAGCTCTCCATTGATCGATGCTCTCGATGCTCATCTTGGATGAACTTTCATAATCTTTTTCTTCTTAGTGACTTGCTATTAGTGCAAGTTCGGTGTATGTCTCAATCTCGAACTCTAATGACAACTCATTCCATGTAGCTTTCGGTTCTTGAACTTCGACTTATTTGACCCTTTATTCTTTAATTTTGGGCAGTTATCCTTTATGGGTCCTTCTTCATCATAGTTGTAGCATTTGACTTTTCTTTTAGCTCGTAGATTTTTCTTGGCCGGTATCTCATTAAATTTATTAGATTTTAAAATTTTTTAAATTTTCTTACCATTAAAGCATCATGATACTCGTCGAGAGATGTGTTTGAATTCTGTTTGTCTGCTTTGGCTTTAGTGATAGGTTCTGATTCGTATCCTTTTTTAACCCTGCACATCTAGATTCGTGAAGATCAAAAGTAGATAATAGAATTTCTAAGTTACTTACCTCGAGGTCCTTGGTGATATAATAGTAGTCGACTATCAACATCCATTCCAGTGTTCTTGGAAATACATTAAGGGTGTACCTTAACAAATCTCGATTCGTTGCTATTTCTTCGAGATTATTGAGTTCGGTGATCAACTTCTTTAGTTTTGCATGAAGTTGGGCCATCGATTCTTCCTTTTCCATCCAGAGGCATGTTAGTTGATTTTGGAGTAGGTCTCGTCTTGCTAGTTTTTCTTCCGAGATTCCTTCGTGGAGCTCCATGAACTTCTCCCAAAGTTCCTTGGTGGAGTCGTGGGGACCGATTTGGTTGACTTCTTACAGTGGCAGCACACTTAGCAGATGAAATTCTGACTATTCGTTTGCCACAAAGTCTTCTCTCTATTTTTTGGTGTGATGATACTCTTCAAATTCTCCTACATCCTCGTTCTTCGGTGCTTCAAAACCATATTTAATTATTAGTAAAATATCGAAATCTATTTTAAAGTATAACTCCATTTTCTTTTTCCACATGGCAAATTCTCTCTTGAATTTCAGCAGGTGAATGCTCGATCCAACCATCGTCTTGTTACTTTAGGCGGCGGTTAGTTCTCCTGAAGTGGTTCGACTCTAATACCAGTTATAGATCCGGTTAGGCCGACTAGAGAGGGGGGGTGAATAACCTTGCAATCAGAGTTAGACAATCTCTTGATTTTGGAACTTGACAAGAATAACAAATTAATTAATCAATAAATATAAACATGAACAACAAAATAAACTAAGTAAGAGGCTATAGTATTTTTACTTGGTTGCAACCGGGGAGGTTGCTAATCCCAGGCGATGAAAATGAATATAAGTTGCTATTGTTTACTCCTAGCTCCAGGGTACTATTTATAATTTTTTGGAGAAAGTTACCATTGTGCTGACGTGACTTAAAAGCTCCTCCAATGTGATCTAGGGTGCCTCAGTTGGATACCTTTATCCATGGAAGCAACGACTCTCTAACGGTAATTTTTGATTTGAGGTGTCTTAGTTCTAACCCAGGACGCCTCCGCTACTATTCATTTGAGGCACTCTCAGTTACAACTAATGTGTCTTATTTCCATTTTTTGGCAGCTCCAATTTTGGCACTCGAGGCACCCTTAATCACAACTGAGGCGCCTCGGATCTTCAAGGTCAACCTTTGCGTTGACCTTTTTAGACTCTGCTTGCTTGGGTGATTCTTCGGTCATCCACAGACGATCTCACCTGAATCCAACTCCGGCCTTGCCCTCAAATAGACTTCTTTCCCGGCTTCTTGTCCCTCAGATGTTGCGCACACCCTTTTAGTCCACCGGTGGACAAACTTCCTTCCTGGCTTCTCATCCCTCGGCCATTGCGACACTCTTCTAGTCCACTAGTGTACTCTTTCATTGCTCTTTGTCCCTTGGATGCACCAAGCCCATGGACTCGCTTCCTGTGCCATCCTTCACGTTCACTGTGTCTTTCGCTTGATTTCTCGTGCTCCTTAGTTTCTGCACACTTAGACACATGGATCAAACATACCAGAACCTAACTTAACTTGGTTGACCATATTAAAACCAACCTGGGGTACTAACAATTTTTACCCATTGCAATGCTTAAGTCTATTAAGATTTTGTTAGCTATAGCAGGTTACAAGGATTTCGAGATTTGGAAAAAGTATTTTAAAATTGTTTTCCTAAATAGAAGATTATAGGAGAAGTGTATATGGTACAACCTCCCAGTTTTATAACATCCAAGAATGCCAATAAATTACGTAAGCTCAAGAGATCCATTTATACACTATAGCGCATCTCAGAGTTAGAATATGTGATTTGATGAAGCAATTAAAAATGTTTCTTTTTATCAAGAATCCAAAAGAACCTTGTGTTTACAAGAAGGTTAATGGGAGTAAGATTATGTTCCTGAAAAAATGATTATCTAAGTTGGGTAATGTCGAACTTGGGGCTCCCGGCCCGGTCCCACGGAAGTTTTCCACCAGCCACTAGGGTAAATCGGGAAGCGCTCATGATGGGACATCTAGAAGTCCAACATCCCATGGTCGTGCACCTCCATTTGGAGGAAATATTCATGCAAAATTTGCTGTAGATGGGAATAGAACCATAGGTGCTTGGGAGGCAACTATTCGCTCTTCCGCTACACCATAGCCTCAGGGGTGTAAGATTATGTTCCCAGTGTTGTATGTTGATGATCTAGTTCTTATAGGTAATAACATCCCTAACCTAGAATTTACCAAGATTTGGCTGGGAGATTGTTTCTCAATGAAAGATCTTGGGGATGCAATTTATGTCTTAGGTATTAGAATATATTAAGATGACAAACCAGGTTGCTAGGGTTGAGTCAAGGAATATACATTGATAAAATGTTAAATAGATTTGGCATCCTAGACTCCAAGAGAGGATTTTTGCCACTGTCACATAGTGTACATCTTTCCAAGGCTGACACAAGAGGAGAGAAGTAGAATGGCCAAGATACCTTATGCTTTGGCTATAGGATCCACAATGTATACTATAATATACACTCGATCAGATGTCTCATATTCTTTAAGCATAATGAGCAGATATCAATCAAATCTTGGAGAGGGTCATTGGACTGTGGTAAAGACTATCCTCAAGTATGTTAGAAGAATAAAGAACATGTTCTAAGTTTTCGGAAGAGATGAGGAATTGGTTATTAGAAGATATACTAATGTCGGTTGTTAGATGGATCAGGATGATATGAAATCGCAGTAAGTTTGTGTTTTGTTTGAATGGTGCAGTTGTTTGCTGAAGGAGTTTTAAGTAATAAACAGTTGCAGATTCAACAGCTGAGTTCGAGTACATAGCAACTTTGGAGGTAGCAAAGGAAGCTGTGTGGATCAAGAATTTCATAGTTGATCTTTAAGTATAGTTCATAGCATTGTTGATCTAGTTGTGCTATACTGTGATAATAATACGATCATAGCGCAGACAAAGGAACCTAAGTCTTATCAATGATCCAAGCATGAGATGAGGAAGTATTACTTCTTCATAGAGATTGTTCAGATGGGTGATGTGTTGGTTACCAGAGTAGATACCATCGAGAACATCGTAGACCCACTCACAAAGGTCTTACCTCTGCAGAAACATGAGACATATGTGAGGAGCCTAGGACTGAGAGTCAATAGTGTTTGACAATAGTGCAAGTGAGAGATTGTTAGTGTGTGCACCTATGCACCAAGACACTCCTTATGTATTTATGGATAATTATTTAATAAGGACAAGTATTTATCGTTAATCATTTACTTTTCTATATGCATATGATTAATAATAAAGACCCATGAATTAATGGTTATATTAATTTGAAATAGTTCTTGATCGGATAGATATCTAGAGGGGACATAGATATCTAGATCAACATTAAGTATGACTAAATTGAGATAGATCAAGGGATAGATATCCAAGTTATACTTGGGGGTGTCTTGAGATTAGAGATACATTGGACACGACCCACTTGAGAGGAGACCACATATTAAGCATAATTGGTCTTTCTTTTATAAACGAGTATAACTAATCTTTTGACTTAAGACATTCATTTATTCTATGCATGATGTTATGTACTTTGACACCGTTAAAAGTAGTCTTTAATTGGATTGTGATTAATATAGTAGTTGGGTGTATAACAAAGCGTAGAAAGAATAGTGTTTGAGTCAATAAATGATTCATCGCTCTCTTGGATTAGGGAGTTAACATCCTGGACACTTGATAAAGATATTAGTAACTCGAAATCTATGGTCATGAGAGGAATGATTTATCATTTAAGAGAAATCTATTATATCTTGGAGATCAAGTAATATAATTAATTTGGTGATGATGTATAATGCAATAAATTAATTGGGATGTAGGCTAGATGAAGAAATTGAATTACATAGTATTCGATTCTGAGTGGTTTATAGTTTATGACTAATATTTTATTACGTTGGATGATTAAAAACTATTGTTAGATGGTTACCTTCTATGTATGGATTTACACTGCCTTCATATATAGAATTTAGAGGGTCGCACATAGATATTAATATTTTAGTAGATACTAAAATTAATCAATTTATTATTTCTGAATTAATATTAATTTGATTATTAATTAATTCTGAAATATCAAAAGCTAGAACATATCAAAATCAAATATGGATTTATTTGATCCAACGAAGAGAGAGAAGTTAGTGGTAGCCACCTCTCCTATTCTCTCTTGGGAATTTGGACAACCATAATAATAGTGATCCTTGGAGAATTTAAACAACCACAATCATGATGATTATTGGAGAATTTGAACAGCTATAACCATTTGATATTCCCTCTGGAGAGTTAATTAAGAAATTAAACATAGATCTCTTCGTCTTTCTTGGAGGTTATAAGTAGTCATCCTTGGAAAATTACAAAGAGCAACCTTCTCCACGTCTCCATTGAAGTTTTGGTAGCCTACTATTGTTGGAGCAATCTATGGTCTATGGGACTATGTGTTTTGATATTTGGGCAAAGAGTTGAAGTTAGGTTCACCCTTATATTTGATATGTGTATTTGAGTGTGCAAGTTTATGTGTATTTGAGTGTGCAAGTTCTGCAGGATATACATAGACTCAGCTTGATGTCTTCAGATCTAGTGAAGGATGGAGGAGCATATGAGGGACTATGGACAAGACAGCAACGATGAGCCAAGGGAAGCGTACTTTGAGGCATTCATGATGGATGATATATGGAGACAAGGCAGGCTTGTATGCATCTGAGGGATGAGAGCCAAAGTTGAAGAAGATTTGAAGGCAACAGATCAAGGCTACAAGAAGAGTCAAGTGAGTCGTGAGGGTCAGAGTGCTGAGTGAATGTACTCGGGATGGGAAACCCTAGGTTTAGGGTTGTACCAGTCGACTGGTAGATATCACAGAAAGATCAGTCAACTGATCTTTTGTGTAGTTGACTCGTATCGACTGGGAATTCAAATGTTGGGATATAACATTTAAATTCAGCTTGATCATTTGACTGATGTTGGAACCAGTCAACTAGTGACAGCTAGTTCATCCATGAGCTTTATTTAAGGGAGCTCAGTTTCGCTGGTTAGGGTTGACGAAATTGGTTTTGGTTAAAGGCCAATTAGTAGTCTTTGTACTCAGAGGTCTTGTTAAGGTTGTGGTGTGATTTCTCCACCCACAAGGAGCTACATGAGTTAGTCGAAGGCTTTTTGGAGAATCATCTACCGACAAATCAGGATTATCCACCTTACGGATAGTCGTTGAGCAGGATTTTTATCTCCGAACCACATAAATTTGTTTGTCTCTCTTCTTGTTAGTTTTAGTTTAATTATATTCTGCTTGTGCAACTAACAAGTGTAAGAAGAGAGTGATAGATTTGGGGGCAACGATTATTCATCCCCTCTAGCCATACGATCAAGTACCAACAAGTGGTATCAGAGCGAAGGTCGCTCTTGTTGGACTAACCACCAAAGGAGCAATGAGCTAGAGGAAATGACACTTGAAGCAAGAATGAGGGATGATATCACCATTCCACCTCCATATGATTGTAAGAATTCTGACTATTAGATGTTACGGTTGAAGACATGGTTCAACACGGATTGGGATTTGATGACCACACTCGAGGAACCATTTGAAGCCCCAAAAGACATCCATGGGAAGAAGATCTGACCAAGATATTTGACTAAGGAGCAACAAACACAATAAAAGGAAAATGAGAAGGTAATCTCAATTTTAATTAATATGTTGTCTAATGTGTTGGTTGGGTTTCGTGGCGGATATCGGGTCGCGCATGGGAAACCTCTCGATGTCCACGAATTAAAATTTTTCAATCCAAATGGAGAGCAATTTCCCATACGACCTTCTCATCATCATGCTAACCGATTCTAGCGATCGCTTGAACAAACATGTTGTTCTAGCAATCAATCTCGTCCAACCGATTAGCCGCGGAATAGACGATGAGTGGATCACCGATTTTTGTGTTTATCATCGGGGTCGAAGATAATTAATTAACAACATGAAATAACATATGATAATGAACCAAGATCAATGAAAGGAACCAAAACAAAAGGTTATACCTCTTGTTAACCTCGCGATCTTCTATCGTATGTCCTATCCCCTTCTTGGACGCCGTGTGTGTTGGGGCCGGGTGCATGTTGACAAGGATACGGGTTCGTAATTTTAAAGTTTAATTACGTGCAGCGGAAGAATTAGCATAAAATAATTTCTCAAATTATTTTAACCACGTATCTAGCATGCAACCTTATGATGTGTGGACATGATCATAAATTAAAACTTTGCGGAAAAGTAAACTAATTTACTTTGTACCTCGCGTAACTCGAAGAAAGGGACGAGATCCAACCGAGCGTCCCTTGGAAGCTCCGCCTCTATTCGCGTCCACGCCGAGTTCTCTTCGGGATGACTTCGCAAAGTCACGAGTTTTGTGCCGATGAGAACTACTAGATTCTCTAAAGGCACAACTAGAAGATCAAGAGAGAAGAAAGGAAACTAACCACCAAGAAACGGAATCTTAATTCCGGGAAGGAAGGAGTTGCGATCCGCTTCTTCTTCTTCTTGGTTGGCTTCTCCTTGGTGATGATGACCCACGGCAACCTCAAGGGAGGGTGGTGCGCCGGCCCTAGGGTGGATGTGCGCCGGCCCTAGCAAGTAGAGGAGGGCGCCGACCCTAGGAGGTAAGGAGAGGGAGAGGGAAAGATTAAGAGAGAGAGGGAGAGAATTAATCTCTTGATAACTCTATTAATTAGGAATTCAAGCCTTGCCTTGGTTCCTTTATATAGTAGCATCTCCCTTGCTAAGTCTCCCCTTTAACGGAATTAACGGAATAATTTTCATAAGAAATTTATTTTATAAATTTTCTTATGAATTATTCCGTTATGCCTAGTTTTATTATAACTAACTTTATAATAAAACAAATACATCTCTCCTTTAATTATGGAATAAATTTTACAAGAAATTTATAAATTTTTCTTATTATGGAAAAAATCAATTCATAATTGATTTTATAAAATTAAAATAAACCATTCCATGGATCATTTTAATTTCCATAAAAAGGAATAAATTTCTACAAATTTCTTTATATAAATTTCTTTATACAAATTTATTTATCCATAATTTATAAAACAAATCGCGCTAGATTTATTTTATTAATTAAACCAAATAAATTGGTTTCTCCCCATTGTTGTGGTCGGCCACACCAAGCCTCAACCACACGAATTAAATACATTTAATTCGTCCAATAAGCCTTCAAAAGACTTAGCCATTTTAAGCTTCCCACGCGCCTCTGATAAATTCAGATTCGACTTATTTCTCTTGATCGGAAAATCCAATTTTCAACTCGTTTTAAATCCCTCGGATTACTCGTAGTGCGTGTGACTAAATAGGCTTTCGATTTATGTTGGCCGTCTATAATCAACCAATTATAGAACGATCATGAGTGGCACCTAGTAGTACATCATGATCCCCAATTAATCGAAAGATCAACGGTTGACCTCAGATATAATTCTGAAACCCTTCAGCAGCTCTAATGAATCGTGCCTCATTCCCTTCACCATCTTATACCCACTTGGTTCAGGACATGGTCTGTGTGTGTCAGTCCCCACTAGGCTGACTACGTCACACCTAGCCCAAGTAGTGTCTTTCTCGTCCTTTGGATTTCTAATTACTCTCATGTATTTAAGAGACTCATACTCTAAACATGATATGCTCTGGCCAGAGGCTTTGAGTAACAATCCGACGATAGGCCTGGGTATACATCTCCTCGCAAGGAGTGGTGAATCCTTTGTAGGCTGTTCAAACATCTTCGGGCACTTCGGCTTATACCCAACCATCCTGGGTCCACACCTCCTTTGAGATGCTTGCTTAAGATGTTAAAGTATAAGTCTCCATGACCAAGATGACTTGAACACCGCAAGTCAAAGGAACATCGCACTTAAGCTGCGGTAAGAACTTCATTGACATATCTATATGTAGATTACCATATGAAGTTTTACAGCTAGTCACTCCAACGAACTAGTTCCCTTAACTAGCATCCATGTTTATCTCCGGACATCCCAATGTCACCAGCCAGTGAGAATCAGCTGATTAGAGAATAACCCATGCTAGTCTCAACAGAATTGATAGTGTCCGTTTTTATCAATTCATCGACTAGGGATATTTTCAATACTTCACAATTGCACATGTAGAGATAATCACTAGTTGTGATCCCATCACAAATTCTCTTATGCTGTGAATTATATTGCGGACATTCAGTAGATGAGTTTAAGATTCCAATCAAATACACAAACATGTATACTCAAATAGTGAATTATCATTTATTAAAATAAATGTTTACAACCATAAGGCGATTGCCTTAGGACACTTCTCTCATATCACTAACAGTGTGGGCAACGATCCTCCAAGAAACGAAGCCACCAAGAACACCAACTCCTCCTCCTTGCCTTGCGCCAAAACCCTAAAGGGTCTCTTTCTTCCTCCTTAGATGCCGCTGGAACCCTAGAAGGAGAGGACCTCCTTCTTTGCGCCGTCCACCGAGGAATGAAGAGAAGAAGAAGAAGAAGAAGAAGAAGAAGAAGAAGGGAACTCTCTCCCTCAACCAACCCTAACCGATCTCCTTTATCTCCTCCTCTATTATGTGCAGCAACCACAAAAGGAAGAAGAGAGTATCTTCTTCCAACCTTGCGCCGCCCACCTCTCTTCCCCTTCACTTTGCGCCGCTAGCCACCAAGGAGGAGATCTCCTACAAGATGCGCGCACCTCAAAGAAGAGAAAGGAATATGGATGAAGAAGAAGAGAGAAAGTTTTCTTCCTTTTCTCCAAAGTTGCATCAACCTCTCACAAGGTCTCCTTGCTGCCGGCCAACCCTAGGTGAGAGAAAGAGAGGGAGAAGAATAATCCAAGGTTTAGGTTATGTTGATTGTCCCTTGGTTTCATGACTCCATGGGGTATATATAGGCTACAATAGGGACCATGAGGAGGAGTTGGGTCTTGGCCACCCAATGGATCAAAACCCGATCCATTAATGATGATCCATTCCACTAGAGGATCACCATTGATCTATCTCACCAACCCCTATATTTAAATATGGGCTCCACCTATTATGAGTACAAAATTCTCCCCATGTTTAAGATATCGAATGCCCGTTAATTAATTAAATTAATGACAAATTAATTAATTAACATCTAACATCATGAGTAGTACCACTCAACCTTATCATCATGTCGGACAAAGTCCACCTGCAGGGTTTAACATGATGAGTTTTATGAGCTCCTCAAGGGGGCATCATCAACCTAACTCACCAGGACATGGTTTTCTTCTATAATCAACTGCACACCATGTAAATAATATTATTTCCTAATTTACCGGGCCTATCAATTTAACCAATAAATCTCGCCCACTGATAAATCAAAGAAATAAATATTAAGTATATGTGCCCATTATTATATCGGGATTAAGAGCATGTACTAATATCTGAGGTCTGATTCAATTATATAGTTAGTATTGTTGGTGCCGGAAGCACCAAAGTCAAACCTGTGTTTTGCTAATGGCAAAGGGTTCAGAAGTTAAGGGTATTGTGATCTAACAATACTAATCAAGTGTGCAGGAAAAGTCCTAGGTACGCTAGGCAAGAAGTCCTAGTTCTAAGAATTGGGCACTAAGTCCTGGCCGCGGGCTGGGCAACTATGACCTGACCGAGGGTTGGGCAAGAAGTCCTAGTCGCGGATTGGGCACGAAGTCCTGATTTGAGGAATTGGGCAATAAGTCCTGGGTAAGGGCTGGGCACCGAAGACCTAACCGAGGGTTGGGCAAGAAGTCCTGGTCGCAGATTGGGCACGAAGACCTGATCTGGAGGATTGGGCAAAAGTCCAACCGGAGGAGCCGGTTGGCAAACAGGTAAATTCTTCTGAGAGGAGTAGGTGAGGACGCGTTCCCCGTAGGAGGGAACATTAGGCGTCGGTTCGACCTAGGATTCCATTTGGAAAACCCAAAGTCAGAACCATGATAGCTCAGGTTGTTAATAATACTTAAATTCATATCATTTATATGTTACTTGTGTTTTGGAACTAACCCAGGATGTAGGAACAAAGGATGAAGGTTTCTGCTCCCAGGCGCCTCAATGGAGTGAGGCGCCCTGCTGGGCTAGGCGCCTATGTTGAGACAGGCGCCCTAGACAAAGGGCAATTCCAGAACAACTGCGAAGCAAGCCTCAAGAATGCAACAGAGGCACCTATGTTAACACAGGTGCCCTAGTTAGCTCAGGCCCCCCAGTTGAAGGGATAAGCACTGGCCAAGTCTGCGTATTGAGTTTCGCGCAGAGAGGGCCACGTGTTAGGCGCCCCCTTCAATACAGGCGCCCCAGCTACCACTATATAAAGGGGTTCACCCCCTTGGCTTCCAACACAATTGCTTTCTACACATTCATTCAAGCACTCCGCTCCGATAAGCTCCGTGCTCAAGATTTAAGCGTCAACGACGACCCGCGGCTCCAAATTTCCAACTTCTTCGATCGTCAGTATAAAATTGTTTTACTGCTGTAATTTCTTTTTAATTCTATATTCAAACTTCAGTTGTAATATTTTACGCAATATAGAATTGCCCGTCGTAAACGGTCAAGGACCGTGGGCCTTGGAGTAGGAGTCGACCGCGACTCCGAACCAAGTAAAACAAACGTGTTAGCATTGTCTTGTTTTACTTTCCGCTGCACAAATTACTCTTACGTTTTCCGAAAAATTTGTCGATCGATATTCACCCCCACTATCGATTCGAACTGATCCCACAAGTGGTATCAGAAAGGGTGACTCAAACTTGGTGCAACCATCAGTTGAGTATTTTTTTAGAATTTTTCGAATTTTAATATTTCTTTTTCGCTCGTACTTTTCTCATTAATCGAGGTTGGTGCAACACCACTCGATTTTTTTTCTTATTACTATTTTCCCCACACTACTAATCCAAGACTTAGTCTCGGAACGAGTTTTTCTGTTAAATTTTTCAGTTTAATCTAATGGCCATGCAAGAGAAATACAACACTGCCAGACCACCTCTCTTTAATGGAGAAGATTTCTCCTACTGGAAGAGTAGAATGGAGGTCCACCTGAAAACTTAGGTGGACATGTGGATTATCATCCAGTCCGGACTGGAAATACCGAAAAATGCACAAGGCGTGGTGCAACACTACACCGAGTGGGATGACCCACTAAAGAAGAAAATCGAGGCCGACGCAAAAGCGACCTAAACCTTGCAGTGCGGCTTGACAAAAGAAGAGCTGAACCATGTAGGAGCCTTCAGTAGCGCAAAGGAGCTCTGAAATAAGCTGATTGAGCAACAAGAAGGTACATCTGACACCCAAATCAGCAAAAGAGATCTGTTGCTCAACAGACTCTATACAATAAAGATGCACGACGGAGAATCAGCAGCTCAACTCCACGCCAGGATCCAGGAGCTGATGAACGGGCTGCACACTATAGGTCACAAGGTTGAAAACCATGACCTAATAAGGTATACCTTAAACTCATTCCCACGAAACTCACTGTAGGCATCTATGGTAGATGCTTACAAGGTTTCCAGGAATCTTTTGGAAATAAAATTAGATGAGTTATTTTCTGAGTTAGAACTACACGAATAGACTAATACTACTTTGGTCGAGAAGGGCATAACATTTGTTGCAGGTAAAACTCAAGGAAAAACTCTGAAAAAGAAGCTTCAACCAGTACTCGAGTCCGACTCAGATTCGGAATCAGACAACAGTGAAGGGGATCATCCCAAGTTGGTCCTGCTAGCTCGCGACTACTACAAAGAACTTAAGCACCAAGCGAGCAAGAAGAAGTCAAGTCGGAGAAAGGAAGATCCAGCGGAACCCTCGACGAGCCAGAAGAGCAAGGGCAACGTCACCTGCTATGAGTGCAACAAGAAGGGACACTTCAAGTCAGAGTGCCCCAACCTAAAGGAAAACAAGAAGGCACGGAGGAAGAAGGCTCTTCAAGCCACCTGGGACGAATCATCCTCGGAAGAAGAAGAAGAAGCTCCGCACGCGAACCTACTCACCTTGACCGCCTTAGAAGATGTCGACTCCGGAACAGAATCGGAACCAGACGAGGACGTCAACACCAGAAAACTCACAATCTCGGAGGACGGACAAATCACGATAAGAGGTTATCCAGAATCTAAATTGTACGACTTAATTTCTTATTTGTCTCGAAAGTTGGTGAAAGCCAACATCCGGGTTCAAACCCTCCGACATGAAGTAAAACTCCTGAAAGAGGAAGTCAACTCAAGTTCCTTGACCGAGTCAGTTCAAGAAGGAAACTCAACTCAAGTTCAAAAACTTGAGGAAGAGAATTCCACCTTGAAAACTCAAGTGAAGGAACTCAGAGTTGCCCTAGAATGATTCACTTCGGGTTCCAAGGGTCTTGGCATGATCCTTGGAAAATAGAAGTCCGTTCTCAATCGATCCGGATTAGGTTATAGGACCAAATCGAGACAACGCTCATATTATTCCGTGTTGAACCAACCTAGAACCTGAGTCCAAGCATGAGCCCCTAAGCTATGTTAGAATAAACAAGCTGGACCAAACCAGTATTGGATCCCCAAGGACAAGATTCACATCTTGCCTAACCCTTATCGAGGCTTCAGTCCAGGGGGAGCCAATATAAAAACCATCTCGATAATTAGATATTTTTTTTCTAATTTCTTGCTTGCTTATTTTTTTAAATTTTATTATTATGCTTAGATTTAGGACTGGTTAGTCTAAGGACAAAAGATTTATTTGAAATTTGAACAACATAGTATTAGGTGGAGGTGAGATGATAGTACGTTAGGGAAGACTCTCTAATAAGGTCAAGTAGGGTAAGGTGTACCCTACTCGGTCTGTTTAGTCTGGTGGAACTAGCCGAAGCTACCGATCCAAAACCTAAACTAGTTAGACCAAAATTTTTCAAGAAGTAATTTGAAAATGAATTTTCGGTAAAAGGCTTTGTCAAGGAAAGGGTTGTTGCTCCAATAAGGCTACGACCAAAGAAGGTCTCTATGCCTCGCCAAGACCTGGAAGCCGATTATCGAAAATTAAATCCAATTTACTACTTGATAAATTTGAATCTAACACAAATTTTAAATTAAATCCTAGACTTAACATCTTTTCAAAATCAATAATCTTAACTCTACAATTTTTTCAAAATTAATTCAACGTTTCCAAAATTAACTATCTTTCAAAAACTAAAACATTTATTTTGAAAACCTGTCTCACAAAACCCATAAGGTCAACATGTTTGATAACTTTAGATGTGGGTGAGACAAACTAGGTAGTGAAACTCAATTTAATCTATCCCTGCCTCTAATGGATCCAAATCAAAACATACTTTATGTGTAGGAACATAAAGATTTGGACCAGTGGATGTTGGATAGTGGATGCTCCAAACACATGACTGGGGATAAATTGAAGTTCACCAAAATCAAGTTCAAAAACCTAGGCTCAGTAACATTTGGCAACAATGCTACACACAAAGTAATTGGGTCAGATAACATTGAACTTAATTCTGATTTTATTATTAAGAAAGTGCTATTGGTTGAAAATTTCAAATTCAATTTGCTTAGCATTAGCCAACTCTGTGATACTGGTTACATAGTTACTTTCACCAACTCTAACTGTCTTATTAGAAACCTCCAAGACTCAGAGACAACACTTAAGGGTACTAGGAAAAAAAACGTTTATATTATTAATTTACTCTTAGTACCAAAATGCTTTCTAACTCAATTGGAAGAATCTAACCTTTGGCATAGGAGACTAGGTCACACTAATACCAAACAAATTTCAAAAATTACTCAACTTAGTTTAATTAAAGGTGTACCTAAAATCAAAATTTTGAAAATACAATTTGTAACTCATGTAAACAAGGCAAACAAACTAAGTCAACTCATAAACCAACCCAATCAGACTTAACCCAAACCACACTTGAGCTCCTACACCTTGACCTATTCGATTCACATGGAGCCAAGTCACTAAGCGGGAATCGGTACTGCTTAGTAATCATCGGCGATTACTCAAGGTTTATCTGGGTTAGGTTCTTGAAATCTAAGGATGAAACCTTTAATTTATTTAGTGACTTATGCAAAATGATTGAAAATCAAAATGATACTAAAATTAAAAGACTTAGGAGTAACCATGGGGGAGAGTTTGAAAATCAAAAGTTTGAGAAATTTTGCAAAGTCAATGGGTATATTCATGAGTTTTCCTATCCTACAACCCCCCAACAAAATGGGATAGTCAAGAGAAAGAATAGAACCCTTCAGGACGCCGCTAGGACCATGCTCAACGAATATAACCTAGCTAATCAATTTTGGGCAGCAGTGGTAAATACAACATGTTATATTCAAAATAGGGTCCTAATTAATAAAAGACACAATAAGACACCCTATGAACTCTATTATCATAGATTACCAAATTTACACTATCTAAGAGTCTTTGGGTGCAATGTCCACATCTTGAACACTAAGAACTACCTAGGTAAGTTCCAATCAAAGTCAACCCCATGGAACTTCCTAGGATATTCAACAACTAGTAGAGCTTACAGGGTTTATAATAAACAGACCCACAAAATTGAAGAAACTACCAATTTAATCTTTGACGAAGATGGTGAACTAAAATCAATAAACAATGAAAACCTAAACAAATCAAACGTTAATCAAGAAGATAGTGAACCAACAATTGAATCATCAATTGAACCACTGATTGAACCTTTGAATGAACTATCACTTGAACTATCTACTGTGACGACCCCCTTTAATTTCTCTCTCTCATCCTTAAAGCGGACGTCACTTTTACTTAACCTTAACTTTACCTTATTCTTAGCCTTAAGTTACAACTACTTGACTTCCCTTAACTTGCTCTGAATTTTTCCCCTTTAAAAAAAACTTTCATTTTATTTGCTTTGCAAGGATTTGACCCCTAGACCTCTTAGTTGTAAAACTAAAACACTAACCAGCTGCTCTATACCACTTCTTTTCAATGGTACCAGTCGACTGCTATATAGCCAGTCGACTGGTATCGGCCACAGAAAGTTTCTGGGCGCGGCACCAGTCGACTGGCCTTTTGGCAGTTGACTGGTGCATCGAACAGAAGGTCCTGTTCGATAGGGCAGTCAACTGGTTCTGTACCAGTCGACTGGCACGCCTGAAACCTGCATTTTCAGACCCGAAAATTTGTTTCAAAAGTCCACAATTCACATACCTTCAATGTATACAAAGAAATAACTTCATTTCTATACTCTATACTAGTTTTATAAACATCCTAACAACTCAAAACGAATCCAATAACTTGAAATTAGAATCCTTGCGGAATTTAACAAAACTATCAAAACGTAAGCAAAACACTCTAGAGTTTGTACCAAACTTAACCTCTATGCGTAGTTTACACACCATGTTCACATTTTACCAATCAAGATATCAAACTCCAAGTTTCTAAATTTCAGAAATTGTCTCTTAAGCTTATACCAAGGATCTCTCCCACGGTTCCACCGCCACTGACATCAACGCAAGTCCTGTTCGCCTCCCCAGCTTATGCTTTTTCCTTACCTTTATCTGCAATAGAAGGAAATGCAACTAATAAGCACAATGCTTAGTAAGTAAATCCTAACTCACAAATCCATGCTATCGATAATAAACATGCTCATTTCAAAGAATGCTTACTTCCAAAATACATGCACATGGGAAAACTTACATATACTTATCATGCTCAATCATGTTGAAAACATTACTTGCATAAAACATTTGCAAACTTAACATGCTCATACATTAAAACACTAACCTCTTTACTCTTACCCTTTATCATGCTTGCAAAGTATCAATGTGAACTTATTGAAATAAAGACATGTACTCAAAGCTAAAACACTTGTAAATACTTATATACTTGAAAATAATATTCAACTTTCTTTAGGCCTTGACATTGTACCATGGTATCAATGTACCAATTGCGCGCTTCTCTAATAGGTTGTGGGGTAGCTAGCCACCACACCCTATTAGAGCTTCTTTCTAACTTTCGGTGGGCCTTCCATTTGCCCGGTACATGTCACTTTCTGAAAATAAAATACTTTCTTACTTACAGTACCTATACTTATCAACTATCTTACTTTTGCATAAATTTTGCACTTAAAACCTTTTTACCTTTCTTACTTGGGACTTTCATCGAGCACCTTGCGTGCCCTTAATCCCAACCTCATTTTTGGGACTTTTCACAAGTTAAATCTTATCATGCTTAGCTTACATACACCAAATCTAAACCAATTAAATTTCTATCATGAGAAAACATGCATCTTTAAGAACTTAAAACACACGATAACCATAATCTTAACACATGCATCATAAAACATGGTTCTACAACAAGATCTTACATACGAAAACTACTCCTATTGCAGGTGAGTGATCTACTTACCCTTATCTTGAAGAAAACTCACTAAATCGAGGTATAAACCTAGCGTAGAACTCCTCTCTTCTTCCTTGTGAGAAACCTCCACTCTTTGGCCCTAGGGAGAAACCCTAGATTCTCTCTACTCAAGGGGAAAGAGAAGAAGAAGAAGGATTCCTTGGCTTCCTCTGTTTTCGCAGCCCCTCCCTCGCCCTCTTCTCGCACGCAGCTGCCAACAATCCCTAATCCCCCCTTACGTGACTTAAGCGGGGTTAATATATCTCTTAATGAAAAGGCCTAACTACCCTATAACATTATTTCTCTCCATCCTTTTCTGTGCTTGACCCCCTTGCCCAGCTGGTTAGTCGAGCTTGCTTAAGGATTTGCTTCTCGTGTGGTCGCGAGATCAATTCCCACCCGCCCCTTCAATTTTTTTTTATTTTAATTCCGAAAAATGCTAGAAAAATTCTGAAAAATCCCTAATAATATCAGAAAATTATTGGGTGTTACAATCCTCCCTACCTTATAAAAAGTTTGTCCTCGAACTTAGAACAGCTCTGGATACCTTTGCCTCATGCTATCTTCTGATTCCCAGGTTGCCTCTTCATACTTCTGATTCAGCCATAAAACTTTTACTAGTGGTACCACTTTGTTCCTCAACTTCTTATCTGCTCGATCTATTATCTGAATAGGTCGACTTTCATAACTGAGATCTTCTTGAACTTGTACCATCTGTGGCTCAATCACTTGGTTGGCATCTGGGATGTGCTTCTTCAACATGAGACATGGAACACATTGTGTATTGCTGACATCTCTGAGGGTAGCTCCAACTCATAAGCTACTTTGCCAACTCTTTTCGTCACTAGGTAGGGTCCTATGTATCGAGGACTTAGCTTGCCTTTCTTGCCAAATCTCATTACACCCTTCATAGGAGCTACTTTGAGGAAAACTGTATCCCCAACTTCAAACTCTAACGGCCTACGGCGTACATCGGCGTAACTCTTCTGCCTACTCTGAGCAGTCTCTATCCTCTGACGGATGCTCTTTATAGCTTCTGTGGTATCATCTATAAGATCAGTCTGTGACCCCATTTCCTTCTTCTCACTACCTTCATACCAACAGAGGGGAGATCTACACTTCCTACCATAAAGAGCTTCATAGGGTGCCATACCAATAGTGGCTTGGTAACTGTTGTTGTAGGCAAACTCAGCTAAACATAAATACTTGCACCAACTGCCCTTGAAGTCCAATGCACAAGCTCTGAGCATATCTTCTAGAACCTGATTCACTCTCTCTGTCTATCCATCAGTCTGGGGATGAAAAGCTGTGCTGAATTTCAGTTTGGTGCCTAACGCTGTCTGTACGCACTCCCAAAAGTGTGAAGTGAAACGACCATCCCTATCAGAGATAATGGTCTTCGGGACTCCATGTAGTCGGATCACTTCCTGCACATATAATTGGGCTAACTTTTCAATTGAGTAAGACACTCTGATTGCCAAGAAGTGGGCAGACTTGGTCAATCTGTCTACTATCACCCAAATAGCATCATAGCCATTAGTTGTCTTTGGTAAACCAACTATGAAATCCATGGCTATGTCTTCCCATTTTCACTCTGGAATCTGAATGGGCTGTAGGACACCTCCTGGTCTCTGGTGTTCTGCTTTAACTCTCTGACATGTCAGGCAGGTGCTGACATACTTAGCTATGTCTCTCTTCATCCCTGACCACCAAAATCTTCTTTTCAAATCCTGGTACATCTTAGTGGAACCAGGATGCATTGAGTAGGCAGTTCCATGGGCTTCTTCAAGAATCTTCTTCCTCAGCTCTTCATGATTGGGGACACATAAACGGTCACCATAGTAGAGTATCCCTCTGTCAGATACTCTAAACTCTTTACTCTCTCCTTCTTGTATCTCCTGCTTGATCCTTTGGATATCAGAATCCTCAGCTTGCTCTTTCTGTATCTCTTCAAGCAAAGTTGACTCTAGTGTCAATAGAGCTAGCTGCCCATCAATAATCTCCACTCCATAATCTACTATCTCCTTCTGTAATGGTGGCGCCAATGATGATAAGGACATCAAAGTGGCACACGTCTTTCTACTCAGTGCATCTGCTACTTTATTTGCCTTACCAGGGTGGTAAAGGATCTCACAGTCATAATCCTTCACTAACTCAAGCCACCTTCGCTGTCTCATATTGAGGTCTTTCTGAGTGAAGAAATATTTCAGACTCTGGTGATCTATATAAATCTTACACTGCACTCCATACAAGTGATGCCTCCATATCTTTAGAGCAAAGACTACAGCTGCCAACTCCAGATCATGAGTGGGGTAATTCTTTTCATAGTCCTTGAGTTGCCTGGAAGCATAAGCTATGACTTTGCCTTCTTGCATAAGGACTGCTCCAAGTCCTAGCTTTGATGCATCACTGTATATATCAAAGCTCTTATCACCTTCGGGTACTGTAAGGATAGGAGCGCTGGTCAGTCTCTTCTTCAACTCAAGGAAGCTCTGCTCACACTCCTCAGTCCACTCATACTTCTTATTCTTTCTGGTAAGGGCTGTAAGTGGAGAAACTATCTTTGAAAAGTCCTCTACAAACCTTCTGTAGTACCCTGCCAAACCCAGAAAACTTCTGATCTCACTGGCATTCTTTGGTCGACTCCAGTTACTAACTGCTTTAATCTTGGCTGGGTCTACCATAATACCTTCCTTGGAAATGATGTGGCCTAGGAAGGCCACCTGATCAAGCCAAAACTCACACTTTGAGAATTTGGCGTACAACTCCTTCTGATGTAAGGTTTGCAATACCATCTTCAGGTGTTCGGTATGTTCTTCCTGAGTCTTTGAATACACTAGGATATCATCAATAAAGACAATGACGAATTTGTCCAGAAAATCCTTGAACACTCTATTCATTAGATCCATAAACGTCGCAGGGGCGTTTGTCACTCCAAAGGGCATGACCACAAACTCATAGTGCCCATATCTTGTACTGAAAGCAGTCCTTGGCACATCACTCTCCTTCACTCTGAGCTGATGGTAACCTGATCGCAGATCTATCTTGGAGAACACTGTGGCTCCCTTCAGCTGATCAAATAAATCATCTATCCTTGGCAAAGGATATCTGTTCTTGATGGTTACCTTATTCAAAGCTTGATAATCTATGCACATTCGCATAGATCCATCTTTCTTCTTGACGAACAGTACAGGAGCTCCCCAAGGTGAATGACTAGAGCGGATGAAACTCTTGTCAAGCAGCTCTTGCAATTGTTCTTGCAATTCTTTCAATTCTGCTGGCGCCATGCGATAAGGTGCCTTCGAAATTGGGTTGGTTCTGGGGCCAACTCAACTTCAACTCAATTCCCGATTGGGAGGGAGTCCTGGTAACTCTTCAGGAAACACCTCAGGATAGTCACAGACTACCCTCACTTCTTCTCTCTTCAATCCTTCTCCTTGACTTGCTTCCACTATATGAGCTAGAAAACCAGAGCACCCCTTCTCTAACATTCTCTGAGCTTGTAAGGTAGATAGGAACCTCTTTGTCTTTCTCCTTGGGTCTCCAATAAACTCAAATGAAGGTTCTGCTTCTGGTGTGAACTTGACTTTTCTCTTGCGGCAGTCTATAGAAGCACTGTACTTGCTCAAGAAATCCATCCCTAAGATGACATCGTAATCCTTCATCTCAAGGACTACCAAGTCACTATAGAGCTCTCGGTTGGAAATCCAGATTGGTACTGCCCTTAGCCTCTGAGTAGAGATCATTACTTCCCCTGACGGTAAGGTTGTTAAAAATTTCTGCCCCAAACTTTCAGGTGGGATCCCTAGCTTCTTAGAGAAAAGCATGGATACAAAAGAATGGGTTGCCCCAGTATCGAATAACACAATAGCATATTGAGATGAGATGAGTATTCGACCTGTGACCATGTTAGGAGCATTCACCACTTCTTCCTTGGTGATGGCGAAAACCCTGGCGTTGGTCGTGGCTGGTGGGGCTTCCATTCTTGCTTGACTGAAATAAGGTCCCTCTATAACTGGCTGCATCTGGTGTAACTGAGTAGGTCCACCTCCGTACTGAAGAAGCTGTGGTGGAGGCGGCTTGGCTTTAGGGCAAGCCTTGGCCAGGTGCCCTACTACTCCACAGATATAACATCCACCAACGCTTGACCTATTAGGGCAAGCCTTCATCATATGCCCCTCTGCTCCGTAAATATGGCATCCGCTCATGCCCTAACGACATGCTCCAGGATGTGTCTTCCCACACTTTGGGCAAGGAGGATACTTGAGCTGCTTGCTTGATGCGCCCCCTTTGTTGCCCTCATAAGGCTTCTGGTCCCACTGCTTCCTCTTGCCTGAATTTCCTTTCCAATTATGTTGGTTCTGAGGATTCCCTTGGGGCTTCTGGGCTGCTGCCTGTTGTTGTTGTACATGTGTGGCCTTTATACTATTTAAGTAGTGCTCAGTGATCAAAGCACTACTTACTAGTTCTTCTGAAGTCTGGGGTCTATTTCCACTGCCGGCCACATTCAGAGCTATCTGAGGCCTCAGCATCTTGAGCATTAGCCTGACCTTTTCCTTTTCAGTACTGGCTAACTCTGGGCACAAGCGAGCTAGTCAATTGAACTTCTTCACTGCTTCATCCACAGTTAGATCTCCTTGACGGAACTCAGTGAATTCATCATAGTGCTTGTTTGTCACTTTCATGTGAAAGTACTCTTCCAGAAATTCTGCTTCAAAGTCGGCCTAGGTCATCTGATTCACATTCCTCTTAGCTTTCACTCTTTCCCACCACATCCTAGCATCTCCAGTAAGGCAGAAGGATGTGCACTTTATCTTCTCCACCTCGGGCCAGTCCAGTAACTCCATTATACTTTCCACCGTTTTGAACCATGCCTGAGTATCCCATGGTTCACTTATGCCAGAAAAATTCTCGGGCTTCAGTCTCTGCCACTGGATCAGATATGCTTCTTGTCTCACTTCTCTTGTCAGAGGTACTGGGGGAGACTCTGTCACCGCTGGTGCCACTACTTGTGCCACTGGCGCCACTGGCGTGGCAGCAAGGGTGGCCTGCTGATTAGCCATCAAGGCAGCAATAACTTGCTGCTGTTCAGCAAGTTGCCTCTGAAGCTGGGCCACCGCTCCTTGAAGATCTGTGGGTGGTACTGACTCAGTTGACTCCTGTTCTCTAGGAGCTTGCTCCTCGTTGCGGACAATTCTGGGACGTCCTCTTGCCATCTCTCTTGCTCTATGGTGTACAGAAAATAAATAAGAAATAAATGCCCATTATCTCTTACTAACTTACTTCACTATCTCTATGCATACATTAGCATATAATAATAATACTCACATACTTTTCGATCATCATGCACTTACTGATACTAGCAGTCAATAAAGAAAGCATATAATACTACAATACATGAACTTCTTACTTGGCAGGCGGCAGGATTGATGCTTGATGTCAGTGTGGCGGAAGGGTGGAAACCTGCTCTGATACCACTCTGTGACGACCCCCTTAACTCTCTCTCTCCTTAAAGCGGACGTCACTTTTACTTAACCTTAACTTTACCTTATTCTTAGCCTTAGGTTACAACTACTTGACTTCCCTTAACTTGCTCTGAATTTTTTTTCTTTTAAAAAAAAACTTTCATTTTATTTGCTTTGCAAGGATTTGACCCCTAGACCTCTTAGTTGTAAAACTAAAGCACTAANTGTCTTTCTCCTTGGGTCTCCAATAAACTCAAATGAAGGTTCTGCTTCTGGTGTGAACTTGACTTTTCTCTTGCGGCAGTCTATAGAAGCACTGTACTTGCTCAAGAAATCCATCCCTAAAATGACATCGTAATCCTTCATCTCAAGGACTACCAAGTCACTATAGAGCTCTCGGTTGGAAATCCAGATTGGTACACTGCCCTTAGCCTCTGAGTAGAGATCATTACTTCTCCTGACGGTAAGGTTGTTAAAATTTCTGCCCCCAAACTTTCAGGTGGGATCCCTAGCTTCTTAGAGAAAAGCATGGATACAAAAGAATGGGTTGCCCCAGTATCGAATAACACAATAGCATATTGAGATGAGATGAGTATTCGACCTGTGACCATGTTAGGAGCATTCGCCACTTCTCCTTGGTGATGGCGAAAACCCTGGCGTTGGTCGTGGCTGGTGGGCTTCCATTCTTGCTTGACTGAAATAAGGTCCCTCTATAACTGGCTGCATCTGGTGTAACTGAGTAGGTCCACCTCCGTACTGAAGAAGCTGTGGTGGAGGCGGCTTGGCTTTAGGGCAAGCCTTGGCCAGGTGCCCTACTACTCCACAGATATAACATCCACCAACGCTTGACCTATTAGGGCAAGCCTTCATCATATGCCCCTCTGCTCCGCAAATATGGCATCCGCTCATGCCTTAACGACATGCTCCAGGATGTGTCTTCCCACACTTTGGGCAAGGAGGATACTTGAGCTGCTTGCTTGATGCGCCCCCTTTGTTGCCCTCATAAGGCTTCTGGTCCCACTGCTTCCTCTTGCCTGAATTTCCTTTCCAATTCTGTTGGTTCTGAGGATTCCCTTGGGGCTTCTGGGCTGCTGCCTGTTGCTGTTGTACACGTGTGGCCTTTATACTATTTAAGTAGTGCTCAGTGATCAAAGCACTACTTACTAGTTCTTCTGAAGTCTGGGGTCTATTTCCACTGCCGGCCACATTCAGAGCTATCTGAGGCCTCAGCATCTTGAGCATTAGCCTGACCTTTTCCTTTTCAGTACTGACTAACTCTGGGCACAAGCGAGCTAGTCAATTGAACTTCTTCACTGCTTCATCCACAGTTAGATCTCCTTGACGGAACTCAGTGAATTCATCATAGTGCTTGTTTGTCACTTTCATGTGAAAGTACTCTTCCAGAAATTCTGCTTCAAAGTCGGCCCAGGTCATCTGATTCACATTCCTCTTAGCTTTCACTCTTTCCCACCACATCCTAGCATCTCCAGTAAGGCAGAAGGATGTGCACTTTATCTTCTCCACCTCGGGCCAGTCCAGTAACTCCATTATACTTTCCACCGTTTTGAACCATGCCTGAGTATCCCATGGTTCACTTGTGCCAGAAAAATTCTCGGGCTTCAGTCTCTGCCACTGGATCAGATATGCTTCTTGTCTCACTTCTCTTGTCAGAGGTACTGGGGGAGACTCTGTCACCGCTGTGCCACTACTTGTGCCACTGGCGCCACTGGCGTGGCAGCAGGGGTGGCCTGCTGATTAGCCATCAAGGCAGCAATAACTTGTTGCTGTTCAGCAAGTTGCCTCTGAAGCTGGGCCACCGCTCCTTGAAGATCTGTGGGTGGTACTGACTCAGTTGACTCCTGTTCTCTACGAGCTTGCTCCTCGTTGCGGACAATTCTGGGACGTCCTCTTGCCATCTCTCTTGCTCTATGGTGTACAGAAAATAAATAAGAAATAAATGCCCATTATCTCTTACTAACTTACTTCACTATCTCTATGCATACATTAGCATATAATAATAATACTCACATACTTTTCGATCATCATGCACTTACTGATACTAGCAGTCAATAAAGAAAGCATATAATACTACAATACATGAACTTCTTACTTGGCAGGCGGCAGGATTGATGCTTGATGTCAGTGTGGCGGAAGGATGGAAACTTTGCTCTGATACCACTCTGTGACGACCCCCTTTAACTTCTCTCTCTCATTCTTAAAACGGACATCACTTTTACTTAACCTTAACTTTACCTTATTCTTAGCCTTAAGTTACAACTACTTGACTTCCCTTAACTTGCTCTGAATTTTTCCCCTTTAAAAAAAAACTTTCATTTTATTTGCTTTGCAAGGATTTGACCCCTAGACCTCTTAGTTGTAAAACTAAAGCACTAATAAGCACAATGCTTAGTAAGTAAATCCTAACTCACAAATCCATGCTATCGATAATAAACATGCTCATTTCAAAGAATGCTTACTTCCAAAATACATGCACATGGGAAAACTTACATATACTTATCATGCTCAATCATGTTGAAAACATTACTTGCATAAAACATTTGCAAACTTAACATGCTCATACATTAAAACACTAACCTCTTTACTCTTACCCTTTATCATGCTTGCAAAGTATCAATGTGAACTTATTGAAATAAAGACATGTACTCAAAGCTAAAACACTTGTAAATACTTATATACTTGAAAATAATATTCAACTTTCTTTAGGCCTTGACATTGTACCATCATATCAATGTACCAATTGCGCGCTTCTCTAATAGGTTGTGGGGTAGCTAGCCACCACACCCTATTAGAGCTTCTTTCTAACTTTCGGTGGGCCTTCCATTTGCCCGGTACATGTCACTTTCTGAAAATAAAATACTTTCTTACTTACAGTACCTATACTTATCAACTATCTTACTTTTGCATAAATTTTGCACTTAAAACCTTTTACCTTTCTTACTTGGGACTTTCATCGAGCACCTTGCGTGCCCTTAATCCCAACCTCATTTTTGAGACTTTTCACAAGTTAAATCTTATCATGCTTAGCTTACATACACCAAATCTAAACCAATTAAATTTCTATCATGAGAAAACATGCATCTTTAGGAACTTAAAACACACGATAACCATAATCTTAACACATGCATCATAAAACATGGTTCTACAACAAGATCTTACATACGAAAACTACTCCTATTGCAGGTGAGTGATCTACTTACCCTTATCTTGAAGAAAACTCACTAAATCGAGGTATAAACCTAGCGTAGAACTCCTCTCTTCTTCCTTGTGAGAAACCTCCACTCTTTGGCCCTAGGGAGAAACCCTAGATTCTCTCTACTCAAGGGGAAAGAGAAGAAGAAGAAGGATTCCTTGGCTTGGTCTGTTTTCGCAGCCCCTCCCTCGCCCTCTTCTCGCACGCAGCCGCCAACAATCCCTAATTCCCCCTTACGTGACTTAAGCGGGGTTAATATATCTCTTAATGAAAAGGCCTAACTACCCTATAACATTATTTCTCTCCATCCTTTTCTGTGCTTGACCCCCTTGCCCAGTTGGTTAGCCAAGCTTGCTTAAGGATTTGCTTCTTGCGTGGTCGCGAGATCAAACCCCACTCGCCCTTTCAATTTTTTTTAATTCCGAAAAATGCTAGAAAAATTCCGAAAAATCCCTAATAATACCAAAAAATTATTGGGTGTTACATCTACTGAGGTATCAACTGAACCAACTCAAATAGTTGAACCAAACACTGAATCAAACCATCCAGCCAGACCTGAGGCTGCACCTAGTTCCAGAAGAACAAAGAAACCCAGACTCAATTATCCATCTGACCAAATCATGGGTGATCCAACCTTAGAAGTCAGAACTAGGTCTTCTTATAGAAATCTTAGTCAGATCGCACTGATTTCAAAAATTGATCCTAAGACTATAGAGGAAGCCCTACCTGGCCCAGATTGGATTATAGCTATGCAAGAGGAACTAGCCTAATTTGAGAGAAACCAAATTTGGGAATTAGTACCAAAACCTGAGGGAAAATCAATTATAGACACTAAGTGGGTTTTTAGAAACAAATTAAATGATCAATGAAAAATTATTAGAAATAAAGCCCACTTAGTAGCTAAAGGGTTTAGTCAGGTCGAAGGGTTAGATTATGATGAAACCTATGCCCCTGTAGCCAGACTTGAATCAATCATAATGTGATTAGCGTTTGCAGCCCATAGAGGGTTTAAACTATACCAAATGGATGTCAAGTCTGCTTTTCTTAATGGGTTTATAAAAGAAGAAGTATATGTAGGGCAACCCCCAGGATTTGAGGACTTAGAAAAACCTGAATATGTATTTATGCTTAGGAAAACGCTTTATGGCTTGAAATAAGCACCTAGGGCATGGTATGAATGCTTATCAACCTATTTAATTTCTAAGGAATTTAATCAAGGTCAAATTGACTCCACGCTATTTGTTAAAACCTTAGAAAAAGATATTTTTATTACACAAATATACGTTGATGATATAATATTTGGATCTACTAATTCTAATTTTCTAAAAGAATTTATGAAAATTATGGAGTGCGAATTTGAAATGAGTTTGGTAGGGGAGCTTAACTTTTTCTTAGGTCTCCAAATAAAACAATCTAGAGATGGTAATTATGTTCACCAAGCCAAATATGCAAATGAACTAATAAAGAAATTTAAAATGGACAACTCTAAAAGCTTAAGTACCCCTATGACTACAAATGTCAAAATAGATAATGACCTCGAGGGTAAACCAGTTGACCTAAAACTATACCGAAGTATGATTGGTAGCCTACTGTACTTAACTGCTAGTAGACCTGATATTTTGTTTTCTATAGGAATGTGTGCTAGATACCAAACATGTGCTAAGGAATCCCACTTAGAAGCCCTAAAAAGTGTTCTATGGTATATTAAGGGTATCCTAAATGTAGGTATTTGGTATCCTAGGACTTCCACATTTGAATTATCAGGATATTCTGACTCTGACTATGCCGGTTGTAAATTAGATAGAATGAGTACAAGTGGAAGTTGTCTATTGTTAGGAAATAGTCTAGTCTGCTGGTGTAGTAGAAAGCAACACTGCGTAGCTTTGTCCATAACTGAAGCAGAATATGTTGCCCTAGGAGAGTGTGTCACACAACTTTTATGGATGATGCACACTCTTAAGGATTTCTAGCTAGACTACACCCAATCTAAAGTTTTTATTAACAACATTAGTTCAATCAATTTAACTAAGAATCCAATTCGGCACTCTCGAACCAAACATATTGAAGTCAAAGATAATTTTGTAAGGGATCATGTAGCCAGGGGTGAAATAGTACTTATGCATGTGGATTCAAAATCCAATTTAGCTGACATTTTTACCAAACCCTTACCTGAATCTGAGTTTAGCTTACTAAGAAGGCAGTTAGGGTTATGCTTAGTAGAATAGGATTGTGCAATATTTCTTCAAAAATCTTTTCCATTTTTACATTTTTTTGAAAATTAGCATTTAATATATTTTGAAAAATCATTTTTTTTATCAAATTGTTGAAATTTAAAATGATTTTCCGGACTTAGATTTTTTTTTCAAAAACTTACCCCCTTTAAAACTAGGGTTTTTGCGCAAATGGACTTAGCTTAGGCCTTAACCCTAGAACTGCATGCACCTATAGATCTAGAAGCCAGCATCTTACAAACACCTTAGGGTACTTTGATTGATAACCTAGACTGGGTTGAGATGCTTAGGACTATGCCTTGATTCAAGATGCTTTAAGTTAGTGCATCTGCAGTAATTGGGGCGATAAATACAAATTGAACAACAATCAAGTTAAGTGTTCAAGCTTAGCAAATCTAACTTGATCAAATCACTTAACTTGACTAACCCTAGTGAAAACTGCCATTTTATAACAGTTAGTAAGTAGCTAACTTGGCTAGACAGGACCCGAACAAGTTCAGATTAATTAGTTTGGTCCTTTTCTTGCTTGAATTCACTAGAGTTGGTTCAATACGGATTTAAAATTTCTTTTAACTAACTCCAATTCAAAATTGACTTGCAATAATTTTATCATTTTTTTTATATATTGCAAAGGGGGAGAGTAAAAGAAAAAGAGAGTAACTTTTTTTTTTTTTCAAATTTCTATCTCTCTTGCAAAAAGTAAAGAAAAACTGTTAAGTGCTTTCAAAAATATCTAAGTGTTTTCAAAAATTTCTAAGTGCATTTATTTCTAAGTAAAGTTTTCCTTAGTGAACAAAATTGTCTGAGCAAAAAAACTTTTTGAATTTTTTTTTGGCAAATATTTCTAAGTAAAGATTTCCATAGTGAACAAATTTTTTTTGAGCAAAAACTTGTTTAAAAATTCCTTTAAGATTTTTTAAGTAAAAATGTTTTTCAAAATGCACAAATTGTTCTTAAAGCGAAATTTTTCTAAGTGTGCAAAAACTGTTGTGCAAAAATTGATGCTTTTTCTCGAATTGTTTGTTGCAAAATTTGGCTAATCTTTTTAAGTGAAATGTTTTCAAGTGAAAATTATTTTCAAGTGAAAATTTCTCTGATAAAGATTTTTGGCTAAGGAAAGTTTGTTAAAAATTGCTTTTTGCAAAAATTGGTTTAAATAAAAGTCTTTTTTGCAAAGCCTATTTAAGTAAAAGTCTTTAAAGCAAAATTTAGGCTTACAAAACTTTTTAAAGTGGAAAATTGTCTAAGTGTAAAAAGTTTTTTGTAAGTGTAAATGCTTTTGCTCAATCTTGAAAAACACTTAGTCAAAAATTTAAAGCACTTAGAAGTTTTTAAAAAATTACATATCATGGAAGGCTTCGGGGGGAGAATGTTTATTTTAGGGAGAGCTAATTAAAAGTTTTTTAAAATAATGTTGTTTATTAGATGTGCTTGAAATGCTTTTTAACTTAACTTTTTGAATCGTGTTGCCAGAAATCAAAAAGAGGAGATTGTTGGTGCCGGAAGCACCAAAGTCAAACCTGTGTTTTGATAATGGCAAAGGGTTCAGAAGTTAAGGGTTATTGTGATCTAACAATACTAATCAAGTGTATAGGAAAAGTCCTAGGAACGCTAGGCAAGAAGTCCTAGTTCTAAGAATTGGGCACTAAGTCCTGGTCGCGGGTTGGGCAACTAAGACCTGACCGAGGGTTGGGCAAGAAGTCCTGGTCGCGGACTGGGCACGAAGTCCTGATTCGAGGAATTGAGCAATAAGTCCTGGATAAGGGCCGGGCACCGAAGACCTGACCGAGGGTTGGGCAAGATGTCCTGGTCGCGGACTGGGCACGAAGACATGATCTAGAGGATTGGGCAAAAGTCCAACCAGAGGAGCCGGTTGGCAAACAGGTAAATTCTCCTGAGAGGAGTTGGTGAGGACGCGTTCCCCGTAGGAGGGAACATTAGGCGTTGGTTCGACCTAGGGTTCGTTTTGGAAAGCCCAAAGTCAGAACCAAGATAGCTCAGGCTGTTAATAATACTTAAATTCATATCATTTATATGTTACTTGTGTTTTTGAACTAACCCTGGTTGCAGGAATGAAGGGATGAAGGTTTCTTCTCCCAAGCGCCTCAATGGAGTGAGACGCCCTGCTGGGCTAGGCGCCTGTGTTGAGACAGGCGCCCCAGACAAAGGGAAAATCTAGAACAACTACGAAGCAAGCCTCAAGAATGCAACAGAGGCGCCTGTGTTAACACAGGCGCCCCAGTTAGCTCAGGTGCCCCAGTTGAAGGGATAAGCAGTGGCCAAGTCTGCGGATTGAGTTTCGCGCAGAGAGGGCCACGTGTCAAGCGCCCCCTTCAACATAGGCGTCCTAGCTACGACTATATAAAGGGGTTCACCCCCTTGGCTTCCAACACAATTGCTTTCTACACATTCATTCAATCGCTCCGCTCCGACAAGCTCCGTGCTCAAGATTCAAGCGCCAACGATGACCCGCAACTCCGAATTCCAACTTCTCCGATCGTCGGTATAAAATTGTTTTACTGCTATATTTTCTTTTTAATTCTATATTCGAACATTAGTTGTAATATTTTACACAATATAGAATTGCCCGTCGTAAACGGTCAAGGACCGTGGGCCTTGGAGTAGGAGCTGATCGGGACTCCGAACCAAGTAAAACAAACGTGTTAGCATTGCCTTGTTTTACTTTCCGCTGTGCAAATTACTCCTACGTTTTTCGAAAAATTTGTCGATCGATATTCACCCCCCTTCTATCGATTTGAACCGATCCCACAAGTATAAATTGAATCACCTCTATATCGGTCCTGCTCAATACACACAAATGTAGGATCATTTCCGTACGCTAGAGGGGGGGGGTGAATAGCGTATCTTTGAATTCTTTTCACCTACGTTGTTAGTTACGCAGCGGAAATACAAACAAAATAAGACTAACAACAATAAACAAACGCTAACAAACCGTATTTACTTGGTATCCACCCCGGACGGGTGACTAATCCAATAATCCGTCGGTGGATCACTTCCCGGATAACCTCCGGCTAGCCCTCGTCGCTCCTTGTGGGTGGAGAAACCTCGTCACAACACCTCGGACACTATCTGGGCACAAATGACTACTAACTCACTTTACCCAAGCGAGTTTCGTCAAGTCCTTCAGCCAAGACGAAGCCCTTTAAATAGAACTAAGTCTGAAACCGTCGCCACCAGTCGACTGCCCATTTACCAGTCGACTGGTCTAGCCTTAATTGTTAGCCAACGGCTAACCCAACGGCTAGTTTTCGGGGTTACCAGTTGACTGCCAATTTACCAGTCGACTGCCAATTTACCAGTCGACTGGTCCAAGCCTGAAAGCATTCTGTGAGTTTTATCAGTCGATTGCCCCACTCACACACCTAGGGTTTCCCTTCCCGAGTACACTTCTCTCAGCACTCGACCCTAGGACTTTCCCAAATACAATCACACAGCACTTGTACCCTCACGACTCGACTGACTCCTCTTCCGCAGCCTCGACTGTTGCTTTCGCGCCCTCTTCATCTTCGGCTCCCGTCCCTCGGATGCACGCAAGCCTCCAGCTTGCATCCATGCCATCCTTCACGCATGCCTCGAAATCCATGCCCCTCAGCTCATCGTCCCTGCTGTCCAAGGTCTCTCGGGTGCACCACACAAGCCTCCAGCTTGTCTCCATGCCACCCTTCACTGTACCGAGGCCGTCCGGTCATGTCAATATGTGTAAACCTGTACAACCTGCACACTCAACATACACATATTAAATACAAGGGAAAACCTAATTTAAACCCTTTGCCCAAACATCAAAACTCATGATCACTCCGGATCACAGATTGCCTCAACAACAAAGTGTACTAATGTAATTCTATGGTCAAAATAAACCAATACTAAATTACACTACAACCATGCCAATAGTTTGTCCAAAACCATTTAGGTTATGGGCCTCTACTTATACTTTACAAGGGACTGATAACATGATTTTTTGTGTGACACCACACACCAAATTATCTACAATGTAAAGTATTAGAAAATATGCACATAAATAACTAATAATATGCAATCCGTGATCATGTGATTCTCTTTCAAATGTAGATGTCTATACAAAAGCTAGGCTTTTAGTATACATCCTAACAATCTTCCACTTATACTAAAAGACTATGCTATCCTCACAATGCCATACATCTGACTCCCATATCCTCCATATACCTATCAAAAGCTCTCGCTAGAAGGGCCTTAGTGAAAGGATCCGCCAGGTTTTCCTCTGATGCAATCTTGGCGACAACAACATCTCCTCGCTTTACGATCTCTCATATTAGGTGGTACTTACGCTCTATGTGTTTACTCGCCTTATGGGCTCGTGGTTCCTTCAAGATTGCAATTGCACCACTGTTATCACAATAAATTGTGATAGCTCTGGGAAAACCAGGAATCACATCCAAGTCCATCAAGAAGTTCTTGAGTCATACAGCTTCTTTGGCCACCTTAGAGGCTGCCACATACTCAGCTTCCATGGTGGAGTCCGCCACTGATTTCTGCTTGACACTCCTCCATACTATGGCTCCACCTCCTAAAGTAAACTCATACCCCGAGGTAGACTTACTCTTATCCCTATCTGATTGGAAGTCAGAATCCGTGTAACCTACAGGGAGTAATTAATCTGCCTGGTAAACTAACATATAATCCCTAGTCCTTTTCAAGTACTTCAATATATGCTTTACTGCAGTCCAATGTCCCTGTCCTGGATTACTCTAATATCTGCTAACCATCCCTACGACAAAGCAGATATCCGGTCTCATACATAGCATAACATACATGAGGCTTCCTATAGCCGAAGCATAAGGAACCACCTTCATCTCTTCTATCTCCTTTGGTGTTTTACGACACATCTCCTTAGATAGAGGAACTCCATGCCTAAAAGGTAGAAAATACAGGACCAGTGCCGTCGATAGGGGGGTGAATATCGACCAAAAAATCTTTTCTCGGAAACTCGTAAACGTTCGATCGTTCTACACTTAGAGCGTTAGTAGCACAGCGGAAAACAAAAAAATAAAGAACAAAACAAAACATAGATTACACGCGGGATTTATTTACTTGGTTGCCGACCCCCCTGGGTCAGTACGTCCAAGGCCTATGTACTCAGCGTGAGTCCACTATTGGTCTCCTTTCTGGAATTTCCGGAGGCAGAGAAAACCCGTCTTACAGTTGATATACAAGCACAAAGATAAGTAAATTGAATTGCAGAATGTAAATCAAACCAAAACAATTTATGTCGAAGCTTCGGCCGTTCTGGACCTCCGAAGTGCCGCGCACTTCCTCCTGGAGCCTCCCGGTCGCAGAGCCTCATCTTTAGCACGTTGTCATCAGTCAGAATGATCAGAATCGCTCTTGGAAGTTGTGTGTTAAAGCCTTGGGGTCGAGCCCCTTTTATAGTGCTCCTGGGGTGCCTGATTCGCTGGGCGCCTGACACGTGCCTTCAGATCGGAGAACCTTCATCCGCAGCTCGGTCAGCGCTTATCCCCTTCGAATCGACCTCTGGAGCTGACTGGGGCGCCCGGGACCTCCTGTGCGCCTAGCCTGACTTGGTCCGCTGGCTTCGTGGCTGATTTTGCTTCGATTACTCTTTGGATTTGACCTTGGGCGTCCGGGACCTCCCGGGCGCCTAGCCCAATATGGTTTCAAAGCGATTCTTGCTTCTTTGCTTGTTTGGCTTTGACCTTGGGCGCCCGGGACCTCCCGGGCGCCTAGCCCAGCTGCCTGCCCCTCTCCTTTGGGGCGTTCTGAGCTGCAGAAACACACTCCTTCGGTCCCTGCATCCAAGATTAGTTTCAAAACAACCAAAACAAGAGTATTAGTCAATATTTACAGCCTAAGCTATCTTGGTTCTGACTTCGGGTCTCCCATGAAACCCTAGGTCGAACCGACGTAAGTTCCCACCCCCGAGAATGCGCCTTTCACCTACTCCATTCAGGAGACGGTTGCCACCCCAGTCCTTCGAATCGACTTTTGCTTAGCCTCCGATACTCCCGGATCTCGAGACGTCCGAACCCTGACCCGTCTCTACTTCTGTCCTTAGTCATCGCTCAGCTATGTTGCTCAGTCCCTCGGACCAAGACGTCGTGCCCAAACCCTAAGTCTAGGACTTCGGTGCCAACCCTCGGCCAGGTTTTCGTGCCCAGTCCTCGACCAGGACTTCGGTGCCCAACCCTCGGCCAGGTCTTCTTGCCCAATCCTCGACCAGGACTTAGTGCCCACCTTCCGAGCAGGTCTTCGGTGCCCAGCCCTTTGCCAGGACTTAGTGCCCACTTCTTCGAACCAGGACTTATTGCCTAGATTTACTAGGACTTTGTTCCATTTTGTTACTCCTCCTTTCCTCACCCTCCCTTATTCTATGTATCACTGACTTAAGTGTATTGTCAAACACTAAAACACTTAGAGGAGGGCATCACTGATGCAACTTGCACCAACAAAAATCTTTCTTGGAGTTTTGCATGCTAAAACGAGCTAGGACAGTGTCTATGTATGAAGCTTGAGATAAGTACAACATCCTCTTCCTGCGATCCTTTATAACTTTGATCCCAAGGATGTGTCTCGCTTCTCCCAAGTCCTTCATATCAAATTGTTTGGACAACCATACCCTTACGTCTAATAATACTGACATTGTTGTCAATGAGCAAAATATCATCTACGTATAGTACAAGAAATACCACTACGTTTCCGTCACATCTCTTGTATACACAAAACTCATCCGGACTTTGAATAAATCCATATGAATGGATTACCTCATCAAAGCAGATGTTCCAAGATCATGAAGCTTGCTTTAATCCATAAATGAACCGATTAAGCTTACACACAAGATGCTCTTTGCCTTCGCAATGAATTCCTCTGGTTGCTTCATATAGATGTTTTCCTCAAGACTTCCGTTAAGGAAAGATGTCTTGACATCCATCTGCCAAACCTCATAATCCATATGAGCGGCTATAGATAAGAGAATCCGGATCGACTTAAGCATGACTATCGACGAAAAGGTCTTGTTAGATCGTGACAAGCAAGCTAGAAGGGGGGGGGGGTGAATAGCGCCTTTCGATTCTCTACCTATCACGTTAGCAAGCGCAAGCAGAAATACTAATAACAATAACAAACAATGCTAACGCAAACCTATTTACGTGGTTCGGAGATGACGCTCCTACTCCACGGCAGTTCGTAAGGTGGACGATCCCTTGATCCTTCGGCGAATCACTCCTCGGATGCCCTCCGGCTAGCTCGTGTAGCTCCTTGTCGGTGGAGAAACCTCACCACAAACCCGGACACACTTCTGAGCACTAAAGATTACTAATGAGCTCTAACCAAGCTCATTTCGTCAGAAGTTCTTAGCCAAACTCGAGCCCCTTTAAATAGGTCTCAAGGCTGAAAACCTCGATACCAGTCGACTGCCCCAAGGCCAGTCGACTGCCCCCACTGAAATTCGACCATTGCAAGCTCAACGTTTGAATTCCCATTCACTACCAGTTGATTGCCCCCATAGAAGTCGACTTATGTTACTGTGAGGTTTACCAGTAAACTGCCAAAACTCCAGTCGACTGCCCACCTAGGTTTTCCTTCCCGAGTACAATTCCCATAGCACTCGACCCCTAGGATTTCCCCAAGTACATTCCCTCAGCACTCATACCCTCACGACTCAGCTGACTCCTCACCAGTAGTCTCGACTGTTGCCTTCACGCCCTCTTCATTATTGGCACTCGTCCCTCAGATGCGCACGCAAGCCCTCGACTTGCCTCTATGCCATCCTTCACATATGTCTCGAAGTCTGCGCCCCTTGGCTCATCGTCCCTGCTTCCATGTCCCTCAGGTGCGCACACAAGCCCATGGCTTGCCTCCATGCCACCCTTCACCATACCCAAAGTGGTCCAGCTAAGTCAATATGTGTAACCTGCAACCCTGCACACTCACATACACATATAGAACACAAGGGTAAACCTAACTTAAACCCTTCGCCCAAACATCAAAACACATGGTCACTCCGGACCATAGATTGCCCCAACAATCTCCTCATAATCGATACCCTCTTTCTGAGTATACCCTTTCGCAAGAAGCTTAGCTTTGAAGGTCTCTACCTTCCCATCTGATCCACTCTATTTCTTGTAGATCCACTTGCATCCAATGGCTTTTACACCATTGGGTGGTTCTACTAGCTCTCAGACATGATTAGAATCCATAGATTCTATCTTAGAATTCATCGCCCTTGCCAAGATACCACATCTTTATCTTAGAGTGCCTCGTCATAAGTCTAGGGATTAGGTTCATGTTCACCAGGGACCAAGTCCGAAGACTCTCCTAAGAACATGCATCTATCAGGTTGTCAAACAACCCTCCCACTACGACGAGGTACTACTTGTGCATCCTCTGTGACACGCGGTGCAGTCACTTGTGGTATATCCTCCTGTACCGTTGGTACTGAGGTTGGAACTTCCCCTCTAATTTTGTCAAGAATAATCTTATTCATGGGCTTGTGGTTCATCACATAGTCTTCCTCTAAAAATCGGGCATTCGTGCTAATGATCACCCTCTGATCTTTAGGACTATAGAATAAACCACCTTTCGTTCCTTTAGGACAGCCTACGAACAAGCGTACTTCTGTACGAGATTTCAATTTATCAGTATCTCCCTTCAACACATGTGCTGGACTACCCCAAATTTGAATATGTCTTAGACTAGGCTTTCGCCTAGTCCACAATTTTGTGGGAGTAGAGGGTACTGACTTAGATGGTACCAAGTTCAGTATGTACACTGTCGTTTCTAGAGCATATCCCCAAAACGAATCAGGAAACTCAGAGTAACTCATCATTGATCTAACCATTTCCATAAGAGTCCTATTCTTTCGCTCTGCTACATCGTTCTGTTGGGGCATACCAGGTGTAGATAATTGGGATTGAATCCTAGCCTCTGATAAGTAATTCCTAAACTCTCCCAAGAGGTACTCACCACCACAATCAGATCGTAGTGCTTGATACCTTTACCTTGACATTTCTCCACATCAGCCTTGAATTCTTTGAACTTATCAAAGCATTCAGACTTGCAGCGCATCAAGTAAATGTATCCATACCTTGAATAATCATCTATAAAAGAGACAAAATATTCAAAGCCACCTCTAGCTTGGATAGACATAGGACCACACAAATCAGAATGAACAAACTCTAACACATCTTTGACTCTATACCCCTTGGCCTTGAAAGGCCTCTGGGTCATCTTACCTTCTAAGCAATATTCACAGGTTGGAAAATCTTCCACCACTAATGAACCCAAAGGTCCATTAGCTATCAACCTTTGAATCCTACTTAGATTAATATGACCAAGTCTTAGATGCCAAAGATATGTTTGGTTCATCTTCGAAGGTTCTTTCCTCTTATTTTGGTTAGATGATGAGTTATTTACTTCTATTTGCATTGTGGGAGATTTTGGTTCAAGAATGTATAAATTTCCAATCAATGCACCAAAATAGATAATCTCTATATTCCTTTTTATAACAACTCTGTTATTAAAAGAAATAGAATACCCATCCTTTATTAATCTAGAAACTGAAACAAGGTTCTTTCTAAATGAAGGTACATAAAGGCAATTTTTCAAAACCAAAATTTTATTTCTATCAAATGGAAAATAAATGTCTCCCACTGCAACAGCCGTCACCTCCGTAGCATTGCCCATGTAAACGATAATCTCTCCATCAGCTAGTCGTCAGGTTTCCTAGAACCCCTGCAAAGAATTGCAAACATGATCAGTGGCTCCCGTATCTACACACTAGGTACCGGTAGATAACACCGCTAAACATGTTTCAACAACTAAACGAAAAGATATACCTTTCTCTTGACGACGGGGACAATCCACCTTCCAGTGTCCAGTCTGCTTGCACATGAAACACTTGTCTTTCGGCTTCTTCACGCCAGCCTGAGGTCCTTGAGATCCTGCCACCTTCTTTGCCACACCTTATTTTTTCTTGTTCTTGTCTTTCAGCTTAGAAGTATAAACCCTTTGAGCACTCTGACGAAAAAGCCCCTCTGTCGCCTAGAGTTCTGTCAGATGTTTCACCAATGAATATGTACGTTTGTTCATATTGTAGTTCAAGCGAAACTGCTCAAAACTCCTCAGTAGAGATTGGAGAATATATTTACCTGGGTTTCCCCATCAATCTCCACTCCAAGGACTTCCATCTCATTGAGATGTGCCATCATTTTAAGAACATGATCCCTTATGGGTGTTCCCTCAGTCATGGTAGTCGTCATCAAGTTCCTCATTGCCTCCTGCCTAGCGACCTGATTTTGATGTCTGAAGAGTTCCTTGAGATTGAACATCATATCATAAGCAGTGAAAAAAGCCTAATGCTGATGTTGCAATACATTTGACGTAGAAGCCAAAATGTAACACCGCGCCATCTCATCTGCTTTAATCCACTTCTTTTAGTATTCCTTCTCCTCTTCACCAGAATTCTCACTAGGTTTTTCAGGACAAAACTCGAAAAGTACAAATTTGTACTCCTCAGCTGTAACGACCCGGAAAATTATCTTAATATTTTCCTTAAAATATTGATCATGTCTAGATAATTTTCTGAAGAACCTAGAGATATTAGTACGAACTCTAAGCTAGAGATCCATGATTTTCTCATTTAAATTGAGAAGTTAAGTACTAATGGGCCTTATATGGGCTTCAAAAATGGGTTTTAATTAGGTAGAAATTAATATAAATATAAAAGAATTGTAATTTGGAATTTTATCATGATTATGGGGGAATTTTAGGGAATTTTCGAAAATAAGGAAAAATGAAATAAAAAGAAAATAAAAATAAAGTGCATGCACCAAGGATTAAACCTTGGACCTAGTCTACAACCATGCATGCACTAACCAATTCACCTAGCAAGGGAGTGCTATGAGGGAATGAAGTGAATTCTTGTTAAGGCTAGAGGAAATGAGGAGTCACAAGAGAGAAGGCACCATGTCTCTTCATATACCCCTCTTCATGGTGCATAAATAAGAGATAACTTAACCATTAAGGTTCATTTCTCTTCTCCTCATCCACCAAGCCACATTCTTCTCCTTCTTCCTCCATCTAGCCGAACCCCATAGGAGGGGTTTTCCTTGGGAAAAAGTCCACAAGAAGTCCACTCCTTCGAGATCCAAGATTCTTGTTCAAGGTTACAAAGGCTAGAGGTGGTTAAAAAGCACAAAGGTCTTCATCCTTCTCCCAAACCTAAGGTCTAAAACCAAGGTACCCTAAGGTAAGACTCCCTCACCTGTGGTATGATAGTTCTCTTTGATGTTTATCGTATGATGAAGTTTCGTATAGGTTTTATGTTGAGAAAAACCCATGCTCCTTGTTTGAAACTTTCGGCCACCACTTGTTTAAGTTCAAAAATGATGTTAAAAATATCTCCCATGTTTTCTAATATTTTCTCATGATGAATATAGGTTAAAAATATGATTTGGAGAATTTTGGGAGTACCCTAGTGCCCTTAGGGTTTTCAGCCACCACCATGATCCCATGGTTGGGGTTAGATCTAATCCTTCAAATGTAGGGCTTGTGTGTCCTCATGATACAAGGGAGGTTGAGGATGTTTTATGTGAATTTTCACATGGCCTAGAGACCCTCCAAGTTTCGGCCAAGATGGATAATAGGGCAACAAGTTAGGGCTTACCCCAAGTAAGGGTCCCAAGGGCTCCTAGGGTATGGTATGGAAGGTGTTAGGTGTTTAATTGGAATTTTAGGAATTTTTCCATGGACCCATGGCCCATGTGGGGTTTCGGCCAGCCCTAAGAAGGAGGGCTAAAGGTTAGGGATAACCCTAATCATGAGCCCTAATGGCTTCCCATGGTCTTATAGGTAATGTATGGTTGTTTCTCTACCTTATGCTATCTTACATGTTAATTGAATGAAGGAACCCTTCCTTGTAAGTTTCGGCCAAGCAAGATAAATAGGGTATGGGAGGAGTTAGGGTTTGAAGAATGATGGTTTATGGCTCATTATGAAGTATATATATATATATATATATATATATATATATATATATATATATATATATATAGGTTTAAGCATGTGGTAGAAGTTATGCTACAAATAACCCTAACCTTAAGTACCATGTTTCATGTTTATATGTTTATGATTAGATGTCATGCTTAATAGGGTTATTCATGAATGTCTTGTGTTCTATGCCATGCACTCGAATGGTAGGTAGTATGTTTATGGAAGTCCTACTTATGTATGCTTGGGATGAATACCATGCTTATGTATGAAATGTAATGTTTACCTTAGATATCATGATCATGCAAACTTTATGGATTAGGATAATTGTCTATGCAAACATGTCATGTTCAATGAATATAATGCAATGCTTATCTCATATGTCATGATCATGCAAGCACTAGGAATAAGAATGATGTTTATATAAGTAGGTCATGTTCTATGAATGAAGATGCATGTTATGTTTATAAATGAAGATGCATGTTATGTTTATGAATGAAAGTGCATGCTATGTTTTATGAATAGAGATGCATGCCATGTTTATGAATGACGGCACGGTCGATGGTCGACGGTACGACGGTACGACTGTCATGAGGACCGGTAAATGGGCCGGTAGACGGGCCGGGTCGTTACACATGCCATGTTTTATGAATGAAGATGTATGTCATGTCTTATGAATGATGAAGCATGTAAAGTATTTTACTTTGTGAATGGGCTTGTACCGGACCGAAGTATGGGTCCAAGGGATGGACACCTTAAGAATGCCCCAGTTTTGGACTACCGACTATGCTGTCCACGGTTCTGGCACTACCGAAGTTGTGCAACAGGGATGGGCACCTTAAGAATGCCCCGGTTCTGGGACTACCGACTATGCTGTCCTTACCCTAGTAGGTCGGGGCTCGCTATCTCGTATTTACTTAGGGATGCGCGCTTATGATGTATGTATGTGGTACAAGCCGGGGACCCCCAATGATGTTATGATTATGTTAAATATTTAAAAGTATGGTTTTAAAAGTAAGCATCCTTATGTATATGCATTTGACTCATGCATTCATCCATGCTATGCATTATGCCAAGATAGTAATGTTTTATGCTTATGTTTCATGGTTAAGAATTATGCATGATGGTAAAATTCTTGTGTTTATGTTTAGGTTATGAAGTTGGTCATATGCTATGATAGAAATCATGCCATGTTAGTTATGCTTTTATGCTTATATGTATGCCATGTATCAAGCATGTTAAGAATGTTTCTTTATGGTTATGTTTATGCCATGTATCGAGCATGTTAAGAATGTTTCTTTATGTTTATGTTTATGCCATGTATCATGCATGATAGGAATGTTTATTTGTGTTTATGTCTATGCCATCTATTATGCTATGCTAGGTTGAATTATGTTCATGTTATGTCACGTATCATACCATGTAAGTTTATTTATAGTTTTGTTCAAGCATAAAGTTATGTTTATGTTTCATGTGCTTATGATTAAGTGATGAATGATTTTAGTGAGTAGAAAAGAGTCTTACTAAGCCGATGTGCTTATAGTCTTATTTTCCTTATACCGCAGATCACGCAAGGGGACAATAAGGAAGCAGCAGGAGGACAAGAATGTGTGTGTGTGGTAGTGACTTGGTCACGAAAACAATATTTGTTTATGTTTATGTTTATGTTTATGTTTGCTACTTATGTGTTTGCTACTTATGTGTTTGAATAATGGCTTATGTGACTCTATGACATGATGTTAAGCATGACATGATATGATGCAAAGTATGAAGTTAATATGCCAAGTACCCATGTCATTATGTTAGGAATGGTAGTAGGGCATATATGTGTAAGTCTTAAGTTGTTCCGCTGCCTTATGATGTCTACATGCCCTAAGTATGTTAACGTAACGCCGCTTTATGGAAGAAAGAAAAAAAAAGCGGGCGTTGCATCAACAGTTAGGACAATGTCTAGGTTCCATTTCCAATCAATGTAATTAGGGCCAGTAAGTTTGTTTTCTTTCATTATTACAGCTAGTGGGTTGAAAGTCATTTTGAAAAACCTGAGAATCACAATGATCACATACTTTAGATTTAAAAAAATATTAATTCCTCAAACAATAAATTTTAAAATCAACCAACACCTCAAAACATCGAGAATATCATATGCCACGATAGTGTGGGCGTATACGAATTCTACATTTGTAAGAGGAGGTTTTACCCATTAATTTTACTATCTTGTCAACCTAACTTTTTGACAAATAAAATTAATAGTTGGTTCCTCTTTGGTCCTACAAATAATAGCAGTGACTCTGATACTAAGGCAATTATCTAGGATTATGTGTCATCCGATGGGGAAAATCACACGCACCTAAATAACTTCCTATAATTATGTTTGACCTAGTGATCCGCGAAACAAGCTCATCTGATATGGAGGAAGACACTCAGAGCCAACGTGCAAGCTTGTTCGCATCACATGTCAAATTAGTAATGGAGGTCATGAGACTCTTAGAGTCCCTCTCCCACATAGTTATTTATAATTGAGGAATTTTCACATGCAAACACAAGAAGCATAAAAACAAAAAGCGATAAATAAGAAAAACTAATTTTTTTTAAAACTATTATGGCATTTGTCTTCATTATGCCTCCAGTCTTGTCGCCACCTCGTCTCCTCCTCCAAGCACCATACGCAAGCCTTATCATGAAGGAGCTCTGAGCCGAGATAAAAAAACTATTTTAATTTATATGCTTCAATCCTATACTCCATGAAGGAGTGTACAAAAATCTAGATCGAATGTAAACTAAAATGCGTGGCTAAACAATTACCGTATTTAATTACAAAAATTAAATACTAAATTTAGCCTCGTCAACCCCGAGGATTCAAATAATAATTACACACATGCACACACAATCACATACAATCCAAATTAAGCCATAATAGTGGATCCCATGCCTCCAACCAGAGAGTTAGCCTATGCATATCCAACTATTATCCGGAAAAATAAAATATATGATAAGTGTAAAAATGTAACTGAATACAAAACACACAAAATCGGAAACCATTGCTCTGATACCAATTGTTGGTTGGGTTCCGTGGTGGATACCGGGTCGCGCATGGGAAACCTCTCCATGCCCACGGATTAAAATTTTTCAATCCAAAGGGAGCACAATTTCCCAAATGACTGTCTCATCATCGTGCTAACTGATTCGAGCGATCGCTTGAACAAACGTGTTGTTCTAGCAATCAATCTCGTCCAACCGAATAGCCACGAAATAGACGATGAGTGGATGGCCGGTTTTTGTGTTTATCATCGGGGTCCAAGATAATTAATTAACAACATGAAATAACATATGATAATGAACCAAGATCAATTAAAGGAACCAAAACAAAAGGTTATAACTCTTATTTACCTCACGATCTTCTATTGTATGTCCTATCCCCTTCATGGATGTCGTGTGGGTGACGATCCTCTAAGAAACGAAGCCACCAAGAACACCAACTCCTCCTCCTTGCCTTGCACCAAAACCCTAAAGGGTCTCTTTCTTCCTCCTTAGATGCCGCCAGAACCCTAGAAGGAGAGCACCTCCTTCTTTGCATCGTCCACCGAGGAATGAAGAGAGGAAGGAGAAGTAGATGAAGAAGAAGAAGAAGAAGAAGAGAACTCTCTCCCTCAAGAGAGTATCTTCTTCAAACCTTGCACCGCCCACCTATCTTCCCTTCACTTTGCGCCGCCGACCACCAAGGAGGAGATCTCCTACAAGACGCGCACACCACAAAGAAGAGAAGAGGAATATGGATGAAGAAGAAGAGAGAAAGCTTTCTTCCTTTTCTCCAAAGTTGCATCAGCCTCTCACAAGGTCTCCTTGCCGCCGACCAACCCTAGGTGTGAGAAAGAGAGGGAGAAGAATAATCCAAGGCTTAGGTTATGTTGATTGTCCCTTGGTTTCATGACTCCATGGGATATATAGAGGCTACAATAGGGACTATGACGAGGAGTTGGGTCTTGGCCATCCAATGGATCAAAACTCGATCCATTAATGATGATCCATTCCACTAGAGGATCACCATTGATCTACCTTATCAACCCCCATATTTAAATATGGGCTTCACCTATTGTGAGTACAAAATTCTCCCCATGTTTAAGATATCGAATGTCCATTAATTAATTAAATTATTGATAATTTAATTAATTAACATCTAACTCCATGAGCAGTACCACTCAACCTTATCATCATGTCAGACCAAGTCCACCTGCAGGGTTTAACATGATGAGCTTTATAACCTCCTCAAGGGGACATCATCAACCTGACTCACTAGGAAATGGTTTCCTTCTATAATCAACGGCACACCATGTAAATAATATTATTTTCTAATTTACCAGGCCTATCGATTTAACCAATAAATCTCGCCCACTGGTAAATTAAAGAAATAAATATTAAGTACATGTGCCCACTATTATATCGGGATTAAGAGTATGTACTCCATAATATTTGAGGTCTGATTCAATTATATAGTCAGTATAAATTGAATTACCTCTATATCGGTCCTGCTCAATACACACAAAGTGTACTAGTGTAATTGTATGGTCAAGATAAACCAATACCTTATTACACTACAACAATGTCAATGATTTGCCCAAAACCATCTAGGTTGTGAGCCTCTACTTATACTTTACAAGGAACTGATAATATGATCTTCTGTGTGACACTACACACCATGTTATCTACAATGTAAAGTATTAGAAAATATGCACATAAATAACTAACAAATATGTAAACAGTGATCATGTAATTCTCTTTCAAAATGTAGATGTTCATACAAAAGCTAGGCTTTTAGTATACATCCTAACATAATGATGTGATAAAAGGTGTAGGTGAATATAAGAATGCTCATGAGATATGAAGCAAGATGTTAGCTCTTCATGAAAACCCTCCATAAGCACAAGAACAAGAAGAGCCCAAGTAGATGGGCTTAATGGTCCAAGAGGAGGAGAAGGACCAATCGGATGAAAAGATGAGCTCAACATCCTAGGCGGAGAAGAAAGAAGATGCAAAATTATTCACCTCCTCAAGTGAAGTGGCATAAGAAGATGAAGAAACATCATCCATTTCATCCAAGGTTGAAGAGGAATCCAAAACAAATGAAGAAGAGGTCTTGGAAGTCAACCTAGCTACCACCTCCACCAAAGCAAAATCCAAAGACCACAATATTTGCTTTGGGTGCAATGACAATTGTCCATTGGATAAGAAGGAGGTAAACCCTAAACCAATTTCTATTCGTTTAGATTCTAATATGGGTTGTAGGAAAAAGAAGGAGAAGAAACACATTCGGTGCTTCACGTGTGGTGAGCTAGGACTCTATCACACCAAATGCTTAAGGAAAGGAGAATTCAAAAAGTTGGAGCATTTGATGAAATGAGAGAAGATGAAAAGCTCACATCTGTTAGGATCTGGGATAGTTAGAGAAGGGGGTGTGAATAGCCACCCACTAAAAGCCTTTGCTTCTTTTCTTTCTGCACTCAGGTTAGTGTTGGTGCAAGTTGCATCAGTGATGTCCTTCTCTAAATGTTTCAATGTTTGACAATATACTTAAGCCAGTGATACATTGAACAAGGGAAGGGTTAGTCAAGAAAGGTATAACAAAGTGAACCAAAGTCCTAGTAAACCTAGGCACGAAGTTCTGGTTCAAGGAATTGGGCACTAAGTCCTGGTGAGTGAAGCTGGGCACTAAGTCTTGGCCAAGGGTTGGGCATCGAAGACCTGGTTCAAGGAATTGGGCACTAAGTCCTGGCCAAGGGTTGGGCACTGAAGACCTGGTTCGAGGAATTGGCCACTAAGTCCTGGCCAAGGGTTGGGCACCGAAGACTTGGTTCGAGGAATTGGGCACGAAGTCCTGGCCGAGGGTTGGGCACCTAAGTCCTGGACCTAGGGTTTGGGCACGAAGTCATGGTCCGAGGGATTGAGCAACTTAACTGAGCGATGACTAAGGACATAAGTAGAGACGGGTCGAGGTTCGGACTTCTCGAGATCTAAGAGTATCGAAGGCTAAGTAAAAGTACACCCGAATGGACTGGGTGACAATCATCTCCTGAGAGGAGTAGGTTGAAGGCGCGTTCCCGGGGGTGGGAACTTGCGTCAGTTCGACCTAGGGTTTCGTGGAAATCCGAAGTCAGAACCATCTCGTTAAGGCTAAGATTGTGTGTGTATTTGCTTTGTATTTGTGTATCTTGCAGGTACCTAAAATGGAAGACAAAGCAAGCAAACAACGCACAAAGCGGCTGGAAGGCTGGCTGTTAGGCGCCCCCATTGAAGGAGGCGCATAGATGGAGCTAGGCGCCCCCATCATCCAGGGTGCCTCCATGAAAGGAGGCAAAATAGGCTTTCATTCAGGTGCCCCATATGATACAGGCGCCCTGGTTGAATGTTGTATCTACTGCTGCGAGTTCGAAGCAGAGATAAGCTTTGACTGGGTTCATTGAGGCACCTGAGAGGTCCAGGGCGCCTGGTCAAGGGTGTTATCTGCTGCGGCGAGTTCGGCGCGGAGATAAACTTTGACCAAGTCCCTTGAGGCGCCCCCGGTGATCATAGGCGCCCTAATGAAGCCTATAAAATGGGCTTCGACCTCAAGGCTCAGAACACAACTTCTGAACATGATTCTAAGCTTCCAAAGTAACGACAAAGCGCTAACGACAAAGCTCTGTGACCAGGAGGCTCTAGGAGGAAGTGTACGACACTTCGGAGGTCTAGATCGGCCGAGTCTTCAACTTTCGTTTGGTTTGAATTTTACAATTCCGCACTTATTTTTAATATATTTTGTTTGTAATTTCTGCACTGTAAGACGAGTTTCTCCGCCTCCGGAAAGTCCGGAAAGGAGACCATTAGTGGACGGGCATTCCCATGCTTAGGCCTTGGATGTACTGACCCTGGGGGGTTGGGAACCAAGTAAAAAATCCCGTGTGCGATGTGTTGTTTGTTCTCTTCGTTCTGTATATTTTCCATTGCACTAACGCTCTATTTAGAATGAATCTCGAAAAGCTTACGAAGTTTACGGAAAGATTTTTACGGTTGATATTCACCCACCCCCCTCTAACGACGGCACCGGTCCTACAGTTAGCAGCGGATAAACAAAACAAAACAGAAAGAAATACAAACACAAACTAACACAGGAGATTTACAAGTTCGGGGATGACTTGCCCCTACTCCTTCGCGTGCCCATGAGATGGGCGATCCCTTGATCTTCGGCAGAACAGACCCCGAAGCAACTCCGGCAAAAAAACTTCTCCTTCTCGGTGGAGTAACCTCTCCATAATCGTCTCAGAAGAATAGCAAGTTAAGTACAGGAGACTACGAGAAGGATAACACAACTGATGTAGTAGAAAGCTCAAGCAAGAAGAATATACAGAGAACTCTCAAAACTCAACACAACAGCAAAACCCTTTTTCTGTGTTGCTCCTTGTTTCGTTTGTTATCTTCTCTGTTTCTCCAACCTCATCTTCATAAGCTTCCTTTTGCACACCTACAGGCGCCACCCATTGACCTCTTCTGAGCTCTTAGTTCACTGAAGTCCTCTTCAGCTAAAGCTTCAGGTTAGTCGTCACCCACTGACCCCATCTGAGCTTTCAGCCTACCTCCTCAGTTGATACTTCAGGTCGTCAGGTGCCGTTGAAACCTGCAAGTGTATACCAAAAAAAATAGTACAGATAAAAGACACCCTGGACCCTTCTTCTTGCTCCTCCATTTGACTTTCACAGCTCTATATCATCTGCACACTCACAGAGTTATTAGCAAAGCATATCAGAAGCGAATTAGGAATCTGACAACCGTTTGAATTAAAGTTATGAGGCGATGATCGGTCACCCTGACAGAGCAGACTCCCTCCTGACCGATCAGACTCCATTCTGATCGATCCAATGAAGTTCTGATCGGTCTCACTGACAGATCAGAGATCAGGGATCAGTCACCAGATCGATCACAAACCTTACTGGAAGTTCAGGGTTTAGAGGGTCAAGACCCCTGATCGTTCTCATTGACCGATCAACCATGACCTGATCGGTCCAGCTGACCGATCAGCATAAAGCCTGACCGATCAGGCTTCCTCCTGATCGGTCCCGGCTGGTGCTGATCGGTCGCAATGACCGATCAGAAATTCCTCTGATCTTTCTGTCAACATTCTTATCATTTTCTGATCGATCACCAGACCGTTTAGAAGGCCTTCTGATTCCTCAGAAGCTTTCTGGATTGGTCAACAGTCTGATCATACATCCTAGATCAGTCCTGTGACCGATCTACTATCAACAAAGTTCATGCCAACTCCCTGATCGGACTTCAGACCGATCCCGCCAATCATTTCGACCCTGAGTCCAGAGAACAGGCTCCCTTGCCTTCTCTGACTCAGTCTGGTCCCGGAGAACGAGCTACCTAGCCCTCTCCGACTTATCCCGGTCTAGAGAACGAGCTACCTAGCCTTCTCTGACCAGTACACTTAATGCTCAGTCCCCCGGACCAAGACTTCATGCCCTGCTTCACTCACCGGGACTTAGTCCAACCTAGCTTCACTCACTAGGATCCAGCTTCACTCACCAGGATTTACTTCACCTAGCTTCACTCACTAGGATTTCCTTCGCTTAGCTTCCCTTGCTAGGACCCGGCTTCACTCACAAGGATTTCCTTCACCTAGCTTCACTCACTAGGATTTCCTTCACCTAGCTTCCCTTGCTACGACCTGGCTTCACTCACCAGGACTTTTGCCCAGCTTCACTCATCAGGACTTTGTGCCCAGCTTCACTCACTAGGACTTCGTGCCCAGATTCACTCACCAGGACTTTTGATCTGAACTTAACTATCCGATCTCCATTCTCACTCAACGGAACTTAAATCGGTGTCAATATCAAACAACAATTAGGTCATACTGCATCAACAATCTCCCCCTTTTTATTGTTTGACAACCAGATTTATGTTTAGGTATTAAGTGAACATAAGAGTCAAGTTTATTATTGCAAGGGAATCAGAATCCTCCCCCTATAATAGTTAAGTTCGTAATAAATCCTAAACTTAACTATCCATCCTCTCCCCCTTTGTCAAACACCGAAAAGGGTGTAGACTGGTTATTAAGTTTAAAAATCTCCCCCATAACACAAGGGTCTCTCCCCAAAAACAAAAGAAATGAAAAGTAATTTTTGAGTTGAATATGAAAAGCATATACCATAAATGTATCATGGTAAAAATGTATATGCATCATATGGCAATAAGTAATTCAGGTATATCAGTGTGGCCTCAAGCTGCATCAGACACATAGTCTTGATTGGTCTCCTTGACCGATCAGGGAAAGGCCTGATCGGTCTGCTTGACCGATCAGGGAGTATTTTGATCGGTTTGCGAACCGATCAGGTTCGTTGCTGTTCGATACAGAAAGATAGATTTCTGATTGTTCTGTGGACCGATCAAATTTCAGAAAAATTTCTGAAACGCTGATACGTTCCAGGTCAGATAGCATTAACAACATGATTTGAGTCCCTTAACCAAAATCTATTTCTCCATAGCAATTTTGATAATCCAATTTAATCCATAGTCCCAAGTTTGTATCAGGTCCATAGTCCTAATTCTCAATTCTATTGATAATTCACCAAGATTGGATTAAATACAAAAACATTTTGACATTTTGAATAATTCGGTTAATCCTAGCATCTCACCCTATTTCAATACAAAAATATTTTGTTAAATCTTATAGTTTGTGTGAGATGTCCCCAAATTGCCCACCAATTAGAATTGACTTATCATGATCCTATTGTGCACGACAACAAATACAAATGAGAAATTTTTTCCAGTATTACTGAACTGCACCAATAAATAGAGTAAATGGAAAATATTTTTCATATATCTATATTGTATATGGAATTTATGGTTTCCATTGGTGTAAATCCAATCACCTAAATTTGAGATGGAAAGCAATTCCCCATAGGTAGTAAATAGTTATCCATTAAGCGGAGGAAATGGTATCATAAGAAGCACATCCCCAACTAGGAATGACCATGTGTTTGGAGCACCCATTATCAACAAACCATGTTGATAGATGCTCCCCCTCAACCAATGCCTACACAACACGAAAGATGGATAATTTAGGTACCCAAACCTTGGGACCTAATGCACCTACAATGCAGGTTTTTGGCACCCATGCTTTGGTCATTTTCTTCCTAAGTCCATGAACCCTAGAAACATTTGGTGATCTAAATTGGGTTCTAGACATCAATGACACAAAACTAGGTTCCTTAGGTCGGTAACCTATACCGGGCATGTTGTAGACCGCTCTTTGAGAGTTGAGGATCATGTCTAAGGTCTTAGAGCTATTTGAAAATTTCCAAGAAGATTCTTGAGTTTTTCAACTTCACTCTTTAAGGCATTGTTTTTATCCTCAAGGACCTCAACATGCAAGTCATCAATTTTCTCATCCTTAGAGGTTTTCAATTGTTCTACTTCTAATTTTAAAGACTTTACCTTGTCCTTAGATTTCATAAGCAAAGTAGTTAAACAAGCAATAGTTTTATAACACTTATCAAGTTCGTGAGAGATTACCTCTTCATCATCTGAAGATGATGAAGCCGCGGTTGATGCATCACTTGACTCGTCACTACTCTCCATGTCACGCCACGAGACCCTGGTGCCGCTGATCCAATAGAAAATCGAACAGCACCTCCCCTGTCCGGCGGATAATTTACTCACACACATAGATACAAATAGCACAACCACGCAGTTAAATGGCCTCAGGCCTCAAATCCATGCAGAAACAACGGATATATGACTATAACCATCGTAAAACCAAAGTACGAACTCACCTGAGCTGTCAGGGGGTAGGAACAAAGCTAAAACCCCATGAAGTGCAACATAGGACTCAAAAGTACAATCCCATCGAATAAAACATACATACATGTCCAAAACATGGCAATGGAAGCAAAGTACATAACACAGGGTCCATAACTGTAAATCAGCATAAAATAAAACGAAGCAGAGCTCCTCTCGAGCTGGGGACTGGCGGCTAGGGCTCTCTTGGCAGACATCAACCTAAAATTAATGAAAATTACCAATGGTGTGAGTCCAAAGGAACTCTGCGGATATCCAGAATAGATATGCATAGAAAGTTATACTAACAATAGGAGTTCCGCTAATACAGTCTCATATCAACAATAGGGAAAGACTAGTACTGAAAATACTGAGGTAGATACATACCAGAATCCATCTAACATGAAAAGAGGGTAATAAATACCTATGGAACACCAATAGACATATAATCTTAGATAACAAGTCTCTAGTATATGCATGTCAAACAGGTGGAGAAATCAAGTGCAACAAACAATGCACGATGCAAAATATGCACATGGTGCAATGACATGTGTCACCCCTGACGCTAGTCAGATCATCGTACACCTGTCATAGGCGACGTCTGAGAGGGTAGAGCTATGACAACTATACGCACCCTGCTATCACTGCTCCTGAGTGACCGGGTGGACAGGATGTTGGCGGAGACTACGCTCCGACCCCAAGTAATGGGGGGGGGGGTCTAGCTCTCATCTCCTCGTGGCTCAGTACGAGAAGGGATCCCTGGCTGCTACCACGCCCGGACCCACCCTCCAAATAGTGGCCGAACGGAGCAATACAGGGCAAATGCACACACCCTACGGTATCCACTAACCCATGAGTGGCCGTGTGCGCATATCGTGTACCGGAAGACGATAGGCTCAACCACAAGGGAGTCGCTGATCGCCGGCATGCAACAATGCAAAGATGGTGTATGATAGGTACACAAACCTCCCTCACCAAGTCCTCAGTATACTAAGTCTCAGTCTGAATCCTATAACAGGAAATACTGGTAACCTACAAGGTATACTGGCCGGGAACTACTGATCCCTCAATGTCAAATGCAAGAGATATATCACGATATCTAAGCATACATATAGATATGACAATACTTGAGACTGTATGGAACTAACAACATAATAACTCAGGGATAAACAATAAGTATCCAGAACAAGCATAATAAACAAGGATAGTGTATAATCTTACTGCTAACTATAACCGTCTATGCATAACAACATGACAATATCATCAAAGATAAGTCAAAAGGTACCCGCCTCCAAGAGTAGAAGTCCGTATCAAACGAGATAGAACCACCCGTCAATAATCCGATCAAGCTCCTGTATCAAGGATGTATTTAATTAGCTATTATACAAATAATAGCTAGCTAATAAATCCCAAAACCATATTAGGGTTAAGCCTCATACTAAACCCAATTTCAACCCAATCTCCCAATACTTCAAGGTAACATGTGGCAAGCACTACAAGACCCTAATACAAAGTTACCTAAACTAATCTAGGCAGGTTTATCTACCATTCACATGGTAATTCGATGCTAAAGCACTATACAGTCTTAATAATTCAACATAGGGCTTACCCTTCGGTTGCATATTCAAAAAGAACGATAATCCACCTCACAACCTAATATCAAATAGCAACAATAAAGGCCAGCTCAAACCATCAATTAACGCATCTTAAACCCCAGTCACACAGCAGCTCAGAATGGTAGAACCAACAGAACCAGCCAAATTGAGCAGGGGTTTAGAGATCACCTTACTCAGCAGGAAATCCTTAAGCTCACGGCTGGAATCTCCCTATGTTCCAAGCAGAAAAGTTCCAAACGCCAGAATCTCAAGAAGTTCTCCACGTTAGGAGCTCACAGTTAGCCAGGGAGTTGAAGCCGGGAGGAAACAACAGAACCCTAATCAGATTTAAACCTGCCATCACACTTGTATCAACTTGTATCCAACCCCTCGAGTCCATATACTCCATACCAAATTAAATTACCTAGAAAAACCCTTACCTAAGTTCTGTCGGGCACAACAAGCTCAACCTCCACCGTGGGCGCAGAGTCGCACGACCACTGATTGCAGGGCAACGGATAGCTCAACCGTAGATCCCGCTGTAGCATCTAAAATCTCCCGATCAATCCATAGACGTCGACTGCATCCGACGAAGAAGGAGCCGAAGTCGAGACTCGTGCGCACCAAATCACGGTTGGCAGCAGGAGGAGAGAGTGTCAATAGATCGACCTTATGCAAAGGTCTCCGGCTAGGGTTTGCCGGCTCCGGTTGTTAGGCGGAAGGCGACGATTGGCGAAGAAGCCGAGAGGAAGAGGGAGGCGATGGTGGCGGCTTCGATCGGCAGGGAAGAAGACACGAGCGATGAGCCCGAGCCCTAATAAGCTACTTATACTCGCCCTTTTGCATTTTAGTCCAACAGTTTCAGACAAATCGCAAGGATGCCCCTCGGTTTTAAACTTAATTATGTCTTTGTCCTTGTAACCATTAGTTCTAATACTTTTTGGTCCCTAAGTTTGTGTCCATGGACTCGGAAGCCCCGGAACCTATCTGGTAATCCTCTGGAAATTACCGGGACCTAGCCAAAAGTGTCGGATTTAACATCCTCCCCCACTAATAAAAATTTGGTCCCCAAATTCCGTTATTCATTATCGTAAACACTATCAAGAAGTATGCAGATATAAATACTGAACAGTAACTAATCATACATACCTCAAGTCAACAAGTGGGGATAACGAGCTCGGATTACATCCTCAAGCTCCCAGGTAGCCTCCTCATCTGAGTGATGCTGCCATCCAACCTTAACCAGCCGGATTGTCTTGTTCCGCAACTGACGCTCTCGGTGACCCAAAATTCGTACTGGGATCTCCTCGTAAGTCGCGTCAGGCTGAAGTGGAACCGAGACATACGACAACATGTGGGAAGGATATGGTACGTATCTCCTCAGCATCGATACGTGAAATACATCGTGTACACCAGTAATGGATGGTGGAAGAGCCAAACGATAAGCAACTGCTCCAACCCTCTCCAGAATCTGGAACGGGCCGATGTAACGCGGAGCAAGCTTCCCTCGAAGACCATTCGTTTCACCCCTTTCGTGGGTGAAACTCGCAGAAATACGTGATCACCTACGGAGAACTCCAGAGGTCTCCGTCTCCGGTCGGCATAGCTCTTCTGACGATCCTGCGCCTCAGAGATCCTGCGTCTGATAGTACGGACTAACTCTACCTCGTGCTGAGCTCTCTGAGGTCCTAACAGCTAGGATTCCCCAACCTCCTCCCAGAGGGTGGGTGTCCGACAAGGCCTACCATACAACGCCTCATACGGTGCCATCTGGATAGCCGCATGATAACTGTTGTTGTAGGCGAACTCGAAAAGATGCAGATGATCCTCCCAACTGCCTCCAAAATCCATAACACAGGCTCGCAGTAAGTCCTCCAAGGTCTGGATGGTATGCTCTGACTGACCATCGGTCTGCGGATGGAAGGAGGTACTAAATCTGAGCTCGGTACCCATGGCCTTCTGCAGACTCTGCCAGAAGCGTGAGGTGAAACACGGATCTCGATCGGAGATGATACTCAATGGTATGCCGTGCAATCTGATGATCTCTCTACAATACAGCTTTGCTAATCTATCCAAAGAATCGGTCCTCCGAATAGCTAGAAAGTGCATAGATTTGGTCAATCGATCAACGATCACCCAAATCGCGTCAAGGCCTCGTCTGGTCCTAGGCAATCCCACCACGAAATCCATAGTAATGTGTTCCCACTTCCACTCGGGAATGGGAATACTCTGAAGTAGCCCAGCAGGTCTCTGGTGTTCTGCCTTAACCTGCTCGCATACCAGGCATCGGGCTACGATGTCGGCGATATTCTGCTTCATCCCGTTCCACCAGTAGGAACGTCTCAGATCCCGATACATGCGGGTGGCACCCGGATGGATAGCAAATCGGGAGTGATGTGCCTCCTGTAATAGCTCCTCCATAACGGGGTGAATCTCGGGTACGCAAAGTCTCCCGCGAAAATACAAGACATCCACATCGTCTCGTGTAAAATCAGACTGCTGCTCTGTGGCTGCTCGACTGCCGAGGAACTGCAGATGCTGATCGCTTGCCTGAGCCTCTCTGATCCTCGTCCGAATGGAAGACTGAGCAACAATGGTCGCTAGAATACCCCTCTCAGTCTGCCCCTGCTCCTCTAGACCCAACTCTGAGAAACTCTGGACGATCTCAGTAACCAGAACTCGATGGTAGGCTAGTACCCCTCTGGACTTCCTACTCAGGGAGTCAGCAACAACATTAGCTTTCCCAAGGTGGTAGCTAATGGTACAATCGTAGTCCTTCAGGAACTCCATCCACCTCCTCTGTCGGAGGTTGAGCTCCTTCTGCATGAAAACATACTTAAGGCTCTTATGATCCGTGAATATCTCAAAGGTAATCCCATACAAATGGTGCCTCTAGATCTTCAGAGCAAAAATAATAGCTGCCAAATCTAAATCATGAACTGGGTAGTTCTTCTCATGCTCCTTCAGCTGTCGAGAAGCATAAGACACTACCCGCCCGTGCTACATCAAAACGGCGCCCTGTCCCTGATAAGATGCATCCGTATAAAGCACAAATCCGTCCTCTCTTGATGGAAGAACGAGGACGGGGTGCCGACACTAATCTCTGCTTCAGCTCCTGGAAACTAGCCTCAGAAGCCTCTGTCCATGTGAACTTCACGCCTTTCCTGGTAAGGCATGTCAGCGACATAGCTATGCTCGAGAAGCCCTCAACAAATCGTCGGTAGTAGCCGGCTAATCTCAAGAAATTGCGAACCTCAGTAACGGACTTCGGCTGCTCCCAACTAGTAATCGTCTCGATTTTCTGGGGATCTACTGAGATGCCTCTGCTAGATACCACGTGTCCCAGAAAACCTACTGATGACAACCAAAAGGCACATTTGCTGAACTTCGCATATAGACGCTCTCGTCTGAGAGTCTCCAATACGATGCGAAGATGCTATGCATGCTCCTCCTCAGAATGAGAGTAGACTAAGATGTCATCAATGAATACTATGACGAACTGATCCAGATACTCCAGAAATACGCGGTTCATCAAGTCCATGAATACCACTAGAGCATTGGTAAGCCCAAATGGAATTACTAAAAACTCGTAGTTTCCATATCTGGTGCGGAACGCTGTCTTCCGGACATCTGACTCTCTGACCCTCAACTGATGATATCCGGATCACAGATCAATCCTGGAATACACAGATGTGCCCCTGAGCTGATCAAACAAATCCTCAATCCGTGGCAGGGGGTACTTGTTCTTGATGGTCACTGCATTCAACTGTCTGTAGTCGATGCACAACCTCAAAGAGCAGTCTTTCTTCTTCACGAAGAGAACTGGGGAACCCCATTGTGAGACGCTAGGTCTGATGAATCCCCTGTCCAATAACTCCTGGAGCTAGACCTTCAGCTCATCCAACTCTCTCGGTGCCATACGATACGGAGCTTTCGATGCCGGCGAAGTCCCCGGTATCAGCTCAATAGTGAACTCCACTTGCCTCCTAGGAGGCAAACCCGGTAGCTCCTCTGGAAATACGTCCTGATATTCTTGGACCACTGGAACGTCCGAGAGCGGAGGGCTACTGCTGTCGTTGGTGCTAATAGATGACAGTAAAAAACCCTGACAACCGTGAGATAGCAATCTCTGTGCCTGAAGCGCAGAAATAACTGATAAGCCCTCATCCCTGATGCCAGTGAAGTCCCACGAGGGTTGGTCCGGAGGCCGAAAAGTGACCACCCTCATCTGGCAATCGACTGTGGCATGATAAGCGGTAAGAACATCCATACCAAGAATAATATCGAAATCCACTGTCTCCAGAACTAACAAATCTACTGTGAGGGTAATACTACCAAAATCTAATGGGCATGCTCTGACCTCCTGTGTAATACTCAAGATCTTTCCTGAGGGTAAGGATACAGATAACTGTTGTAATCTAGCGGTAGACAATCTACCAATCCTACTCCTGAATATCCCCAACTCAATAACATCCTCCAAACATCACAAGTCATATATATATCCTCCAATAGACTATCAAAAGATAACATATAGTTAAAGATTCCACCAATAAGTCATACTATATGCTATTATCAATAATAAACTTCCAAACAATCAACCATAAAAAGATCATATATGCACTAAGTGATCCATCACAAAACTACAATTCCGGCAGATCCATATCCACTAATAGAATCCTCAAAATACAACATATCATAGAGATTTGTCAATCTCCATCCACCTCTCGATACCATAACGGATCACACATCCCGTTGTATCATCGAGATTATCTAACCACGAATACTCAATCTATGAGTCAAAATCTCTCATAGAATCGTGTAGCAATGAGCGAGTCGACCAACCATCGCCTCGTAACCCAATATTCTCCGATTCCTCCACTCAAGATTCAAAAACCTCTAAGGTTCCCACTCCATAACATAGATACACTACCTCTCAAGAGTATCTCAACATGATCACAATATGATTCTTTGTTCCCTGAAAGTCATCCTCGACATCTCCCACCCAAAGGTGGTATAGCCTCGTAAGTGATTTGCCTCAATGCAAATCATAAGTACAAAGGTACCTCCTTGGTTATCCAAACCAGGTACACACGGTAACCCGTAGGTGTAAAGCAATTAGCTCTACACTTTTTCGTATCCACTGAAGTCACCCTTCAACACGTATTATAAATAATAAAGTCTGGAAAACTAAAATCCTTAACCTCCAAAAGGTTGTCGACCGATTCGACCTTAGCTTTCTGACTCAACAGTCAATGCTGCTAGAGAATTAACATTTCCCAGTCCAAGATCTCATTCACAACGTGTCAACTAGTCGCTCCCATGAACGATCACAAATAAGATAGATTGACAACATCTCAATCCAACTAAACCAAGTCTACATATCTCTATCCATCCAGTATGAATATAAGATCCCACCAAGCTGGGATAGTCTAACCAATCCAAAATCTAATACTGAGTACTAAAGCTAGGATAGTACTAGAAAGATATACCTTTTGCCGCCTAGAGATGTCCCGTTGCCGCCAGGTCCCAAAGTACAAATCACGTCGTGAAAACAACTCCAAAAATCCGAAATGTACTCGGGTAGACTCATCTAACCCGAGCTCCAACACCTACCGGGTAGGTATCAAATTTAACTCCGACAAATCCATAAATCCAATACGCAACGCAAACCTAAATCTACAAGTCCCTAAGGTATCCGGCAACCTGGGCTCTGATACCAAAATTAAATTGGTATCAGATAAAATTCGAAAAGTCCAGAAAACACAAAAATAAGTAGGCATCGTAACCTACGCTCTGATACCAAAATTAAATTGGTATCAGATTTCCGTAAAACCCGAATCCGAAAAAAAACAAGGATCGCAAAACTGGGCTCTAATACCAAAATTAAATTGTCACGCCCCGAGACCCTGGAGTCGTTGATCCAATAGAAAATCGGACAGCACCTCCCCTGTTCGACGGACAATTTACTCACACACATAGATACAAATAGCGCAACCACGCAATTAAATGGCCTCAGACCTCAAATCCATGCAGAAACAATGGATATATTGTTAGTGATATGAGAGAAGTGTCCTAAGGCAATCGCCTTACGATGTAAACATTTATTTTAATAAATGATAATTCACTATTTGAGTATACATGTTTTGTGTATTTGATTGGGATCTTAAACTCATCTACTGAATGTCCGCAATACAACTCACAGCATAAGAGAATTTGTGATGGGATCACAACTAGTGATTATCTCTAAATGTGCAATTGTGAAGTATTGAAATTATCCCTAGTCGATGAATTGATAAAAACGGACACTATCAATTCTGTTGAGACTAGCATGGGTTATTCTCTAATCAGCTGATTCTCACTGGCTGGTGACATTGGGATGTCCGGAGATAAACATGGATGCTAGTTAAGGGAACTAGTTCATCGGAGTGACTAGCTGTAAGACTTCATATGGTTATCTATAAAGATATGTCAATGAAGTTCTTACTGCAGCTTAAGTGCGATGTTCCTTTGACTTGCGGTGTTCAAGTCATCTTGGTCATGGAGACTTATACTTTAACATCTTAAGCAAGCATCTCCAAGGAGGTGTGGACCCAGGATGGTTGGGTATAAGCCAAAGTGCCCGAAGATGTTTGAACAGCCTACAAAGGATTCACCACTCCTTGCGAGGAGATGTATACCCAGGCCTATCGTCGGATTGTTACTCAGAAACCTCTGGCCAGAGTATATCATGTTTAGAGTGAGAGTCTCTAAAATACATGAGAGTAATTAGAAATCCAAAGGACGAGAAAGACACTACTTGGGCTAGGTGTGACGTAGTCAGCCTAGTGGGGACTGACACCATAGACCGTGTCCTGAACCAAGTGGGTATAAGGTGGTGAAGGGAATGGGGCACGATTTAGTAGAGCTGCTGAAGGGTTTCAGAATAATTTCTTCTGAGGTCAAACCGTTGATCTTTCGATTAATTGGGGATCATGATGTACTACTAGGTGCCACTCATGATCGTTCTATAATTAGTTAATTATAGACGGCCAACATAAATCGAAAGCCTATTTAGTCACACGCACTACGAGTAATCCGAGGGATTTAAAACGAGTTGAAAATTGGATTTTCCGATCAAGAGAAATAAAGCCGAATCTGAGTTAATCAGAGGCGCAATGGAAGCTAAAATGGCTAAGTCTTTTGAAGGCTTTTTGGGCGAATTAAATGAGTTTAATTCGCGACCGGTTCGGGTTGGTTTGGCCGGCCAAAGAGGGTCCTAACCCTCCTTGTGGTGGCCGGCCATTAAAGGGAGATTAAACCAATTTAATTGGTTTAATTAATAAAATAAATCTAGTGTGATTTGTTTTATAAATTATGGATAAATAAATTTGTATAAAGAAATTTATATAAATAAAATTTATAGAAATTTATTCTTTTATGGAAGATTAAAATAATCCATGAATTGGTTTATTTTAATTTTACAAAATCAATTATGAATTGATTTTTCCATAATAAGAAAGTTTATAAATTTCTTATAAAAATTTATTCCATAATTTAAAGAGAAGAAGAATTAGTTTTATTATAAATTGGTTTATAATAAAGACTCGGTTTAAACGGAATAATTAATAAGAAAATTTATAAGATAAATTTCTTATAACTAATTCCGTTAATTCGGTTTAGAGGGAGACTTAGCAAAGGAGTTGCTACTATATAAAGGAACCAAAGGCTAGCCCTTAATCCAATCAATTAATCAAGAGATTAATTACTCTCTCCCTCTCTCTCTTAATCTCTCCTCTCCTTCTCTTCTTCTTCCCTTAGGGCCGGCGCACCCTAGCTCCTCTAGGGCCGGCGCCCAACCAAATCCAAGAAGGTGAAGTTGCCGTGAGCATTGAAGAAGAAGGAGAACCCGAACACGAAGAAGAAGAAGCGGATAACGACTCCTCTCTTCCCGGAATTCGATTCCGTTACTTCGTTGGTTAGTCTTCCGTTATTTTCTTTTATTCTTCTAGTTGTGCCTTCCGAGTATCTAGTAGTTCTCGTCGGCACAAAACTCGTGACTTTGCGAAGTCATCCCGAAGAGAACTCGGCGTGGACGCGAATAGAGGCGGAGCTTCCAAGGGACGCTACGGTTGGATCTCGTCCCTTACTTCGAGTTACGAGAGGTACTTGGTAAATTTGTTTACTTTTCCGCAAAGTTTTATTTTATGATTATGTCAACACAATGTAAGGTTGCATGCTAGATACGAAGTTAAAATAATTTAGGAAATTATTTTATGCAAACTCTTCCGCTGCACATAAAAATTTTGAATTTTACGAACTCGTATCCTTGTCGACATGCACCCGGTCCCAACATATATGACTATAACCATCGTAAAACCAAAGTACGAACTCACCTGAGCTGCCAGGGGGCAGGAACAAAGCTAAAACCCCACGAAGTCCAACATAGGACTCAAAAGTACAATCCCATCGAATAAAACATACATACATGTCCAAAACATGACAACGGAAGCAAAGTACATAACACAGGGTCCATAACTATAAATTAGCATAAAATAAAACGAAGCAGAGCTCCTCTCGAGCTGGGGACTGGCGGCTAGGGCTCTCCTAGCAGACATCAACCTGAAATTAATGAAAATTACCAACGGTGTGAGTCCAAAGGAACTCTGCGGATACCCAGAATAGATATGCATAGAAAGTTATACTAACAATAGGAGTTCCGCTAATACAGTCTCATATCAACAATAGGGAAAGACTAGTACTGAAAATACTGAAGTAGATACATACCAGAATCCATCTAACATGAAAAGAGGGTAATAAATACCTATGGAACACCAATAGACATATAATCTCAAATAACAAGTCTCCAGTATATGCATGTCAAACAGGTGCAGAAATCAAGTGCAGCAAACAATGCACGATGCAAAATATGCACATGATGCAATGACATGTGTCACTCCTGACGCCAGTCAGATCATCGTACACCTGTCATAGGCGACGTCTGAGAGGGTAGAGCTATGACAACTGTACGCACCCTGCTATCACTACTCCTGAGTGACCGGGTGGACAGGATGCTGGTGGAGACTACGCTCCTACCCCAAGCAATGGGGGAGTCTAGCTCTCATCTCCTCGTGGCTCAGTACGAGAAGGGATCCCTGGTTGCTACCACACCCGGACCCACCCTCCAAATAGTGGCCGAACGGAGCAATACAGGGCAAATGCACACACCCTACAGTATCCACTAACCCATGAGTGGTCGTGTGCGCATATCGTGTACCGGAAGACGATAGGCTCAACCACAAGGGAGTCGCTGATCGCCGGCATGCAACAATGCAAAGATGGTGTATGATAGGTACACATACCTCCCTCACCAAGTCCTCAGTATACTATGTCTCAGTCTGAATCCTATAACAGGAAATACTGCTAACCTACAAGGTATACTGGCCGGGAACTACTGATCCCTCAATGTCAAATGCAAGAGATACATCACGATATCTAAGCATACATATAGATATGACAATACTTGAGACTGTATAGAACTAACAGCATAATAACTCAGGGATAAACAATAAGTATCCAGAACAAGCATAATAAACAAGGATAGCGTATAATCTTACTGCTAACTATAACCGTCTATGCATAACAACATGACAATATCATCAATGATAAGTCAAAAGGTACCCGCCTTCATGAGTACAAGTCTGTATCAAACGAGATAGAACCACCCGTCAATAATCTAATCAAGCTCCTGTATCAAGGATGTATTTAATTAGCTATTATACAAATGATAGCTAGCTAATAAATCCCAAAACCATATTTGGGTTAAGCTTCATACTAAACCCAATTTCAACCCAATCACCCAATACTTCAAGGTAACATGTGGCTAGCACTACAAGACCCTAATACAAAGTTACCTAAACTAATCTAGGCAGGTTTATCTACCATTCACATGGTAATTCGATGCTAAAGCACTATACAGTCTTAATAATTCAACATAGCGCTTACCCTTCGGTTGCATATTCAAAAAGAACGATAATCCACCTCACAACCTAATATCAAATAGCAACAATAAAGGCCAGCTCAAACCATCAATTAACGTATCTTAAACCCCAGTCACACAGCAGCTCAGAATGGTAGAACCAACAGATCCAGCCAAATTGAGCAGGGGTTTAGAGATCACCTTACTCAGCAGGAAATCCTTAAGCTCACGGCTGGAATCTCCCTATGTTCCAAGCAGAAAAGTTCCAAACGCCAGAATCTCAAGAAGTTCTCCACGTTAGGAGCTCACAGTTAGCCAGGGAGTTGAAGCCGGGAGGAAACAACAGAACCCTAATCAGATTTAAACCTGCCATCACACTTGTATCAACTTGTATCCAACCCCTCGAGTCCATATACTCCATACCAAATTAAATTACCTAGAAAAACCCTTACCTAAGTTCTGTCGGGCACAACAAGCTCAACCTCCGCCGTGGGCGCAGAGTCGCACGACCACTGATTACAGGGCAACGGATAGCTCAACCGTAGATCCCGCTGTAGCATCTAAAATCTCCCGATCAATCCATAGACGTCGACTGCATCCGGCGAAGAAGGAGCCGAAGTCGAGACTCGTGCGCACCAAATCACGGTCGGCAGCAGGAGGAGAGAGTGTCAATAGATCGACCTTATGCAAAGGTCTCCGGCTAGGGTTTGCCGGCTCCGGTTGTTAGGCGGAAGGCGACGATTGGCGAAGAAGCCGAGAGAGGGAGGCGATGGTGGCGGCTTCGATCGGCAGGGAAGAAGACACGAGCGACGAGCCCGAGCCCTAATAAGCTACTTATACTCACCCTTTTGCATTTTAGTCCAACAGTTTCAGACAAATCACAAGGATGCCCCTCGGTTTTAAACTTAATTATGTCTTTGTCCTTGTAACCATTAGTTCTAATACTTTTTGGTCCCTAAGTTTGTGTCCATGGACTCGGAAGCCCCGGAACCTATCTGGTAATCCTCTGGAAATTACCGGGACCTAGCCAAAAGTGTCGGATTTAACACTCCATGTGCGAGTCTTCTAATTCCATGAGAGCCATGTGGTGGGTCCTCTTCTCCTCCTTCTTTTCCTTCTTCTTTTTTCTTTTGTCCCCTGCTACAAGAGTAATATCCTTCTCTTTTGGGCCTTTGTTAGCAAGCTCATGTAGCTTCATTTCACAAATGAAATCGTGTAACTTTATAATGGAATGATCCTTGGATACCTTGTAGGCATCCACCATAGATGATCACAAGACATTCCTAGGAAAAGATTTGAGTGCATACCTTACAAGGTCACAGTTCTCGACCTTCTCATCGATCGAGTGTAAACCATTGAGGATCTCCTTGAATCGACCATGGATCTCGCTCTCAGTTTCAGAATCTTTTTTGGAAAGGTTCTGGAGTTGGTTGAGGTAGAGATCCCTCTTTGCTATCAGGGAGTCTCGAGTGCCTTCATGTAGTGCTATGAGCTTGTTCCATACATTTTTGGCACTTGAGAAGGGACCAACCTTGATGAGTTGCTCCTTGGTCATCCCACACTGCAGGGTGACCACTGCCTTGGCTTCTGCCTCTCCCTTCCTTATCTGTTCTGCTGACCATCTTGAGAACTCAAGCTCCTTGCCCTCAGCATCCTTTGGAGGAGTGAATCCCTCCTTGACTGAAAACCACATGCTAATGTCGATTTTTAGATAGTACTCCATTCTGGATCTCCAATACTGGAAGTCTGCTCCATCAAAGAAAGGTGGTCTGTTGGTGCTGAAACCTTCTCCTCTCAAAGCCATATTTTGCTCTTAGGGTGTTAATCCGATTGAAAGAGCCCCAGGCTTTGATACCACTTGTTAGGATCTAGGATGGCTAGAGAGGGGGGGGTGTGAATAGCCACCCACTAAAAGCCTTTGCTTCTTTTCTTTCTGCACTAAGGTTAGCAGCGGAAAAACAAAACAGAACAGAAAGAAATACAAACACAAACTAACACAGGAGATTTACATGGTTCGGGGATAACTTGCCCCTACTCCTTGGCGTGCCCGTGAGATGGGCGATCCCTTGATCATCGGCAGATCAGACCCCGGAGCAACTCCGGCTAAAATCTTCTCCTTCTCAGTGGAGTAACCTCTCCACAATCATCTTAGAAGAATAACAAGTTAAGCACAGGAGACTACGAGAATGATAACACAACTGATGTAGAAGAAAGCTCAAGCAAGAAGAATATACAGAGAACTCTCACAACTCAACACAACAGCAAAACCCTTTTTCTCTGTTGCTCCTTGTTTCGTTCGTTATCTTCTCTGTTTCGCCAGCTCTTCTTCTTAAGCTTCCTTCTGCACACCTACAGGCGTCACCCACTGAGCTCTCAGTTCACTAAAGTCCACTTCAGCTGAAGCTTCAGGTCAGTCGTCACCCATTGACCCCATCTGAGCTCTCAACCTACCTCCTCAGATGAAGCTTCAGGTCGTCAGGTGCCGTTGAAACCTGCAAGTGTATACCAAACAAAATAACACAGATAAAAGTCACCCTGGACCCTTCTTCTTGCTCCTCCATTTGACTTTCACAGCTCTGTATCATCTGCACACTCACAGAGTTATTAGCAAAGCAAATTAGGAATCTGAAAACCGTTTGAATTAAAGTTTTGAGGCGCTGATCGGTCACCCTGACCGATCAGACTCCATTCTGATCGATCCAGTGAAATTCTGATCGGTCGCACTGACCCATCAGAGATCAGGGATCGGTCACCAGACCGATCACAAACCTTACTGGAAGTTCAGGGTTTAGAGGGTCAAGACCCCTGATCGGTCTCATTGACCGATCAGCCAGGTGGTGCTGATCGGTCACACTGACCGATCAAAAATTCCTCTAATCTTTTTATGAATATTATGATCATTTTCTGATCGGTCACCAGACTGTTCAGAAGGCTTTCTGATTTCTCAGAAGCTTCCTGGATCGATCAACAGTCCGATCAGACATCCTAGATCGGTCCTGTGACCGATCTACTATCAACAGAGTTCAGTCCAACTCCCTGATCGGACTTCAGACGGATCCTGCCAATCATTTCGACCCTGAGTGCAGAGAACTGGCTCCCTTGCCTTCTCTGACTCAGTCTGGTCCTGGAGAACGAGCTACCGAGCCCTGTCCGACTTATCCCAGTCTAGAAAATGTGCTACCTAGCCCTCTCTTACCAGTACACTTAATGCTGAGTCCCCCGGACCAAGACTTCATGCCCAGCTTCACTCACCGAGACTTAGTCCAACCTAGCTTCACTCAATAGGACCCAACATTAATCACCAGGATTTACTTCACCTAGCTTCACTCACTAGGATTTCCTTCACCTAGCTTCCCTTGCCAGGACCCGGCTTCACTCACCAGGATTTACTTCACCTAGCTTCACTCACTAGGATTTCCTTCACCTAGCTTCCCTTGCTAGGACCCGGCTTCACTCACCAGGGCATTTGCCCAGCTTCACTCATCAGGACTTCGTGCCTAGCTTCACTCACCAGGACTTCGTGCCTAGCTTCACTCACCAGGACTTTTGATCCGAACTTAACTATCCGTTCTCAATTCTCACTCAACCGAACTTAAATCGGTGTCAACATCAAAACAACAATCTGTTGAGACTGCATCAACAACATCAAGGGGGAGCTTCAACGGTAAGGGAGGTAATTCCTAATTTGAAATATAATTCCAATTCAAATTCTTCCATGCACGCTAGAAATAATGCTTATTATTTACCGATGCAAAATTTTGGTTTTAGATATCATGATAAAAATAGGGTTAACAATGCATATTAAAACCCTAGACAATTCATGCATCATGATAAATCTAGAACCATTAGACCTAATGACCAAGGTATTAATTCCAAGAAGGAAAGACTCATGCCGAGAATGGGTAAGTCTAGGAATGCCTATGGTGGACATGTTGATTCTAGGTTTAGGAACCTAGAAAAGGAAAATTAAGCTTTGAGGGCAAAACTTGAGAAATTGGAGAAAACCCTTGATAGATTTATTATTTGATCTAAGGGTTTAGGTATGGTGTTGGAGAGCCAAAAATCCAACAATGATAGATCGGGTTTGAGGTATCGATCAAAGTCATCCAAGGCTAATGAAAAGATATATGTTAGGATAGCTTATAACTATGACAAGGATGAGAAGTCAAAAAATGGCAAGGGAATGCCATTTAAGAGCAATAAGACCTTAACTAAGGATAAGGTGTCCAAGATTAGAGGGAAGAATAACATGACCAAGGACAAGGCATCCAAGGTTAAGAATGTTAGGTTTGAGTCAAGAGTCATCATAGGCACACCGATGTGACATTATAATTGTAGATGAGTCACGTAGGGAGGTGGCTAAGGTTAAGAGTTCAATGGGGAGCTCTAAGAGTCAAATTGGGACTCATGGTCAATGGATCTCGGGAGGATATCTCCCGGAAGACTAGATAGATCATGAAGTGTGCCAAAGGATTTGGAGATGGACTTGAGTCTCAATCGTTGAGTTTTGGCACATTGGGTTTTTATGTTTCATGCATGAAAATATGACATTGGGATCAAATTGTTGATGCGGTCTAACCTGATTGTTGTTTTGGTGTTGACAGCGATTTAAGTTCGATTGAGTGAGAATTGAGATCAGATAGTTAAGTTCGGATTAAGTGTTCTGGTAAGAGAGGGCTCGGTAGCTCGTTCTCTAGACCAAGGTGAGTCGGAGAGGGCTCGGTAGCTCGTTCTTCAGACTCTGGTCAGAGAGGGCTTGGTAGCTCGTTCTTTGGACCGAGATGAGTCCGAGAGAGCTCGGTAGCTCATTCTCCGGACTCTGGTCAATGAGGGCTCGGTAGCTCGTTCTCTGGACCGACATGAGTCAGTGAGGGCTCAGTAGCTCGTTTTTCGGACTCTGGCAGAGAGGGCTCGGTAGCTCATTCTCTGGACCGGGATGAGTCGGAGAGGGCTCGGTAGCTCATTCTCCATACTCTGGTCAGAGAGGGCTCGGTAGCCTGTTCTCTGGACCGGGATGAGTCGGAGAGGGCTCGGTAGCTCGTTCTCCGGATTCTTGCCAGAGAGGGCTCGGTAGCTCGTTCTCTGGACTGGGATGAGTTGGAGAGGGCTCGGTAGCTCGTTCTCTGGAATTTGTTAGAGAGGGCTCGGTAGCTCGTTCTCTAGACCGAGATGAGTCGGAGAGGGCTCGGTAGCTCGTTCTCCGGACTTTGGTCAGAGAGGGCTTGGTACCTCGTTCTCTGGACGGGGATGAGTCGGACAGGGTTCGGTAGCTCGTTCTCTGGACTTTGGTCAGAGAGGGCTCGGTAGCTCATTCTTTGGACCGGGATAAGTCGGAAAGGGCTCGGTAGCTCGTTCTCCGGGACCAGACTGAGTTAGAGAAGGCAAGGGAGCATGTTCTTTGGACTCAGGGTCGAAATGATCAGAGCTGGATCGGTCTGAGATCTGATCAGGGAGTTGGCACAAACTCTCTTGATAGTAGATTGGTCGCAAGATCGATCCAGGATGTCTGATCGGTCTGTTGACCGATCCAAAAAGCTTCTGAGGAAACAGATGGTTTTCTGAACGGTCTAGTGACCGATCAGAAAACATTCTGTGTGATCACAGAAAGTTATCTGATCGGTCAGTGCAACCGATCAAAACCGACCTGGACCGATTAAGATGGATCTTGATCAGTCAGGCAGTTGGCTGATCGGTCAGCTTGACCGATCAGACACTTCCCTGATCGGTCAGTGACACCGATCAGAGGGTTTTGCTAAAATCCCAGTTAGTTTAGGGATCGATCTAGTGATCGATCGCCTGTTCCCTGATCAATCAGTGAGACCGATCAGAACATCATTGTATCAATCAGAATAGAGTCTGTTTGGTCAGGAGGTTGTCTGATCGGTCAAGGTGACCGATCAACACCTCTGAACTTTAATTCAAATCGTTGTCAGCGCAGTTCTGATTTCTTATTCGCTTTTTATTTGCTTCTGATTTGCTTCACTAATGAATCTGTAATTGTGCAGATAATATAGAGCTTTGAAAGTCAAATGAAGGAGCATGAAAAGTGTCCAGGGTAACTTTTACTGGTGCTATTTTGTTTGATACACACTTGTAGGTTTCAACGGCACCTGACCTGAAGCTGCAACTGAAGAGGATAGCTGAAGAGGATGACTTCAGTATGCTGCGAGCTCAGAAGGGGTCAGTGGGTGACGACGCCTGTATGTGTGCAGTGGGTGACAACACCTGTAGGTGTGCAAGAAAGAAGCTTAAGAAGAAGAAGTTGGCGAAGCAGAGTAGTAGGAGGAAACAGTGGGATTTTGTTTGTTGTTGTTGGTGTTCTCTGGGACTTGCTTCTTGCTTGAGCTTTCTGCTTACTACTGTTGTTTGTGCTTACACCTTCCTTCTCTAGTCTCCTGTACTTCATTTGATATATTTCTGAGACGTTTGTGGAGAGGTTACTCCACCGAGAAGGACGAAGTTTTTAGCCGGGTTCATTCCGGGGTATTATCTACCAAAGATCAAGGGATCGCTCACCTCACGGGCACGCCAAGGACTAGGGGCAAGTTATCCCCGAACATTGTAAACACTTGTGTTAGTTTCTGTTTGTGTTTCTTTCTATTTTGTTTTTCGCTGCTAACCTAATCGTAGGAAGAAAGAAGCGAGTTTTGGTGGGTGGCTATTCACACCCCCCTCTCTAGCCATCCCAAGATCCTAACAAGTGGTATCAGAGCGTGGTACCCTTTCAACCGGATTAACACCCTAAGAGCAAGAAGATGGCTTTGAGAGGAGACGGTTTCAGCACCAACCATCCACCCTTCTTTGATGGAGCAGATTTCCAGTACTAGAGAAGCAGGATGGAGTATTACCTGAAAACGGACATTGGCATGTGGTTCTCATCCAAGGAGGGATTCTCTCCTCCAAAGGATGCAGAGGGCAAGGAGCTTTAGTCATCAAGATGGTCAGCAGAACAAACAAGAAAAGGAGAGGCAGATTCCAAGGCAGTGGTCACTCTGTAGTGTGGGATGACCAAGGAGCAACTCATTAAGGTTGGTCCCTTCTCAAGTGCCAAAGATCTGTGGAACAAGCTCATAGAGCTACATGAAGGCACTCGAGACTCCCGGATAGCGAAGAGGGATCTCTTTCTCAACCAACTCCAGAATCTTTCTATGAAAGAAAGTGAAACTGTGAGCGAGCTTCATGGTCGGTTCAAAGAGATCCTTAACGACTTGCACTCGATCGATGAGAAGGTCGAGAACCGTGACCTCGTAAGGTATGTACTCAAGTCATTTCCTAGGAATGCCTTGTGCTCATCCATGGTGGATGCCTACAAGGTATCCAAGGAGCTTTCCATTTTAAAATTAGATGATTTCTTTTGTGAAATGGAGCTACATGAGCTTGCTAACAAAGGCCCTAAAGAGAAGGGTATTGCTCTTGTTGCAGGGGATAAAGGAAAGAAGAAGAAAGAAAAGAAGAAGGAGAAGGAGGTTTCCTCTTTTTCATCCGAATCCGATGAGGACGGGAGCGAGTCTTCATCAACCGAAATGGCAAACTTTGTGAGAAGAATGATTAGGAAGAGTCGACGCTACAAGGGGAAAGGTAAAACAAGAGAAAATAATGTTGATAAATCTAATATCACTTGTTATGAATGTAGCAAGAAGGGGCACTATAGAAGTGAGTGTCCAAAACTCAAGAAGAAGGACGAGAAGTCAAAGAAGAAGAAGACATTAAAGGCCACATGGGATGAGTCCTCATATAGCTCATCCGAGGAGGAGAAGAGCACCTGCCACGTGGCTCTTATGGTATTAGAAGACTCAAACATAGAGAGTGGTGACGAGTCAAGTGATCCATCAACCGTGGCTTCATCATCTTCGGATGATGAAGAGGTAATCTCTCCCGAACTTGATAAGTTCTATAGAACTATTGCTTGCTTGACTACTTTGCTTAAAAAATCTAAGGACAAGGTAAAATCCTTAAAGTTAGAAGTAGAACAATTGAGAATCTCTAAGGATGATGAAATAGATGATTTGCATGTTGAGGTTCTTGAGGATGAGAACAAGGTCTTAAAGAGTGAAGTTGAAAAACTCAAGAGTCTTCTTGGAAAATTTTTAACTAGCTCTAAGACCTTGAATATGATCCTCAATTCCCAAAGAGCAGTCTACAACAAGGCCGGTATAGGTTACCAACCTAAGGAACCTAGTTTTGTGTCATTGATGTCTAGAACCCAATTTAAATCATCAAATGTTTCTAGGGTTCAAGGACTTAGGAAGAAAATGACCAAGGCATGGGTGCCAAAGACTTGCATTGTAGGTGCATTAGGTCCCAAGGTTTGGGTACCTAAATCATCTATCTTTCGTGTTGTGTAGGCATTGGTTGAGGGGGAGCATCTATCAACATGGTTTGTTGATAGTGGGTGCTCCAAACACATGACCGGGGATAAATCATTATTCACTACCCTACAAAGCAAAAGTAGAGGTAATATTTCATTTGGTAACAATGGTAGTCTCAAGGTTGTAGGAATAGGTGACATTCAAATATCCGAATGTCTTAGGATCAAGAATGTCCTTCTAGTCAAGGGGATGACCTTCAATCTCCTGAGTATCAGTCAATTGTGTGATGCGGGATACACAATTGAATTCCACCCAAGTCAGTGTCTAGTTAGACATAGTGACACACATGACACAGTACTAGTTAGCACAAGAGTAGACAACATTTATCAAGTCTCTTTTAAAAGTGCTACTAATGCCTCTGTTAAGTGTTTCATGTCAAAAGAAGGACAATCTTATCTTTGGCACCGAAGGTTGGCTCACGTGAACATGAAGAACATCCGAAAACTTGCTAACAAGGGACTTGTACGAGGCTTACCGAGCATCATGTACAAAAAAGAAAAATTATGTGATGCATGTCAAATGGGTAAGCAAACAAAAGCGTCTCATAAAGGTAAAAGCGCTGTAAGTACTTCTACTGCTTTAGATTTATTGCATATGGACTTGTTTGATTGCAGTACCATAGTTTCATTGAATGGTAGTAGATATTGTTTTGTGATTGTAGATGATTATACTAGATATATTTGGACCTATTTTCTAATGCATAAGGACCAAACCTTAGTCATTTTTATTTCTTTTTGTAGAAGAACTGAAAATGAAAAATCTATAACAATCAAAATCATTAGGAGTGATCATAGAGGTGAATTTCAAAACCATAGGTTTTTAGAGTTTTTCAAGAGAAAGGATATAGACATGAGTTCTCGACTCCTAAAACACCACAGCAAAATGGTGTTGTAGAGAGGAAGAACCGAGTCCTACAAGAGGCTGCACGAAGAATGCTTAATGAGTACTCCTTACCGAGCTACTTATGGGTTGAAGCTATAAACACAGCTTGCTATGTGCAAAATCGAGTCCTTATCCATAGGTTTTTAGGAAAGACTCTACATGAACTTTGGTTTGGAAGACCGCCTACAGTTAGACATCTCCGGGTGTTTGGGTGTAAGCTGTTCATTCTAACACCAAGGATCATCTTAGAAAGTTCACAGCAAAAGCTGATGAAGGGATACTTGTCAGGTATTCCCTTGTCAGTAAAGCTTACCGAGTCTACAACAAGAAGTCTAAGCTAGTTGAAGAATCTTCTGATGTTGTATTTGAGGGGATTCCAAAAGTGATTGATCATTCAGGAGATGTAGAAGGAGTTCAATTCGAACTTAGGAGATTAGGATTGGATGAAAGTCCAAGTATTGGAGGTGTTGAGAATGAGTCTGATGATGGTGAGCCTAGACTACATGGAGCTCAGCCTGACCCTGAGTCTGAGCCAGTGTCTAGTGAAACCATCCAAGAAGCACCTCCAACACCAAGGCAAACTAGGTTAGCCTCTAGTCATCCCCAAGATTAAATTGTTGGAGATATCCATCATGGGATTAGAACTAGATCATTCATTAGGAATGAGGCTAATGAGGTCGCCTTGATTTCTGAAATTGAACCTAGAGTAGTTGACAAGGCATTACATGATCCCGATTGGATTATTACTATGTAAGATGAGTTAAGTCAATTTGAGAGAAGTCAAGTTTAAGACTTAGTTCCTAGACCTAAGAAGACCACAATTATTATAACTAAATGGGTCTTCAAGAACAAATTGAACCATAAGAGAGAAATCGTAAGAAACAAGGTACGCTTAGTAGCCAAAGGCTACAGTCAAGTTGAAGGCTTTGATTACGATGAGACTTATGCTCCCGTGGCACGATTAGAGTCCATTCGATTAATGCTTGCATTTGCAGCACATAGAGGTTTCAAACTCTATCAAATGGATGTGAAATCGGCCTTCTTAAATGGTTTCATTAAAGAAGAGGTCTATGTTGAACAACCATCAGGGTTTGAAAATTCTGAATTTCCAAACCACGTGTTTAAGCTAAAGAAGGCTCTTTATGGGCTAGAACAAGCACCTCGTGCTTGGTATGAGCGGTTGTCAACAGTTTTGATTGAAAAAGGCTTCGTGAGAGGTCAAATAAACCCTACACTATTTCTACGTAGAGATGGTGAAAATATTTTTGTAGCCCAAGTATATGTCGATGACATAATTTGTGGCTCCAACAACAAGAGTTATTTGAATGAGTTCATTGAGCACATGGAGAGTGAGTTTGAGATGAGTCTAGTGGGAGAATTGACTTTCTTCCTTGGACTTGAAATCAAACAAACAAGAGAAGGAATTCATGTGCATCAATTCAAATACACTCAAGAGATGCTCAAGAAATTCAATATGAGTGACTCAAAGGAGGTAACCACTCCTATGGCGACTAACACGCAATTAGATAATGATGAGTGGGAAGCTAGTTGATTTGACCCAATATAGAAGCATGATAGGTAGTTTGCTATGCCTCACAGCGAGTCGCCTGGACATTCTTTTTGCTGTGGGTATGTGCGCTAGGTACCTAGTATGTGCCAAGGAATCTCATTTAATTGTTGTTAAGAGGATTTTGTGATACCTTAAGGGCACTATTGGAGTTGGTCTATGGTACCCCCGTACAGGGTCTTTTGATTTGATAGGCTATACTGATTCCGACTATGCTAGGTGCAAGTTGGATCGGAAAAGCACAAGTGGGGTTGCCAATTCTTAGGATCATCTTTGGTGAGTTGGTCAAGTCGGAAGCAACATTGTGTTGCTCTCTCCACGACCGAGGCAGAGTATATTGTCATGGGGGAAAGTATATCACAATTATTGTGGATGATACACATCTTAGAGGACTATGGATTATCTTACAAGGGTGTGCAAGTGTTGTGTGACAACATAAGCACCTTAAACCTTACAAAAAATCCAGTCCACCATTCAAGGACCAAACACATTGAAGTGCGTCATCACTTCATTAGAGATCATGTTGCTAGAGGAGATATTCTACTCTCACATGTTGAGTCAAAATCTAATCTAGCGGATATTTTCACCAAACCACTCTCCGAAAGTGAATTTAGCTTTTTAAGGAGAGAGTTAGGGATGTGTCGTGCACAATAGGATCATGGTAAAAACCCTTCATGGTAATTCCTAATTGCTGGGTAACTTGGGGGCATCTCACACAAACTATAAGGTCTAACAAAATATTTTTGTATTGCTAGAAATGGGGTGAGATGTTAGGATCAACCAAATTATTCAAAATGTATAATGCATCCATTGAATAATGAGGTTGAAGAGATAATGATCTTTAATTTGACCAAATATGGGGAAAACCAATGCATAATACATGTGTACTTGGTTCCAAGAACATACTTGGACATTCCAATCAAGTAAAATTGGTTGGAGTATTGTTTTTGATACAAACTTGATACTGGAACGTAAACTAATCAGGATACTCCCTGATCGGTCAAGGAGACCGATCAGGACTCTCCCTGATCATGACAGCATATGTTGGAGCTCGGGCAGCAGGAGATGCAGTCTGATACACTGATATACCTGTATTTGATCCGATGCAGTTTGATGTCCCACGTGCTTCCGATGATCAGGATTGATGTACTTTGATGTGACATTATGACTGTTGACTGTTGTTGATATTTTCTTCTGACTATGTGACATTATGCTATGCTTGTTTTGGCGTTTATTTCAGTCATCAACTATATTATGTTTTTACTCCTTACTCTAATTCTTAGTGTCATATGATGCATCTACGTATTTTGCCATGATATATTTCTATTATATTCCTTTCATATGCCATTCAACTATTACTCTTCGTCTCTTTTGATTTTGGGGAGAGACCCTTGTGTTAAAGGGGAGATTTTGAACTTAATAGCCAGTCTACACCCTTGTCGGTGTTTGACAAAGGGGGAGAGGATGGTTAGTTAAGTTTAGGATTTATTTTCTTTACCAGTTAACGAACTTAACTATCGTAGGGGAAGGATTCTGATTCCCTTGCAATAATAAACTTGATTGTTATTTTCACTTAATACCTAAACTTAAATCGTGTTGTCAAACAATAAAAATGGGGAGATTGTTGATGCAGTCTGACCTGATTGTTGTTTTGGTGTTGACACCGATTTAAGTTCGGTTGAGTGAGAATTGAGATCAGATAGTTAAGTTTAGATTAAGTGTTCTGGACAGAGAGGACTCGGTAGCTCGTTCTCTGGACCGAGATGAGTCGGAGAGGGCTCGGTAGTTCGTTCTCCAAACTCTGGTCAGAGAGAGCTTGGTAGCTCATTCTCTGGACCTAGATGAGTCAGAGAGGGCTCGGTAGCTCGTTCTCCAGACTCTGGTCAGAGAGGGCTCGGTAGCTCATTCTCTGGACCGAGATGAGTTGGAGAGGGCTCGGTAGCTTGTTCTCCGAACTCTGGCCAGAGAGGGCTTGGTAGCTCATTCTCTAGACCGGGATGAGTCGGAGAGGGCTCGGTAGCTCATTCTCCGGACTCTGGTAACAGAGGGCTCGGTAGCTCGTTCTCTAGACCAAGATGAGTTGGAGAGGGCTCGGTAGCTCGTTCTCCGGACTCTGGTCAGAGAGGGCTCGGTAGATCGTTGTCTGGACCGGGATGAGTCAGAGAGAGTTTGGTAGCTCGTTCTCCGGGACCAAAGTGAGTTAGAGAAGGCAAGGGAGCCTGTTCTCTGGACTCAGGGTCGAAATGATCAGAGCTGGATCGGTCTGAAATCCAATCAGGGGGTTGGCACAAACTCTCTTGATAGTAGATCGGTCACAAGATTGATCCAGGATGTCTGATCGGTCTATTGACCGATCTAAAAAGCTTCTGAGGAAACAGAAGGTTTTCTGAACGTTCTGGTTACCGATCAGAAAATATTCTGTGTGGTCACAGAAAGTTATCTGATCGGTCAGTGCGACCGATCAGAACCAGCCTGGACCGATCAGGATGGATCCTAATCGGTCAGGCAGTTAGTTGATCGGTTAACTTGACCGATCAAACACTTCCCTGATTGGTTAGTGATACCGATCAGAGGGTTTTGTTAAAATCCCAGTAAGTTTAGGGATCGGTCTGGTGACTGATCCCCTGGTCTCTGATCGGTTAATGAGACCGATCAGAACATCACTGGATTAATCAGAATAGAGTCTGATTGGTCAGGAGGTTGTCTGATCGGTCAAGGTGACCGATCAACACCTCTGAACTTTAATTCAAATCGTTGTCAGCGCAGTTCTGATTTCTTATTCGCATTTTATTTGCTTCTGATTTGCTTCACTAATGAATCTATAATTGTGCAGATAACACAGAGCTTTGAAAGTCAAATGAAAGAGCATGAAAAGTGTCCAGGGTAACTTTTACTGGTGCTATTTTGTTTGATACACACTTGTAGGTTTCAACGGCACCAGACCTGAAGCTGCAACTGAAGAGGATAGCTGAAGAGGATGACTTCAGTATGCTGCGAGCTCAGAAGGGGTCAGTGGGTGACGACGCCTGTATGTGTGCAGTGGGTGACAACGCTTGTAGGTGTGCAGGAAAGAAGCTTAAGAAGAAGAAGTTGGCGAAGCAGAGTAGTAGGAGGAAACAGTGGGGTTTTGTTTGTTGGTGTTGGTGTTCTCTGCGACTTGCTTCTTGCTTGAGCTTTCTGCTTACTACTGTTGTTTGTGCTTACACCTTCCTTCTCTAGTCTCCTGTACTTCATTTGATATATTTCTGAGACGTTTGTGGAGAGGTTACTCCACCGAGAAGGACGAAGTTTTTAGCCGAGTTCATTCCGGGGTATTATCTACCAAAGATCAAGGGATCGCTCACCTCAGCTCAGGCGCCAGGGACTATACGGGCGCCCCTATCAGCTCAGGCGCCCATGTGAGATGGATAAGTGCTGACTGAGCCTGCGGATAAGAGATCGCATAGGAAAGGCCACGTGTAGGCGCCCCCATCGACACAGGCACCCCAAAGAAGCCTATAAAAGGGGATTCGACCCCAAGGCTCAGGACAGAACTTCCAAGATCATTCTAAGCCTTTTGACTAAAGACAGAGCGCTAACGGCGAAGCTCTGCAACCAAGGAAGCTCCGGGAGGAAGTGCGCGGCACTTCGGAGTTCCAGATTGGGCGGTGTTCGACCTTCGTTGTTTTGGTTTGCTTTTAATATTCAGCACTTAATTTCCATATCATGTGATTGTAAATCATGCACTGTAAGACGGGTTTCTCCGCCTCCAGAAAGTCCAGAAAGGAGACCATTAGTCGACGGGCGTTCCCGTGCTTAGACCTTGGATGTACTGACCCTGGGGGGTTGGGAACTAAGTAAATCCCGTGTGCAATCTGTCTCTTGTTTTGCTCGTTCTTTCTATTCTTTTTCCGCTGCTACTAACTCTGAATCTAGAACAAAGATACGAAAGTTTACGATTTCCGCAATGATTTTGACGGTCGATATTCACCCCCCCCTCTATCGACGGCATCAGTCCTATAAACATCTCACAAGCATATTAGGATACTTTGATTGATAACCTAAATTGGGTTGAGATGCTTAGGTCTATGCCTTAACTCAAGATGCTTTAAGTTAGTGCATCAAGAGCAGTTGGGGTGATAAATACAAGTGAACAGTAATCAAGTTAAATAATCAAGCTTAGAAAATCTAACTTGACCAGACTACTTAACTTGACTAACCCAAGTGAAAGCTACTGTTGTGTAACAGTTAGTAAGAAGAAAACTGGGTTAGACAGGGACCGAAAGGAATTGATTTGATCCATTTTTTAAAATTCTTAAATGCATGAAATTTTTTTTCATGCTTGGACTCACTAGGATTATCAATTTTGTTCAAATCTTGTCAATTTTAATTTCTACATAGCTCATTTTTGCTTAGTTTATAATTCAATTGTATTCTTTTTTCTTTTTTTTTTGCAAGACCAATTGGCTCAGATACACAATGTTTTTTCTTCCCCTTAATAATTTTTTTTCAAAAATATGTTTTTTTCAAAAAGAATGTTTTTTGATATATGACAAAGGGGGAGAGTAAAAAATGTGAAATTAAAATTGAAAAAAAGTGAAGTTAAAGTCAAGGGGGAGAGTAGAAATTTTAAAAAAGTTTTTCCCTTATTTAAAAGCATTTCTTGTTATCAAAGTTTTTTAATTAAAAAGCTTTTGTAATACTCAGAAGTCTTTCAAAAAATTAGAAAAATCTTTTAAAAAGAAAAATTGCATGCTTTCAAAAGCTTTAGGGGGAGGATTTCAAATCAAGGGGGAACTTTATGTAATTCTTCTATTTTCTAAAGAATTTTTCAAAACTTTTGAAATGCTCTAAAAAGGAGGAAATTACTAATCAAGGGGAAGAATGAAAATTTTGTCTTAGACTTTATTCTTGACATTGAATTAACTATTAGTCATGCTATTTTTAACTTGACTTTTGAACTGGGTTGCCATCAATCAAACGGGGAAGATTGTTGGTGTTAGAAGCACCAAATCAAACTTGATTTTGATAATGACAAAGGGTTCAAAGTTAAGTTTATGTTGTGATCTAATATGGTTCATTGAGTGTGCAGGAAAGTCCTAGTAGAGCTAGGCACGAAGTCTTGACCTGCTAAGTTGAGCACGAAGTCCTGGTCGAGGACTAGGCATGAAGACCTAGACGAGGGTTGAGCACCGAAGACCTGATCGAGGGTTGGGCAAGAAGTCCTGGTCGTAGACTGGGCACTGAAGTCCTGATCCGAAGATCGGGCAGGAGTCTTAGCCGAGCAAGGATTGCGGGCAGAAGTAGACGCGGGTTGAGGTACGAACGTCTCAAGATCCAGCATTCTTAGAGGCTGAGCAAAAGTCCAACTGGAGGAGCCGGTTGGCAAAAAGGTAACTTCTCCAGAGTGGAGTAGGTGAGGATGTGTTCCCCGGAAGAGGGAATAGTAGGCGTCGGTTCGACCTAGGATTTCATTTAGAAATCTAAAGTCAGAACCAAGATAGCTCTAGCTGTTATTCATGCATTGATTGTTAATATTATACTATTCTTGGACTAACCCTGGTTACAGGTTTGAAAGGAATCAGCTGCCGCATCCCAGGCGCCTGAAAGGGTTCAGGTGCCTGAGAACCCAGGCACCTGATAGGTATTAGGCACCCCAGATGGGGTTTTCTAGTGGATGGAGAAGTTGAGCTAGCAAGGTTGTCACATCATCTTCTCAGGTGCCCGTGAGCTATCAGGTGCCTCAGCAATCCTAGGTGCCCAAGACCAGAGATAAAGTTTGGCCAAGTCTGCGGATAAGCACGCGCCAGTTTCAGGTGACATGGCAGGCGCCCCAGACCCTATCAGGCACCCAAGAACACACTATAAAAGGGGCTTCACCCCTTTGCTTCAGTACAACAATTTTTCTGACTCAAGCACGCTTCATCATTCTTCCGTGCTCGAGTTTTTCGCGCCGACAACGATCAAGATTGACGACATGCTGCTCGAGAAGACTTCGCCATTTCCTCAGTGTCGTCGGTATAATTGTATTTTCTTAATTAATTCTGTATTCAAATATTCTCACTTGTAAACCATTTTCGAAATAAAGAAAATAGCCCATCGAAAATGGTCAAGGACCGTGAGCCTTGGAGTAGGATCCGTTAAAGACTCCGAACCAAGTAAAAAGAAAAAGTGTTAGCATTGTTTTTATTTTCGCTGCGTATTTTCTTTGTTTTCCGAAAAATTTCAAGTCATCAATATTCACCCCCCTCTATCGATTACAACGATCCCACAGTAAGTAGCTAACAAAGTTCCTAAACAATATTAGGGCTAATCCCTAATTATTGAAACCACCTAACCAAAACTAATTAAATGATTCTGCTCATCCCACTAGGATTGATCCAACCTAGGTTTAACCCAACCCAAGCTACTAAACTATCCCCACCACTACAGCTAGGGAGAGAAGTCGCAGCCCGAAGAAAACATCTAAACACAAACATCTAGCTTTGTCTATCAGATCTCGCAAGGCCAGATCAAGTCCTAATCTTGATGCTCACGTAGTTGCTTGAATCAAATCGATAAACTCCATTCAGCAACAGGACATCCAGGACTAAATACTACAACTCCAAACAAAACTCATTCTCAGGGTTTAGGATATAGACATAGATCAAACGATCCGACACCTAGAACTCCCTGATATGGATTCAAATCACGATCACAATCCACCAAATACAAAACCCAACAATGGAAATCCAAAAATCCTCTACACCACAGTTTAGGGTGAGAACAAACATGGGTACACCATAGAAAACAAGGATCAGAGCAAGAACATGAGATGAAATCCAAGTTCTTTTACCCCAATTATGATCCAGATAGTACCAGATCAAAACTCCTGATATAGAGATTCGATGCTAACCGACACCTAAGACTAGATCATAAACCAAGCCAAGTATCATACTGTAAGATCCAAACCCTAGATCGAAATCCAAAGAATCAGATTCCATACTATTTACAGCAAGAGCTGGAACACCAAATCCGAAGTTTCAAAATAGAGCAACCAAAACACAAACTCCAAACATAAAACAAGGTATAGGTTCAAGCCAATAACAAAAATATCATCCCCGATTCTATCCAATCTAATTATCCTCTTCATCTAAGATTAATCTTAATTAACACTCTTACCTTCTATAATGTGTTGGCAAGGTTGCTCTCACAGATCTGGCAATTCCAGCCGCCAAGTCGGAAGGATATAAAAACAAATCTCAGATCCTTAACTATGCTACAATCAATGCCACCCCCCTGAACGCACTTCTGCTGGAAAGCCCTAGATCTAAGAATCAACCTCATCTTGTGATCGACAAGAGAACAACTACCTTACTTACACGAGATCATGTGACAAACCTTAACTCGAATCGAACCCCTCCCTTTGTTGGAAACCCTTGGTGGAATGACTTGTGGGGTCGTCGGTGCCTGGTTGGAAGGGGCGGAAGTAATGGATCGAAGAAGGAGATGAAGAAGAAGGAGGAGGTGTCGCAGCTTTGAACTACGATCTACCACAGGGAGAAGAAAAGGGAAGGAATTAAAGGGTTAGATTTTTGCAAATAAACCCTCAATATTTTTTTTATTTACTTGAAACCCTTATACCTAGGTTTAACCTAATAGCCCCCTTATTTTTCGGTATTTTAAATTCTCATCCACTAATAAAAATTTAGTCCCCAAATTTTGCTATCTACATATACCCGGTACGATCATGCAGTACAGAATACTGACGAAAAAGAAACATACAATATAAATACTGAACAGAACAACTCGCATGTACCTCAAGCAACAAGTGGGGGTAGCATGCTCTGATAGTATCCTCAAGTTCCCAGGTCGCCTCCACATCAGAATGATGCTGCCATCCGACTTTAACCAGTCGGATTATCTTGTTTCGTAGCTAACGCTCCCCGTGCTCCAAAATCCACATGGATACCTCCTCGTAAGGCGCATTTGGTTGAAGTGTGAATGACACCTCGGACAAGACATGCGAAGGATCTGGCACATATCACCTCAGCATAGAGACATGAAATACATCATGTACACCCGCAAGGGATGGAGGAAGTGCCAATCAGTATGCTACAGTTCCGACCCGCTCCATAATCTAAAAGGGTCTAATATACCACGAATCTAACTTATCTCTGATGCCAAATCTTTTCACACCCTTCGTGGGTAAGACTCGAAGGAAAATATGGTCATCCACAAGAACTCCAGAGGTCTCCGTCTTTGATCTGCGTAACTTTTCTGACAGTCCTGTGTCTCTAACATCTTCCGTCTGATGGTGCAAACTAACTTTGCCTCATGCTATGCTCTTTGGGGTCCTAGCAGCTAGGGATCCTCAACCTCCTCCTAGAGGGTGGGTGTCCTACATGCTCTATCATACAATGCCTCATACGGTGCCATCTACATCGCCGAATGATAGCCATTGTTGTAGGCGAACACAACTAGATACAAATGGTCCTCCCAGTTTCCTCTGAAATCCATAACACATGATCTCAAGAGATCCTCCAACGTCTGAATCGTATGCTTTGACTGCCCGTTTATTTGCGGATGAAAAGCTATACTAAATCAAAAATCTATACCCATGGCCTTTTGCAGGCTCTGCTAAAAATGAGAGGTGAACTATGGGTCTCTGTCAAAAATGATGCTCAGGGGAACACCATGAAGTTTGACAATCTCTCAACAATATAACTCAGCTCATCTGCCCAAAGAATCAGTCCTCCAGATAGCTAAAAAATGCATAGATCTGGCTAATCGATCAAAGATAACCAAAATCGCGTCATGGCCTCTCCCGGTCTTGGGCAACCCTACCACGAAAACTATAGTAATGTGTTCTCACTTCCACTTAGGAATGAGAATCCTCTAAAGCAACCCAGCAGGTCTTTGGTGCTCAGCTTTAACTTGCTAGCATACTATGCATTTAGCTACGAAATCTGTGTTGTCCTTCTCCATACTGTTTCACTAGTAGGAGCATCTCAAGTCTCGATACATCCGAGTCCCGCCTGGGTGAATAGCGAACTGTGAGCGGTGCACATGTAGCAGCTCTTCCAAAATAGGGTGTGACTCAAGTATGCACATCCTCCCTCGGAAGTACAGGATGCCCTCATCGTCTCGTGTAAAGTCATACTGCTACCCTGAGACGACATGGTTGTCAAGGAACTACAGATATTGATCACTGGCCTACGTCTCTCTGATCCTCAATCTAATCGCTGACTGAATAACCATCGTCAATAGCAAACCTCTCTCAATCTGAGTCTGCTCCTCTAACCCCAACTCTGAGAATCTCTTGATCAACTCTGTGACCATTACTCGCTGACAAGCTAGAACTCCTCTGGCCTTCCTGCTCAGTATATATCTAGTGGTGCAGTCATAGTCTTTCAGAAACTCCATCCATCACCTCTGTTGAAGATTCAACTCCTTCTGAGTGAACAAATACTTGAGGCTCTTATGGTCCGTGAAGATCTCGAAAGTGATACTGTATAAATGGTACCTCCAGATCTTCAGTCAGAAAATGATGGCGGCCAGCTCTAGGTCATGAACATGGTAGTTCTTCTCATACTCCGACTGTCGAGAAGCATAAGAGACTACTTGCTCATGCTGCATAAGTATTGCTCCAAGACCCTGATACGACGCGTCGGTATACAGAATGAAGTAGTCCTCCACTGAAGGTAACACTAGGACTGGTGCAGATACTAGCCGCTACTTCAGCTCCTAGAAGCTAATCTCGCAAGCCTTTGTCCATACAAACTTACACCCTTTCTGGTCAGGCGTATCAACTGTGTGGCAATACTGGAAAACCTCTTAACAAAATGCCGATAATAGTTAGCCAATCCCAGAATATTATGCACCTCGTGAATTGACTTGGGTTGCTCCCAACTGGTGATAACCTCGATCTTCTGAGAGTCTACAGAAATGCCTCTTCTGGAAACTAAATGTTCGAGGAAACCCACAGAAGATAACCAGAAAGCACACTTGTTGAACTTTGCATATGCGCCGGAGTGTCTCCAAGACGATGCGATGGTGACGCTCCTCTTGAGAACGAGATTAAATCAGGATATCGTCAATGAATATGATAACAAACTGGTTCAAGTACTCTAGAAATACTCGGTTCATGAGATCCATAAACACTGCAGGAGCATTGGTAAGCCCAAATGGCATTACCAAAAACTCATAATATTCGTATCAGGTGTGAAAAGCTATCTTTTGGACATCTAAGTCTCTGACCCTCAGCTGATGATAATTTGACCACAGATCTATCTTCGAATACATTGATGTATCTCTCAGCCGATCAACCAAGTCTGCATCCGTGGCAAAGGATATTTGTTCTTGATTATGACAACATTCAACTGTTGGTAATCGATGCATAATCTCATGGAACCGTCTTTCTTTTTTCACAAATAATACCGAAGAACTTCATGGAGAAACACTGGGTCGGATAAATCCTCTATCCAATGACTCCTAGAGCTGGACCTTCAGCTCGTCCAACTCTTTCGGTGACATATATCCGATATGGTGCCTTTTATGTCGGCGTTGTTCCCGGAATCAACTCGATCGCAAACTCCACTTGCCTTTTAGGAGGAAAGCCCGGAAGCTCTTCCAGAAACACATCTAGAAACTCTCGAATCACTGGCACGCTAGAGATCTGGCGGCTTCCACTGTCATCAGTATTGATCAGCAAAATCAAGAATCCCTAACACCCCTGTGAAAGGAGTCTCTGCGCCTAGAGTGCAGAGATAACTGATATACCATCATCCTTGATGTCAAGAAAATCCCACAAAGATTGGTCCGGAGGCCGGAATGTGACCACCCTCGAATGATAATCAACGGTGGCATTTGAGGCCATCAACAAATCCATGCCCAGGATGATGTCAAACTCTATCATCTCCAGAACTGATAGGTCCACAATATGGATAACCTTACTAAAATCTAGAGGACACCTCTTGACCTCCTATGTGACCTCTAATATCTCTTCGGAAGGTAAGGACACAGACAGACATTGTGCCCTAAGAGTTGGTAACCTACAAATCTTGCTCAGAAATAGTCATGATATAAATGAGTATAAACTACCAGTATCTATCAGTAACTCTGCAGATGCTGCATAAAGTAAAATTATACTTCGGAAAATAGACCCGTTAACCCACTGAGCCTCCTCTCAGGTGACTGCGTACACCCGACCCATCGCTGGTGGTGGTGGGGGTAAAGCAAGAATCGACGAAGGCTGTGGTGCAGATGCTCCAACAGACTGGTGGGGCTGATAGACTATAGGCGGAAAACCTGAATAAGGTTACTGATGTGGCTTCATTGCGAATGGTATGTCACTACCGAAGGGTAGGTGTGCTCGGCACCCTGCGCAAACATATAATACACGTGCACTAGTGGAGGGGCAGTCTGTTGCAGCCGAGAAGAAGACTGAAACCTCCGACCTCCTCGCTGAGTTCCGGTCTGACCCGAATGCCATACCTATACTGTAGCTCCTCTAGCCACATCTTACGCTCTCTTGGACAATACTGTCTCATGTGTCCTAGAAGCTTGCAGTGAAAACAAACTGCCTGCCCCATAGTACAACCTAACTTGTCATGCTTCTTGGAACCACACTATGTGCAACTAAGCCCAACTGTAGGCTTCTTCTAATCCAGCTGAGAAGACTGGAAAGAGCCTGTCGTGGTACGTCCTAATTTCTGAGGCCTAGAAGAAGCCCCATAAACATCCTGCCCTCGCTGACTCTGACTACCCCGCTTTAGCGAGGTATGTGGCTGCTGTGTTTGTGCTGCATCTAAAATTGGTTGCTTGTCTCTCTTCTTATTCCCGAACAGTCTCTGCTGAGTCGTCTCAATGATGAGAGCCCGATCTGGCATCCCTCGATAGGAAGTAATGTCACACGAGAACATCTGAAGCTGAATATATGAGGCCAACCCCTGAGTAAAGTGCATCATCCGTTCCATGTCGTCTGCGATCATTTGAGGGCAGTACTCAGCTAGGAGGTTGAATTTTGCATCATACTCTAGCACTGACAGATCTCCCTGCTGGAGACTCAGAAACTCCTATTTACAGTCCATCTAAAACGCAACTGGAAAATACTTCCTCTCAATGGCTTCTCTGAACAAATCCCAAGTGTCCGATCACTCGCCAAAAATAGTTTCCTGGGTCGTCCACCAAGTCGACGCTTTGTCACACAGGTGGTAGGCCGCCAGCTCGACCTTCTCCCAGTCTGAGTAGGACATGTATCAGAAAGTGTCTTCCAGAGTCTCAAGCCAGGATCGAGCTGTGCACAGGGCAATTCCTCCATGGAACAGGGTGAACAAACCCTTCATGAACTCAGCCAAAGTCGAGTTCCGTTACCTATTCATAGTTCGGCTAGCAGGGGTTATTGGTACCGCAGGTAGTACTGCTGAATAAACTGGCTGCATCGCTGGGGGTACTGGCTGCACCGGATGTACTGACAGAAATGATATCTGTCCCTCTGGAAGTGCTGGCTAAACCGTCTGAGGGGGGTGCGGAGGAAGGTACTGGCTGCGTAGGTGGGAGCACTGACTGTATCGACTGTAATAGCTGCTGAATAAACCGGCTACACCACTGGCAGTATTGGCTACACCGGCTATACTGACGGACATGCTACTTGTCCCTCTGGATGTGCTGGCTAAACCGTTTGAGGGGCTAGTGGTGCAGAGGAAGGTACTGGCTGCATAGGTGGGAGTACTAGTGGTATCGACTGTGACAGCTGCTGAAGGGTCTGAAATACTAGCTGAAGGGACTGCGGTGTTGTCTGCACAACTAAAGGTACCATAGTGAGTACCGTTGGTGATGCCTCTGGCGGTGCTACAGTAGGCATCACCAGTGGTGCAACAGGCAGCACTGTCAGAAATGGTGGAGGAACCCTCGGTGCCAGAGGTCCGTGTCCACCCCGTATCTCTAGAGGAGTTTGTCATCGACGGCTGGGCTCAACTCGGGTCGTCTCCCCGATGACTCTGCCTAGCTCTAATTGTTGCAGCTCCCTCAGGCTCCCGAGTCATCCTACGTGGGGGTCACCCTAGGCCACTACGTCGACAAGGCAGGGTCAGCTCGATACGACGGGGCATACCTGTACAGATATGGCCCAGTATTACTAAGGCTATTCCTATAAATATTAGCAAGTCTTACCATTTCCTATCGGTCACCTGGAGAGGTCCCATCGCCGCCATGTCCTTAACACGCCCATATCGAGAAAATGACTCTGACATAAAATTTGAAAATGCCCACAAACCCATGAGGTATCTCACAACCTGGGCTCTGATACCAAATAAATTATCATGACCTCGAGAGGAGCCGCTGACCCAATATAGAATCGGGCAGCACCTCTCCTGTATGGCAAACACTTGAGCCATGAGTACAAGGCTTACACGGCCACCACAACCATCAGCCAACATGGATGACAATATCAATAACAAAAAAGTAAGACATGTCATCACAACAAACCAAAAGTCACGTACCGATATGACTTATGACAACAAACAACAACAAAAGCGTCCATGGCACACAAAAGTACAATCTACGACACAACAAAAACAAAAGCAACATATGCAAATGGAAATACAACATATCGACAAATACAATACAAAACAAACATGAATTGTCTTGAAACAGAAGAATTGGGACAAGTCGCCGAGCACTCTAGACGATTATCTTGAAATAAAAAAAACATGGCTAACTGGGTGAGTCCAAAGAATTCAGCGAATACACATATCTGATATGCAAAGTATGCTATACTAGTAGTAAGAGTTCAACTAACACAATATTAGGTGCAGTAGTAGAAAATGTAAAACTGAGAAACTATAAAGTAAAGCATACCAGTGTCAAACTATCTCGGTAACATACAAATCAATACTCTCAATTCCCTTCCACGGGTAATGCAAGGTCACCGACTGAAATGCAAAATACCACTAGTAATGTATGCCAAACAAATATAGCATCCAAATATAGCAAACACAAACAAAGTGTAATCTATGCATTATGCACATGATGCAATGACATGTCACCCTGTCACCAGTCAGCTGCCATCATAGGTCATCAATAAGGATACTGGCAGAAGTACTAATCCAAGTGTAGGGCTATGACAACTGTACGCACTTTACCATCACTGCTCCTGAGTAATCGAGTGGACAAAATGTTGGGGGAGTAAACATTCCTACCCTATGTCATATGGAGGAGATAAATCTCTCATATCCTCATATCACCGAAAAGAGGAGGGGCCCCTGCCTGCTACCATGCTCCGCTACCGCTACCCATGAGCGACCGAGCATAGCAGAACAGAGCAACTATACACACTCGGAGGGGTACCTAACACTGGACGCACCCTCCGGTAGCCATTATCCATGAGTGGCTGTGTGCACACCATATGATTTGACAACCCAACTCGACCACAAGGGAGCCTAGAATCGTCAACTATGCAATGGTGTAAGTATGATGCATGACGCTAAATGCATGCAACATATAACCGAAAGACCTATTTAGAATCTAAGGCATGCACAGGTCTGAATCGTAAATCATGATCTAGAAGTAAACTACCAAAATATATACAAGGTACTAATAGTGATCAATCCATCTCGTGTACAAGCTATACGAGAGTAAACATGAAGAATCTCAAAGTTAAGCTACCAGTATCCGACGGAGATATACAAGAACGGGTAAGTAATAGAAACCTACTGATATCATAACAAACTATGCATATAACTATAATAATATCTAAAAATAGATAAGTCGAAGGTATCAGCCTCCAATAAGAAGAAGTCCATGCGCGAGAAGAACCCCCCGTCCAAATAGTCATCATCAAAATAATCAATCAACGTCTTGTATCGAAGGATGTAGCTATTTAACTATTTACACAAGTAGTAAGTAGCTAACAAAGTTCCTAAACAATATTAGGGCTAATCCCTAATTATTGAAATCACCTAACCAAAACTAATTAAATGATTCTACACATCCCACTAGGATTGGTCCAACCTAGGTTTAATCGAACCCTATTCTAAGATCGCAAGCTACTGAATTGTCCCCACCACTACAACTAGGGAAGAGAAGTTGTAGCCCGAAGAAAACATCTAAAGACAAACATCTAGCTTTACCTATCAGATCCCGCAAGTCCAGATAAGTCCTAAGCTTGAAGCTCACGTAGATGCTTGAATCAAATCGACAAAATCCATTCAGCAATAGGACAATCAGGACTGAATACTACAACTCCAAAAAAAAAACTCATTCTCAAGACTTTGGATACAGACATAGATCAAATGATCCAACACTTAGACCTCCCTGATCTGGATTCAAATCACGATCACAATCCACCAAATACAAAACCCAACAATGGAAATCTAGAAATCCTCAACACCATAGTTCACGGTGAGAACAAAACCACTTCATGGGTACACCATAGAAAACAAGGATCAGAGAAAGAACATGAGATCAAATCCAAGATCTTTAACCCCAATTATGATTTAGATAGTACCATATCAAAACTCCCGGTATAGAGATTCGATGCTAACCGACACCTAAGACTAGATCATAAACCAAGCCAAGTAACATACCGTAAGATCCAAACCTCATATCAAAATCCAAAGAATCAGATTCCACACAATTAACAGCAAGAGCTAGAACACCAAATCCAAAGTTTCTGAACAGAGCAACCAAAACATAAACTCCAAACATAAAACAAGGTATATGTTCAAGCCAAGAACAGAAATATCATCCCCGATTCTATCCAATCTAAGATCAATCTTAATTAACACTCTTACCTTCTATAATGTGCCTACAAGGTTGTTCTCACAGATTTGGCGATTCCAACTGCCAAGGAGGAAGATGATAAAAACAAATCTCAGATCCTCAACTATGCTACAATCCATGCCACTCCCTTGAATGCACTTATGCTAGAATCCCCTAGATCTAAGAATCAACCTCACCTTACACGAACAGTGTCACAGCTCTACCCACTCAGCCAACGCATATGACATGTCTCAATGGATGGACTGGAGTTAGGGGTAACCATGTCATTTCATCATGTGCATATAATGCATTGTGCATTTTCACTACAAGAAAATTATGATTTCACAACACTTGAAAGACAACATTTTTTTTAAAAAGCGTTGTCTTTTTTTTTTAACAACTCTTTTAGTGAAAATCATTGTCTATGTTTTTTTATTTCTTATTAAAGACAACGCTTTCAAATACGCGTTGTCTATTGGCCTTTTTTTTAGATCAAAGACAACGCTTTTCAAAAAGTGTTGTGTTTGAGTATTTTTTTAGTATGTATAATAATAAAACTTTAGCAAGTTTTGTCTATGTAAAATACAGTGTAAAAAAATAAATTAAAAAATTAAAATTATAAATAATAATTAATAAATAAATAAAAACATATATATATATATACATACAAACATATATATATACATACAAATATGAGTTAAAATAAGAAATAACTTTATGAAAAATTTTAGAATAATTTTTTTGAATTTTAAAAATATTTGCAGGGATAATTTTGAATTATTTAAGAAAAAAATTAGATTTAAATTATCTAATTTAAAAATTAAATAAGTTTTAAATTAGAATTTAAAAATTATATAATTTTTAAATTAGATTTTAAAATTTTATTTTTAACTCCTCCTCCCGTATAAAATTAGAGTCCCCGTGCCCTAAACCTCATCGCGCCGATCGACCCGACTCCTCCTCCCCGATCTCTTAACTCGCGCATCGCCGTCGACCCCGGCGCCGTCGGTCCACACCCCCTCTTTGAGCCGGTGATCCTTTTCTCCAGCGAAATCTCCTCCTCCTCCTTCGTTGCGGTTCGCTGATCGCCGTAGATCACCGCCCGTCGTCGACCCCTTTCTTTAGCAAGCTCACCAGGTAATCCTCTGTTTTTTGTTATGAGTTCTTGCCGCAACCTCCTATGTTGTGGATTTTTGCATATTGATAATGATTCAGTTTTCCATATTGCCGCAACCTCCTGTGTTCGAATTTTTGTATATTGTCGCGACCTACTGCTCTGAGTTCTTAAGAGGAATCCTATTGGGAGTTCTTGCCGAAATCATTTTGCCGCAACCTCCTATTTTGTGAGCTTTTGTGGGAATGAATTGGTTTTGTGGGAACTTTCTGTTTAACATTGGGTTTCCATAACAATGAAAGTAATCGTTCCGTCATCGTTTCATCATCTATCTAATAGTAAGTAGAATGGAAACTATGTCTAAAGGCTGTTGTTACTGTTTCTTTAGGGGTTGACCAGTGCACATTGTTGGGGCTAGGAGAGGGGTAAGGTAAGGTCAAGGTCACATTTCTTCTTTCTTAGTGAAATAGTCGAATGGAGACTAATAATAGATAAGGTCTTTCGCCTCGCCTACGTTGGCAGAGAATCTTCCAAAGACTGACGGAAGGGGCTTTGCTACACTACAAGGTTTCCTTGATCATCTTCGATGACCTCACTAAAGAAAGATGTATAGCAATACACCTGTTTGCAAAGGGAGGTAGGTGTTTCGACTATACCGCTGTTCGTCGGCTTTGTCGGCCGCACTTTATTTGAAAGAAGCGGCACATCGTCGTTACAAGTTGAGTATGGGAGGTTTTCCCAATCGAATGGGGTGGGCTATTTAGAGTCTTGGGTATCCCCATCATTGCATGCATGGCCAGACAAAGATTGAAAGACATCGAACTATTCTCTCATAAGCTGTATTCAAGCATCTTTTATATAGTAGTTATAAAGTTGAACATTTGTTCATTAGATTATAATGAATAATGATAAGTCCTCTCTTGAATTGCCAAATATTCCTATACCACACTAATCAAAATCAAACTTTTGAAAGAAGACTTGTTCGCGGCTTATAGTTCTATCCTACTTTTCTTTTGAAAGAACATTTGTGAGCTTTGGTTTTGTGGGAGTTTTTGTGAGCTTTTGCGGGAATGAATCCTTTGGGATTTTTGCTATGACCGGCTTTTGGTAATGAGTTCTGTTTAAAATTGGTTTGCATATTGTTGGATAATCATATAGCCATTGTTGGATAATCATATTGTTGGATAATAATATTCCATTGTTGGATAATCATATTGTTTGGTTATTGTTGGATAATCATATTTAATACTTGTGTTTGCGTTAATATTTTGTTATATTATTTACAACTATTTTGAAGGTATTAGCTGATTGTTGGTTGATTGTTTATCATATTATTTACAACTATTATTAGCTGATTGTTTGTTATATTATTTAATACTTGTGCTTGGCCACAACACTTGATAGTGAAGCAAGACGAGGCATTTGTGATATTATATTTCAAATTAAATTGTCGCTTTTTTATTATTCAACCTATCTAACTTGTTTACATTTGAAATTATTAGAAGCTTGGAAGGTAGAACTTTGAACAACTAAAAAAGAAGCATACTTTGTCAACAAGTATCCCAAGATCATTACATATGTTATATTGTTATAGTAAACGTGCTCTAGATGAAGGAAGATATATATCAATGCGTTTAGATAATGATGTGTTTGACGATGATTGTGAACTTTTTCTGCACCTTGAGGACATCATTTCTTTATATCATTTGGAGCCAATTTCAGACAATTGTGTTGTTGGCTACATATGGTAAGTGATTTGATTTAAGTAATTTCAGCAACTTTTTCTTCAAAGATAATATTTTATTTTCATTATTGAAACATTAGTGTGACCATTATATTTTCTTCACACAATTGTTTAGTATGTTAATTTTATTATCTTTGCAATGACAGGCATCTTTATAAGAAGACACTGAAAGATAACAAGAAAGAGAAATTCATATTTATGAATCCACACAAGATCCCACATATGGCAAAAACTACACACGACAAAATAGGTAAGCTTGAAAGGTTGAACCAAAAGGCAAGTGTTTTAGCAGATAGGCTAACTGGTGCATCAGCAAATCAATTAGTTTTGGTGCCATGTAATATCGGGTAAGTAAGAAATAAAACATCACTTTCAATTTCTTCCTTTCGTTTATTTATTGAGTTATATGCACTAATTGTATGTCTATGCCTAGTTTCCACTAGATTCTCACTGTCATTGAACCTTACAAGGATGTTATTTATTTGTTGGATTCCCTAAGTCACCGCATTCGCGATGAAGATTGGAAATATATAGTGAAAATGTGAGTTCATATATGCTCTTTTTTTAGTAAACCATTATTTTACTCAATAAAAAACTCATATATCAAATATTATTAACTTATGAAGGGCCTTAAGATTGTTTAATTCAAATAAGGGAAGGAAAGGTCGAAAAAACGCTAAGTGGGAAGTACTAAAAGTACGTGTAATTTTGTTTAACATGTATTTTAATATGTATATTTGTCATTAACAATTTGGCTCTAATTATCATAGGCTCCTCAGCAACAAGATGCAAAACAATGCGGTTGTTATGTGATGAGATTTATGAGACAAATTATTGAAGAGATTGAAACTATCGAGAGAGATTCACTACGATCAATAGTAATATTATTTTGCATTAACTCAAATTATTTGAAATAAACTATTTAAAATTTACAAAGTGAGTTTTGATTATTTTTTCTATTAATGTAATTTGTGTGTGTTCATAGTTCACAAAAGCAGAGTATTCTGGAGAAGAAATTGATGAGGTGCGGTCCGAGTTGGCGGAATGTATACAAGATCATATTTATGAGTAGGTATGTAATGATGGTTGACATAATTCTATTTAGATTTAAGTTTATGGAATGATGACCATCATTTTCACATTCATTTAAAGCAAACATATGAATTGTGAAATGTATGTTGTTACATGTTTCATTTTGAGATCCATGTTTCATAAATCGGTTTTCTGTTTTATTAGTTACAAGTTTATGCTTGCTATAGGGCTGATTTTTTTTTCCTTGCTCAGATGATGTTCATGCAATATTGAAGAAGCCATCAGCAAAGTTCACCACGGATCGAAAAGTAAGTACCTTTGACGACTATTTCACCACATATCCAACATTTAACTTGCTTATGGATTTTATCGATGTCGTTTATCTCATTCACACAGAATCTCTAACACGAATTTTTATTTTGATGCAGTGTTAAATCATAGTTAAAGAGCTTGAGAAGTTGAGGACAAAGAAAAGTGTCATATCTACCGGTGAAGGATGTTTTGATGATGATATTGTTAAACTTAATATGGATATAAAGTTAATTTGAGGATTGTGCAACCATATATATTTTTTGTTTGGATAATATGAAGTTGTATCTTTTGTTAAATAGTTATATTTTAAAAAAGAATTGTGGATGCTTTTATTTTTTATTTGTGGATATTCATATTTACTGTTTGTGGATATTTTTTGTATGTTTTGGTAAAATATTTATGTTTTAAAAAACAAATACTTTTTATCTATTTAAAAAACATGTTATTTGTTAAAAAAGACAACACTTTTTAAGCATTGTAAAAACATTGACCTTGTAGTAAATGACAACGCTTTTTAAGCATTGTAAAAGCTTTGTCCTGGAAAAAAATGACAACGCTTTATAAACGTTGCAAAAGTGTGGTCTTTGTAAAAATCAACAACGTTGTTTAAGTGTTGCAAAAATGTTGTCTTTATAAAAAAACAACAACGCTTTTTAAACATTACAAAAGTGTTGTCTTTGCACAAATTGACAACGCTTTTTAAGTGTTGTCTTTGAACAGACTTTTAACAATAGTGCTTTTAACAACGCTTTTTAAGTCACATAGATAACGCATAAAAAGCGTTGTTGTTTAGCTTTTTTCTTGTAGTGTTTATTGTGATTGCTGCATTTATTTGCTGCATATGTTTGACATGCACATACAGGATATACCATTTGTGTGGTTGATGACCCTGCACATGCTCATATGATATGAGCCCTTTTTATGATCAGGTTAGGCTGATTTATGGTATGTACATTCAGTTGTTACTTTTAGTTTACATATTTTGATATACCTGTGAGACTGTATTCTGTTGTTTATGTATAGTTTATTCAGCTACTTTTTCGACCATGCATATCATTCTCTATACCTGCAAAGTCCACTTGGACTCACCACCCATCACAATATTTTTGTTTTCAGGTTGATAGATCTGGAGGAGTCCAGTTGCTAGTCCCGGGTCCCCCGACCCCATATGATGGGTGCTTCTGCTTATTCTGTTTTCTTTTTATAGCATGTTCTATACTTTGTATTCATTTATATATTATGGACTTGTATTTGTGATTCATTCATATGGGATTATATTTTTGAGACCTCTGTTGGACTTTGTGTTGTGGTTTTTGCTGCGCGCCTGCCCTGGGGGCAGCTCAGGTGAGTTTTACGATTTTCGTACTGTGATGTCTTTATATCCTCATGATATATATCTGTTTTGAGGTCAGAGGCCATTTATACTGCGTGAGTGTTTGCGTGTTTGTGTAAATTATCCGCCGGATAGGGGAGATGTTCGATATTATATTGGATCAGCGACTCCATAGGTCTCGAGGCGTGACAGATGTAGTTAGACTTTAGTTTGGCAATTCCTTTAGTTTGTTGTTTGCGTTGCTTTGTTAGTTTTGAATCCATTATGTTTGTGTCCTTTTGAAAACAATTTGTTATACTAGTTTAGGTTTTGTTCGTGCCCTAGGTTTCGTTTCATTAAATGTTTTCTTGATGTTACTTTTAATTTGAATGTTATTGTAGTTTATTAGATTAAGTTTTCACATTGTCTTTCAATTAATATTGATAGTCTTAGAATTCAAAATCTCAAACCCCATTTTCAAATGAACTTGGTTTTGATATTTATCATACATTTTTTACATTCCTTGTGAGACACGTGTAGGATTGAAAGTGCTAGAAGGGGGAGGGAGTAAATAGCCTGTGTCATTTTTTTCACTTTTTTCGAAGTGCATAGCGGAATAACAAAATAAAACACATGCATAAAGACACATTTATTTTTACTTGATTCATAGTCTGTGTTGCTAATCCAAGGCTCGCAGTCGTTGATCACATTCGATGGACAATCTACTAAATGATCTCCTCCTCAGAATAGTAACTCGAAGATGAAACTTGTCTTTTAAAAAAAGCTGAGGAACAATATCACATTTACCATTCCTTTTAAAAAATAATTACGAAAGAAAGACGATAATTAAAAACAATTACTATAGCATACTGACAACTTAGAGATTTGGACTTGAGCGTGGTTGCCAGAGTAGCATGTTGGCGTTGCATCAAAGTTTCGGAGCAGAATGAGAGTAGAAGTTGATTGCAAAAGTGTGTTGAGAGGTTGCTATCCATAGCTTCTTTTATTGCTCGGATCTCCAGTGGCTTGAATCCTTCCTTGTCACCTAGACCTCCGGTCGCTTGGATCCTGTACGATCGCCAAAGTACACTGATTACAGCCAACTTTTGATTATAGATCACTGCACCACAAAATTAGCACAAATAGAGTAATAGAACAAAAGAGGCAATTTGCAATTGTCCAATCTCAACTATAGATTCCCAATGAAATTTTCGATCAGACTGACACCTAGTATTCCCTCACAGGGAATGTGTCCTTACCCACTGTCATACCCTGAGACCAACAGAGTCGCTGATCCAATATAAAATCGGACAACAACACCACTGTCCGACGGACAATTTACACATACATACTTCACACGCAGTTTATAATTTGGCCTCAGGTCTCAAAACAGATATATAATATAAGGAAAATGAAAATATCGCAATACTAAAATCCATAATACTCAACTGAGCTACCCCTAGGGCAGGCACGCAGCAAAACCACATCACAAAAGTCCAACAAAGGACTTAAAATACAATACCACTCAAATGAATAAAACTACAGAACTGCGAAAGTAAAATGAATACAACGCCAAAATATATGCTATAAAATAAACCCGAAATGCGCGAAAGCACCCATCAAAGAGAAGTAGGGACTGGGGACCAACAATTGGGCTCCTCCGGCGAGCTATCAACCTGAAAACAAAAACATTGTGACGGGTGGTGAGACCAAGTGGACTCCACGGGTATATAGAATGATATGCATGGCTCAACAGAAATAGCTGAAATAGCTATACAGAAACAATAGAATACAGTCTCAATAGGAATATCAGAATATGCATAACTGAAAATAGCAACTGATTGTACATATCAGAAATCAGTCTATCCTGACCATAAAAGACTCGTACCAACAAGAGTAAGTGTAGGGTCATCAAACCACATAAGTATATCTTGTACATGCATGTCAAACAAGAAATAAATGCAGCAATCACAATCAAAATGTACAATGCATCATATGCACATGATGCAATGACATGATCACTCCTGACTATAGTCAAGCCACCGAGACATGCGATAGTGTGTCAGCTGAGTGTGTAGAGTTGTGACACTGTCCACACTATGTCATCACTGCTCCTGAGTGACTGAGTGGACAGGATGCTGGCGGGGGACCACCCCCTATTCCATGTATATATGAGGGAGTGTCGCTCTCATCTCCTCTGGTTTATGGGAAGAGAAGGGATCCCTGCCTGCTACCACACTTCGAAACCACTACCCATGAGCAGTCGAGCGGAGCAGTACAAAGCTAATGCACACCCCCAACGGTATCCACTAACGCATGAGTGGTCGTGTGTGAATATCATGTGCCAGACGACGGGCTCGGACCACATGAGAGATAGATGACCGCCGGCATGCAACAGTACAGGGATGGTGCATGACTCTATCACACGCAACCCCTCCCGATCATCATACATAACTCAACCTAACATGCACAGGTCGATCACAGGTATAATAACCTAACCATCATGCATCTAGGTGCACATGCAAGTAATAACAACAATCAACCAATGCAAATCTCAAGTGACATGCCGCTATATCTACATACACATGCTCATACCAATGCTATACAAAATCAGATAACAAATAAACGAGAGTGTATAGAAGAGAACGTTAGATCATATCCAAGGTCAAACATAAGTATCAAGCAGGATAACAAACAATAGCAGATAAAGGAAAATATCAGCCTACTATATAAACAACAAATAGTCATGCATAAAGATAACATGGATCTAAAGAAGACAAGCAAGAAGTACCCACCTCAAAGTAAAAAATGCTCGTATCCAATAAGAACCTCCCGTCCAATGATCGGCAACAAATCAGTGTCCTGTATCAAAGACATAGTTTAAGCTATTTATACAAATAATACTTAGCTAAACCACTTACTAAACAGTATTAGGATTAACCTTAATTATCAAATTCATTAATCATACATAATTTAATCAATCTAATATCCACTGCACCAGTGGAACTCAAATAACCAACCTCTAATCAACCTCAGATTTAAACAAGTTCTACTAGCTATCATGAAACTTCCACCTTACTAAAATTATCCCAAACTCAATCCAACTAATTTACCACCCAATTAATCAGATTACTTCATAAGAAACTTGTCTAAATAAGATCTAACCTCAACATGCTCAAGTCTTCAACTTTCAACTCAATTCCCAATTCCAAAGGATAGATTCCAAAATGAATCCATAGCCTAAATAATACTAGTATCATAGTAACAATGATCCATTCCTTCAACAATAAAACATTAGCATACTTAATCAAACCTCAATCTACTCAGTAAAACCAAATCAAGGCGGCAATTAAGATGGAAGACCAAATCCCAAAAGAAATCCAAATCAAAGAACTAGGATGCATTCCCCACCACAATTCAGTAACAAATACAAACAGAAAAGCTCCCAACCGGAACAAGGAATCAACACCACACAACACTACTGATCTAAACCATGATTTCATCAATCCATCTACTTTTGCAAGGCAACTTATGGGAAAAAAACATGGTGAAGCTCTCAACATTCCATTACCTTATTAACTCCCAACCCAAGGTGTATAGCAGGAGGATCAGCAAGTCCAAATGAACAAAGATCATAAGTCAAACCAAAATAGAGATTAGATCAAGTAGTCAAGTTACATTCCTATTCCAAATTCGAAACCAAGACACAACAGAAACCCAAGCAAAGTATTAAGCTGTGAAACTAACCCACCATTACACCAAATTAAATTCAAAGCATCCTAATCATTCTATGCATCTAGAATCATCCCTGACAACCATGGAGCAAATCCAATCCTTAGCTGAAACCTTGCTGGCAACCACCTCTTGTACTCAAGATCTGATGAAAACATGAACTCCGCCACCAATCTGAAGCAAAAAACCATAGATCTAATCTCTACCAGTTGCATAAGCTCACGATGATGCCATCACTGTGGGAAGCCTCGCCTGCAATCCCTTCGATTTTGATCTGCAGAGATCGGCACTTCCAACTGCCTCATATGAAATCCATACCCTCAGGTAAACCCCCTACTCCCAATCAATGGCAAGCAAATGGAAATCCAAGATTGGTGAGGAAGAGTGGAAACCGATGGTTGCAGCCTTTCCCGGAGCCAAATGTCGAGGGCGTCGGCCATGTGGCGCAGTGCCGTGAGAGCATGGGAAAGGCAAGGAAAATTGGAAAGGGAAGAATGAGAGGGCAACACCCATCTCCGACGAGGAGGTGGTGATCGGCGATGAGGAGGGAAAGAGATGCCTCGGCAGAAGAGAGGAGAAGCAATCGGACGAACACGAGAGGGGAGGAAGAAACCGCTGGGATCGCGTGCGGCGTCGGGGAGAAAAGGGAAGCGGAGCTGATGGTGTCAGGTTGTGGAGACGAAGGGAAAGGCGTCGGGCGAGACCAGCGCAAGAGAAGAAAAGGGCTCGGTATAATAGATGGCTTTTGCAACTAAGCCCTCCCAATTTTGATTTTAACAACACACCCCTTAATTTTCAATTTCATATACTTTTGGCTCCTCAAATGTTGGATGTTAACCCTTAATTTTCTGTTTAAAAACATTTACTCCTCATAACTTAAGTTTCAAAGCGGTATAACCCTCTAATTTCAGTTTGGGTCTCTTAAACCCTAAATTTTCTTCCGACAAATTTTCTAGGTCGCATCAAAAGTGTCGGATTTAACACTCACTCCTCTCAAGAGAGTTTACCTGCTAGTCAAACATCTGATCCTACAGACTTGTTTGGATTTCCAACTTGACATCGGATCCTCTAACCCCTAGGACTTCCTCTTAATGTTTGATCATTCAGACCCATCGACCTGCTGATCCACCATACCCATTTAGACTTCCCACTTGGTGTACTCAATATGCCAAGTCTTTAATTTGCCTAGTATCAAACTTAGCTGACTTACTAGAGTTTTCTTTTTTATATAGTGTCCACTAGGACATTTCTCTTGCCTAATATCACTAAAACTTTCTAGATTAGCTATTACACACTTAGTCAATCTCGTTACAATATGGCTTAACTTTGAACAATTTGTCAAAATCAAAATTAAGTTCTATTATCTGGTGCTCCTTACATTAACAATCTCACACTTTTTTATTATGACAATATAGTTCGAAATTAAGAAAAAATACACTAGTTACAAAAGTATTTTCTCATTTTCTGGAAAATGACTTATTTCATTCTCTAGTTTTCCCGAAAATGCTATATCTTTTTCTGAAAAACAAGGCTGGAAAATACAAACCAAATATGTTTTCCAGAAAACCGTATTTTCTACATAAAATGAAAATGAAAAACAAGCCTACCAAACGCCCCCTTAATATTACATAAATTTCAAAAAGAACTCCCCTTAATTTAACCTCTCCTTCTGAAATTAATGACTTTGAGATTGTTTGAAAATATTTTAACTTTTTAAAAATGTAAATTTAACTTTTTAATCCTTATTCCCTCTCTCTTTTTGGCATATATAAAAAATAACCAGGGAGACCAAAATAAATTATAAGGTAGTTTTCAAAAATATTTGTAAAAGGTAATTATAAAAGTACATGGAAATAGTTTTTGAAGCAGCATTGAAAAGCATATTTAAAAAAAAAGATTTCAACCAGATATTTTTAAACATATGTGATTTGTCGACAAATTTAGGGATTTAAAACACTTAGAATTTATAAAGAATGTTTCAAAAGATTTTACAATTATTTTCTAAGTAATCAAAATATTTGGAATAAATTTTCTAAGTTCCTGTGGATACTAGATTTAAAACAAAATTTTCTAAGTATTCAAAGTACTAGGTTATTCAATAATTTAAAGAAAATAATTTTCAGAAATATTTTCAAGTCTAAAAAAAGTTTCAAAAAAATTTCAAGTGGAAAGATTATCAAACTGACATTTTGAAATTTTAAGTAGGAAGAATGCATGTCTTGAATTCAAATAGGATTTTAAAATAATTTGGAAAACTATTTGTATGTAAGACTAGTTTTTTCAAAAATGTTTATGCTAATAGATTTTTCAAACTATTTATAAGTGAAACTAGATTTTTATCAAGCAAAAACTAAGACAATTAAAGATATGCAATAACTATGCAGGTTTAATTTGGCCAGTCCAAACATGCAAATTAGTCTTTTTGACTTTTATCAGTTATGTTTTATTATAAATTTTAACTTTATAGGATTAAATTTTAATTTTGGATTAATCAATTAAGGTGTTAACTTTGAATTATCAATTAAGGTTTATGGATTTTAACTTAATATGCCAACCATTCTAAATTTCCAAACACTACATTAATCCTATGGGTTCTTTGTAAGATGGTTTTTCTTTAATTAGATTAATTATGAAGCTAAGAATATTTAATTAAGTTTAAATTAATTAAGGTTTAATTAAGGTGTGTTTAAATTAGGTTTAAGTTAAAACTAAAATTATTAATTTAGGTTTAATTGAATTTCTTAGTTAGGTTAAAATTCAAATTATATTAATTCAAGTGTGTTAAAGTTAAAATTATTAATTAAATTTTGAATTAGTTAATTTAATAATTATATTGTATTAATTAAATGGATTTTTGATTAATTAATTAATTTTGGATTAATAACATCAGGTTGATGAATAATTAAGTTTTAAGTTATAAAACTAAAAAAAACTTTTAATTAAATGAATTAATTGTTTCAGTTTTAATTAAATTAAATTGATTAAGATTACTTAAGTTTTAATGATAACTTTAACTTATGTTAAATTTAATTGAGGTTAATTTAAAAATATTAAATTAAGTTGAAATTTTAATTATTTGGTTTTAATTTAGTTTGGTAAAGTTAATCTTGATTTATTGATTATTAATTAAGAATTAGTATAAATTAAAATTAGAATAATCAGATTAATTAAGTTATCGGTTAAACTTAATATTAATTTAGTTTAAGTAATTAGTTTAGATTTAATCAATTGTTTGATTAGTTTAAATTGCATTTATTAAATTGTTTTGATTACTTAATTTAGTTTTTAAATTAGGCTTGAATTAATTAAATTAGAGTAATTAGTTTGGGGTTAGTTAATTAAATTGGATTTAGCTTGATTAAACTAATTAAATATGTCATAAATCCATCTCACCCATTTCAACGTTTTTAATCAGGGAACCTTATAGATTTTGTGAGATATTTGACATTTTTATCTTTATTAATTTGATTTGAAATCTAAGGATTAATTGATCTTGTGTTACACTGAAATTTAACCATTGATCAATTAAATGTATATTTCAATTTTCAGCTTCCAGGTCAATAGTGAGGAAGTGGGGCTTTCTTTGGTATTGGAGCAATGACCATTTTCTAGACAAAATTGATTTGTAAAATTGAACACTTAACTAATTAATTGAGAAACTCTAATTTAACTAATCTAGGATGTGGCGAGATAGTTTCAATTAATTCCACTTAGCTAAGCAAACCAAGTAAAGTATGTCTTGTTGGGGCATTCTATGGTCCAGAGTGATTTGTTGGATCGAGAAAACGATAGAGGGGGGGTGAATATCGTTAAACTTTTTCGGATAAGAATAAGAGAAAATACGCAGCGGAAAGAAAATAAGTGCACACGAACACAAGCCGATTTTTTACTTGGTTCGAAGTCGCGGTCGGCTCCTACTCCAAGGCCCACGGTCCTTGACAGTTTACTTTGGGCAATACTATAATAGCGCAAAAATGATTTACAATTTGTGTATAACAATATTTTAGGAAATTAAGAATGCTACACTTTTCATTACCGACGCTCGATGTGGATCGTACCTCGGAGCAGAGGGTCATCATCAGCGTTGGGATCTCGAAGTCGGAGTTTGTCGGGGCACAGCGCTTGAGCTAAAAGCATTGGAGCGTTGGAAAAAGTGTTGTTGAAGCCTTGGGGGTCGAGCCCCTTTTATAGTGTTCCTGGGGGTGCCTGATTCGCTGGGGGCGCCTGACACGTGCCTTCAGATCGGAGAACCTTCATCCGAAGCTTGGTCAGCGCTTATCCCCTCTGAATCGGCCCCTGGTCAGACTGGGGCGCCCGGGACCTCCCGGGCGCCTAGCTTGACTTGGTATGCTGGCTTCGTGGCTGATTTGCTTCGATTACCTCTTTGGCTTTGACCTTGGGCGCCCGGGACCTCCTGGGCGCCTAGCCTAGTATGATTTCGAAGCGGTCTTGCTTAATTTCTATTTTGGCCTTTTACCTTGAGCGCCCGGGACCTCCTGGGCGTCTAGCCCAGTTGCCTGGCCCCTTCCTTTGGGGCGTTTGAGCTGCAGAAACACACTCCTTCGGTCCCTGCAATCAAGGTTAGTTCCAACACAGAAAAAGCAAAGGTGTTAGTCATTATTTACAGTCGTAGCTGTCTTAGTTCTGACTTCGGGTCTCCCAAATGGAACCCTAGGTTGAACTGACCCTACTGTTCCCTCACGGGGAGCGCGTCCTCACCTACTCCTCTCAGGAGAGTTTACCTTTTGCCAACCGGCTCCTCCGGTTGGACTTTGCCCGATCCATCTGACCAGGTCTTCGTGCCCAGCTTTCGGTCAGGTCTTCGGTGCCCAGCCCCTTGCCAGGACTTTGTGCCCAGTCCAAGACCAGGACTTCTTTGCCCGACTTTCGGTCAGGTCTTCTTGCCCAGTCCTTGACCAGGACTTCTTTGCCCAGCCCTTTACCAGGACTTCTTGCCTAGTGTACCTAGGGCTTCTTCTTGCACACTTAGGAAACACATTAGAACACAATAACACCTTAACTCTTGAACCCTTTGCCATTATCAAATCCCAGGTTCGACTTAGGTGTTGCCTGCACCAACAATCTCCCCCTTTTTGATTTATGACAACCTAGTTTAAAAAGATAAGTTAAACAAAAAGCAAGTAAGGTACTAGTTTTAATTTCCTCCCCTGGAAGAAATCTCCCCCTGAGTTTTTCAAAAATTCGTGGGGTTTTTGAAATAGTTTCTAAGTCTTTGAAAAAGTTTTTCAAGTTTAATACTTAGAAAATTTTCAAAACAGGATTTAAGTTAGAAAGATTTAGAGTGAGTACTTAGGATGCTATGAAAACAATTTTGAGTTAGGAATCTTCAAAACAATTTAAGTTAAGTACTTAAAAGAATTTTCAAAACAATTTTGAGTCAAGTACTTAAAAGAATTTTCAAAACAATTTTAAGTTAAGTACTTTAAAATTAATTTTGAAAACACTTTTTGAGTTAAGTACTTAAAAAGAATTTTAAGTTGAGTACTTAAAACAATTTGTTTTTGCACTTTAGAAAATTTTCTAAACTAATTTTGAAGTTTTAATATATAGAAAATTTTCAAGCAGTTTTAATATTTAAAAAGGATTCAAACAAAATTTTGAGTTTATAACTTAGAAAAATTTTCCAGAAAATTTTTGATTAAGTACTTAGAATATTTTTGAAAAACAAAAAGCAATTGAACGAATTTAAGTACTTAAAGAACTTTTCTTTTTGAGAAAGGAGATAAAGTTTTGAATTTTGAAAGAAAAGACCTTCTTTATTTAAAACCTTCTTTTCTCTCCTTTCCAATCTCTCCCCCTTTGCCATATATTAAAAAAATATAGCAAGAAAAATGAGTAATCAAAGTAGCGTGTTGTACTAAACCAATTCTAAGTTTAAACTGAACCAAATCAATTTGAATTTCTTCTTTCGGGTCCTGTCTAACCCAGTTAGCTACTTACTGACTGTTATAAACAGTAGCTTTTGCTAGGGTTAGTCAAGTTAAGTGATCTGATCAAGTTAGATTTTCTAAACTTGGCACTTAACCTGATTATTGTTCAGTTGGTATTTAGTGCCCCAATTACTGCAGATGCACTGACTTAAAGCATCTTGAATCAAGGCATAGACCTAAGCATCTCAACCCAGTCTAGGTTGTCAATCAAAAGTACCCTAAGGTACTTGTGAGATGCTGGCTTCTAGATCTATAGGTGTATGTAATTCTAGGGTTAGGGCCTAAGCTAAGTCCATTTGCAAAAAAATCCTAGTTTTGAAGGGGCTAAGTTTTGAAAAGAAAACTAAGTCGGAAAATCATTTTTAAAAAATAGAAAATAAAAAAATGATTTTCCAAATGAAATAAGAAGTAAAATAATTTTCGAAAAGAAGCATACGTAGAACAGTCCTATTCTACCAAGCATAACTCTAACTGCCTTCTAATTAAAATAGTACTGTAGCTTATCAAACAAGTAATTAGAAAGTAAAGCTGATAGATGCATAAGAGTCACCTGGTCAGTAAGACCAGTAAGGTCAAACCATAGTCAAATACATGTTAACCCTACTGAGTAGGGGTAGTCAAATAGTCAACAATACAACTGAAAATACCAATCTGAACTAAGAGGAAGGGCCAGGACGGTTAAATGGGCCAGGCTGCCATGATCAAAATAGAGACATCATTTCTTTGTATCATGTGTTGTTTGTCTCTCGATCGACTCTGAGGGTATTCATATACTCAGTGTAACGGGCCTCATTTGCCTCCATATACTCTACGTGATTGGCCTCTATTTCCTCCCTGAGGTTGTGGACCTCTGTCTGAAGTAGTGTTAGTCTCTCGTCAGTCGTTGGAGGTGGGGGCTCGTCCATGTGCTCCCGAATCTCGGCAGCGAGATCTGCAACGTCGACCTCTACGTCCTCATCGGAATCGATCTGGGCTCCGGCTCTCTGTCGTCTCCATGATAGACCCCCGGTAACCGAGACCTCTATGCCAGCTAGGGAAAAATTTCTACACCCAATTTCGTCAAATTCGGTCATTGTGGTCATCTCTCCATCGGTAATATTGCGACCGTGATGATGAAGAAGAGAAGTGATGATATGGTAGTAAGGGGTGCGTACCCGACCCTGAGTCGTAACACTGGGCACATATAGAATGGTGCGGAACATGTGAAGTCCAATATTTATGTTTAATTGATGGATCAATGCGTACAGCAAGAAGGTATGGAATGGTCGCATGGTCGCGACGCCCCTAGTGGTCAAGGGCAGAATGCAACGGACTAGGACTCTATAAAGAGCGTAGTCCTGGACCTGAAGATCTAGGGACTGAAACCGTCTAACCAAAGGGTTTTGGGCATCTCTATAGAAATATGAATAAAGGGTGTCTAGGTCAATATGGGAGTAGGGAGGAGCAAAGGGAGGATCCTTAGGAGGGTAACAATAGAATGTGGACTGTGAAGGTCGTAGTCCAAGGAATCTGTTAAACAACGAGGGTGTGATTGTCAAGGGCATCCCTTGTACTGTGGTGACATAGGTAAGGCCATCTTGTCTAACTAGGTTGTTGTAAAACTCTGCACATAGGGTTGTGTTCATAGGATGGGTGCAGAAGATAAGGTTGTCAAGTTGATAGAAATTGATGGCGTTCATAGCTAATGGACAGGACTGAGTAAAAAATTACCTATTTAAGAAACTCGTTTTAATGGGTTTATAAGTCGTCCTAGCGAACTTATTGCATAGTTCTAATGTCGAAAACCTAGGGTCAGGGCTAGGCTCGGTCCCGAGGTTGGGTTGATTAGCACGACGTTTTCTAAAAACCATAACAAGGAACATGCATTTAGCGAAATGACTAAAAGGAATAAATGCATGAAAAATTGATACCGGGTAGCCATCCGGGGAGGCATGGTTGAAGTGAAGCATTCGAGAGCACGAGAGGGTCGTTCGGACGCCTTGGGAGGAGAAGAGTTAGGGATGAGATTTGTTTTGGGTGTGGCAAATGAAGGGGAAATCGGTGGCCTTATATAGGGGTTAGCTGGGCGCCCGCTAGGTCACGGGCACCTGATTCAGGCGTATGCTGCCAAAGGCAGCTTTTCGGTTTTGACATTGTCCTTATGGGCGTCCGTAAGGACCCGGGCGCCTGCAGTCAGCTGCCATACGTGGCAACTTTTGCTGCCTCGAATTGATATAAAGGCCTAGGCGCCCGATAGGTCACGAGCGCCCAGGTTAGCTGGGTAGTGTTGACAGCTTTTGCTGTCTTGGTCGAAGAGAAAGTGGGGGGGGGGGCGCCCGAAGGGTCATGGGCGCCCGGACTTACCATTGTTTGACTATTGACCAGTTTGACTGTTTTGACCAGGTTTGACTATTTTGACCTAGTTTGACTCTATTGACCAACCAACAATTAAGTTAATTCAGCTCTAAATTCAATGTTTTTATTTGACAACATTACAAAAATCAAATTTTGGGTTAAGTTGAGTCCTAACTATCTCACTCGGTATATAGTTATCAATCACGTTAACCTTATGGGTTTTTGTGAGACAGGTTTAATAGGAGTAAAGATTTTATTTTGAAAAACCATGATTAGTTTTGAAAAAGTTAAATTAATTTGGAAAAGCCAATTAACTATGCTTTTAAGTTTATTTTTGAAAACAGTGGTTGAATCTAAGATTAATTGAAATCTGTGTTAGATTCAAATCTGACAATAGTAAAGTGAATTTGGTTTTCAATAATCGGCTTCCAGGTCTTGGCGAGGCACTAGGCCTTCTTTGGTCGTAGCCTTATTGGATCATCAACCCTTTCCTTGACAAAGTCTTTTATTGAAAATTCATCTTCAAGTTACTTCTTGAAAGATTTTGGTCTAACTAGTTTAGGTCTTGGATTGATAGCTTCGGCTAGTTCCGCCAAAATGGCTTCCCTAACATACTATCATCTCACCTTCACCCAATACTATGTTGCTCAAATTTCAGTTAATTGGTTTAGTCCTTAATATAATCAGTCCTAGGCCTATGTAAGGTAATTTGCAGAAAATAAATAAACAAACAATCATGCAATTTTAAAGTAAGAAAAAGAATTTATTTAACTATAAAAATGGTTTTTAAGTTGGCTCCCCCTGGACTAAAGCCACGGTAATGATTAAGCAAGATATGAATCTTGTCCTTGGGGATCCAATACTGGTTTGGTCCAGCTTGGTTGTTCAGGCAAAGTTTGGGTACCCATGCCTGAACTTTGGGTCTAGATTGGTTCAATACAGCATAGTATGACCTTTGTCTAGCCTTAGTTCGATACCCTAACCCGGATCGATATAGAACGGACTTCTGTTTTCCAAGGATCATGTCAAGACCCTTGGAACCCGAAGTGAATCGTTCTAAAGCCGCTCTAAGGTCCTTGACTTGAGTTTTCAAGGAGGAGTTCTCTTTCTCAAGCTTTTCAACTTGAGCAGAGGTTCCTTCTTGAACCTTCTCAGTCAAAGATCTAGAGTCAGCTCCCTCTTTCAGGAGTTTTACTTCCTGTCGGAGGGACTCGACTCGAATTTTGGCTTTCGCCAAGTTACTAGATAGGTAAGCGATTAATTCTGCTAATTCAACTTTAGAATAACCACATACAGTTATTTTGTCATCTTCCGAAATGGTGAGCTTTCCGTCGTCCGGCTCCGATTCTGATCCGGTGTCGATTTCTTCCGAAGCAGTCAGGGCGAGTAGGTTCGATTGTGGGGCTTCTTCTTCTTCTTCGGATGAAGACTCGTACCACGTTGCTTGAAGAGCCTTCTTCCTTCTTGTCTTCTTGGCTTCTTTCAGATTGGGGCACTCCGATTAGTAGTGTCCCTTCTTGTTGCATTCGTAGCAGATTATGTTTGACTTGGTCTTAGATGGTTCAGCGGGATCCTCCTTCTATCGGTTGACTTTTCTTCTGTTGGTCTAATTCTTCAGCTCCTTGTAGTAGTCCCGAGCTAATCGAACCAGCTTGGGTCGATCCCCTTCACTGTCTTCTGAGTCTGAGTCTGATTCAGACTCGGGTGCAGGTTGAGGCTTTTTCTTAGTCACCTTTCTTGTTTTTCCTGCAACAAAAGCAATGTCTTTCTCGGCTAAGGGTCAGTTAGTCTACTAATGTAATTATAGTTCAGAAAATAATTCATCTAATTTAATTTTGGAAAGATCCCTTGAAATTTTATAAGCATCTACCATAGATGCCCACAAAGTATTTCTCGGGAAGGCGTTTAGGGTATACCTGATAAGGTCATGGTTTTCTACCTTGTGACCGATTGTATGTAGACCGTTCATCAGCTCCTGGATTCTGGCGTGGAGCTGGGCTGCTGACTCACCTTCGCTCATTTTGATGGTGTACAACTTGTTCAATAGTAGGTCCCTCTTGCTGATTCGGGTGTCAGAGGTTCCTTCGTGCAATTCAATCAACTTACCCCAGAGTTCCTTCGCACTGTTGAAGGGTCCCACCCGGTTCAGCTCTTCTTTGGTTAGTCCGCATTGGAGTGTCTGGGTCGCCTTTGCATCAGCCTCGATCTTCTTTTTCAGCGAGGCATCCCATTCTGTGTAAGGTTGTGTCACTCCTTCAGCATCTTTCGGTATTTCCAAACCAGATTGGATTATGATCCACATGTCCACCTGAGTTTTCAGGTGGACTTCCATCTGACTCTTCCAGTAGGAGAAGTCTTCTCCACTGAAGAGTGGTGGTCTGGCTGTACTGAAACCCTCTTGCATGGCCATTTAGAATTTCTAAAATATCCACACACAAAATCTGTCCCAAGACTTGGTCTTGGATTAGTAGTGCGGGAATAAGATAATTAAAAGAAACGATCGAGTGGTGTTGCACCAACCTCGATTAACGAGACAAAAAAATTCGTAAGAAAAAGAAATTAAAAATTTCATAAAATCTGAAAAACTCCCAAATTGGTGGTTGCACCAAATTTGAGCTATCCCGCTCTGATATCACTTGTTGGATCGAGAAAACGATAGAGGGGGGTGAATATCATTAAACTTTTTTGGATAAGAACAAGAGAAAATACCCAGCGCAAAGAAAATAAGTGCACACGAACACAAGCCGATATTTTACTTGGTTCGGAGTCGCGGTCGGCTCCTACTCTAAGGCCCACGGTCCTTGACCGTTTAATTTGGGCAATACTATAATAGCGCAAAAAGGATTTACAATTTGAGTATAATAATATTTCAGGAAATTAAGAATTATACACCTTTCGATACCGACGCCCGATGTGGATCGTACTTCGGAGCAGAGGGTCGTCGTCGGCACTGGGATCACGAAGTCGGAGTTTTTCGGGGCGTAGCGTTTGAACGAAAAGCTTTGGAGCATTGGAAAAAGTGTTGTTGAAGCCTTGGGGGTCAAACCCCTTTTATAGTGTTCCTGGGGGCGCCTGACACGTGCCTTCAGATCGGAGAACCTTCATCTGAAGCTTGGTCAGCGCTTATCCCCTCTGAATTGGCCCCTGGTCAGACTGGGGCGCCCGGCACCTCCTGGGCACCTAGCTTGACTTGGCCTGCTAGCTTCGTGACTGATTTGCTTCGATTACCTCTTTGACTTTGACCTTGGGCACCCAGGACCTCCTAGGCGCCTAGCCTAGTGTGATTTCGAAGCGGTATTGCTTAATTTCTATTTTGGCCTTTTACCTTGGGCGTCCGGGACCTCCTGGGTGCCTAGCCCAGTTGCCTGCCCCCTTCCTTTGGGGCGTTCTGAGCTGCAGAAACACACTCCTTCGGTCCCTGCAATCAAGGTTAGTTCCAACACAGAAAAAGCAAAGGTGTTAGTCATTATTTACAGTCGTAGCTATCTTGGTTCTGACTTCGGGTCTCCCAAATGGAACCCTAGGTCGAACCGACGCCTACTGTTCCCTCAACGGGGAACGCGTCCTCACCTACTCCTCTCAGGAGAGTTTACCTTTTTCCAACCGGCTCCTCCGGTTGGACTTTTGCCCAATCCATCTGACCAGGTCTTCGTGCCCAACTTCCGGTCAGGTCTTCGGTTCCCAGCCCCTTGCTAAGACTTCGTGCCCAGTCCTCGACCATGACTTCTTTGCCCGACTTCCTGTCAGGTCTTCATGCCCAGTCCTTGACCAGGACTTCTTTGTCCAGCCCTTTGCCAGGACTTCTTGCCTAGTGTACCTAGGGCTTCTTCCTGCACACTTAGGAAACACATTAGAACACAATAACACCTTAACTCTTGAACCCTTTGCAATTATCAAAACCCAGGTTCGACATAGGTGTTGCCTGCAACAACATAATCATGTGTTTTGATGTTTGGGTAAAGGGTTTAAGTTAGGTTCACCCTTGTGTTTGATGTGTGTATTTGGGTGTGCAGGTTTGCAAGATACACATAGACTTAGTTGGGCGGCTTCGGGTCCGGTGAAGGATGATGTGAGGACACAAGTCGTGGGCTTGTATGCATCCGAGGGACCGTGGACAAAGCAGGGACGATGAGCCGAGGGAAGCGCACTTCGGGGCATACGCGAAGAATGACTTGGGGAGACAAGCTGTGAGCTTGCATGCATCCAAGGGACGAGAGCCAAAGTCAAAGAAGGCTTGAAAGCAACAGGTCAAGGCTGCTGGATGAAGGGTCAGCTGAGTCGTGAGGGTCCGAGTGCTGAGAGAATTGTACTGGGGAAGGAAAACCCTAGGTTTAAGAGTGGACAAGTCGACTGATGCTTGGATCAGTCGACTGATGAAATGCAGAGAAATATCAGTCGACTGATCCTGATGGCGGCAAGAATTCGAACCTTGGGCTGTAACGTTCGAATCCAAGTTGGACCAGTCGACTGGTGCTTGGACCAGTCGACTAGTGCTTGGACCAGTCAACTGGTAACGACTCTTTTCAGCTATGAGCTCTATTTTAGAGAGCTCGGTTTGGCTGAGAAAGGGTTGATGAAATAAGCTTAGTTAGAGCTTATTAGTAGTCTTCTAGTACTCAAGTATTGTCGAGAGTTTGTGGCGATGTTTCTCCACCCACAAGGAGCGACAAGAGCTAGTCGGAGGTCTTCCGGGGACTCATCCACTGACGGATCGGGATCGTCCACCTTATGGGCAGCCGTGGAGTAAGAGCCTTATCTCCAAACCATGTAAACGGTTTGTCTTAGCATTTGTGTGTTATTTCTGTTATTAGTATTTCCGCTTGTGCACGCTAACATTGTAGTAAGAAAATTACGATCGAAGTGGGTGATAGGCTATTCACCCCCCTCTAGCCATACGTAATGGTCCCAACAAGTGGTATCAGAGCAAGGTTCGCTCTTGTTGCAATAACCGCCAAAAGAGCAAAGGTGATAGAGGAAGATGGATTCGGAAGGTCCACTTGGATGGGATATTTGGATCCCACCTCCATACGATCAAGATGACTTTGATTATTGGAGGAAGCGGTTGGAGACGTGGTTCCAAATGGATTGGGGCCATTGGACCGCATTAGAGGTTCCATTTGAAGCTCCAACGTACAAAAAGGGAAAACGCCTTTGACCTCGGTATTGGACCAAGGATCAAACGGAGGAAGCGGAGGTGGATAAGCAGGTAACTAGAATTGTATTAACTTTATTACCTCCATATATTGTGTCAAATATAGGAGAATAAAAAAATGCATATGAGATATGGAGAAAGGTGATAGCTTTACATGAAAATTCAACGCAAAGACAAGGAGAGAAGGAGCCCAAGGAAAAGGGGTCATTGGTCCAAGAGAAGGAGAATGACCAATCGGAGGTTGAATCAAGTTCAACATCTGAAGAGGAGGAGAAAGTGGAATTTTCCACATCCTCAAGTGATGAAGAAATAGAAGAAGTCTCCACGTCAAGGATTGAGGGGGAGGAAAGACCATCCTCAAGACCGGAGCAAGAGGAAGTCTCCACCTCCACCAACGCAAAGGCAAAGGAACACATAATTTGCTTTGGGTGCAATCAAAAGGTACACTACAAGGACAAGTGTCCATTGGGTAAGAAAAAGGAGGTAAACCCTAAACTCAAGTCAATTTCTTCAAAAACTAACATGGGTTGTAGGAAAAAGAAGGAGAAGAAGCATATAATTTGCTTCACATGTGGTGAGCGTGGACACTACCACACCAAGTGCCCAAAGAAAGGAGAAATCAAGAAATTGGTGCACTTGAAGAAATTGAAAAAGAAGAGGAGCTCAAGTAAGGGGGAGCTTCAAAGGTAAAAGGGAAGGTAAACCCTTATTTAAAATTAAATCCAATTTCAAATTCTTATATACTCATTAAGAATAATTATGGATTTAGATATCATGATAAAAATAGGGTTAATGTTGTATATCAAAATCCTAGGGAGTTCATGCATCATGATAAAATAAGAACCTTTAGACCTAAGGACCAAGACATTAATCCCAAAAAGGGGAGACATATGCCAAGGAAGGTGGGTAGGTCTAGGAATGTCCAAGGTGGACATGTTGATTCTAGGTTTGAAACCCTAGAGAGGGAAAATCAAACTTTAAGGGCAAAGCTTGATAAATTAGAGAAAACCCTAGATAGATTCACTATTGGATCTAGGGGTTTAGGTATGGTGTTGAGAAGTCAAAAACCCAACAATGATAGATTGGGTTTAGGATACCGATCTACGTTCTCCAATGTCAATGAAAAGAAATATGCTAGGGTAGCATATAACTATGGCAATGATGAGAAGTTCAAGAATGGCAAGGGAGTGTCATTTAAGCGTAAAAAGACCTTAACCAAGGACAAGGTGTCAAAAGTTAAGGAAGTTAAGATTATAGGCCAAGAGTCACCGGAGGTACACCGGTGTGGCCTCGTGTTTGTTGAGTCACCTAGGGAGGTGGTTAATGCTAAGGGCTAAAGGGGGAGCTCTAGGAGCCAAGTTGGGACCCATGGTCTATGGATTCTGGGAGGATTTCTCTCAGAAGTCTAGATGGGTCATGGAGTGTGCCAAAGGAGTTGGAGACGGATTTGAAGTCTCAATCCTAGGGGATTGGCAAATTGGATTTGAGTATCATGCATAAAATATGGCCCCAAATATAGCATGGAAGTTGATTTTTGATGTGTAGATGTCATATAAACCAATACTAGGGATACATTGTGATTTGGTATGGGCAGAGATATCAAGAGGAGGTCAAAACTAGGACTTTAGGTCAAGGTTCAATTAAATCATTTAGATAGTTTTGGGTTTTGAGATAATCTTGAAATTGGTGATAGATACATTTTTAAATGTATTTTTTCCAAGTAGATATGGGTACCACAAACCTCTCCACAAAATTTGGGAATTTTTAGAGATTTGTGGAATTTCTGGTGCGTTTCTGAAATTGGGTCAAAAATGTTGAAAATAGAGTTTTCAGGGTACCAGTCGACTGGTTCAGAGGGAAGTCGACTGATATAGGCTGAAATTATTTTTCAGCAATCGAAAAGTGTCGTAATGATGTAAAACAAGTGTATAATCTTATAGGGAGTTAATACACTTTGTGTTGGTGCAGGAAGCACCATATCAAACCTTGTTTTGATATTGGCAAAGGATTCAAAGTTAAGTACTATTTGTGCTCTAACGATGTTCACTGAGAATGCAAAGACAGCTGGGCACCTAGCGAAGGGCTGCTAGGCATCGAAACCCTAAGACCTAGCGAAGGGCTGCTAGGCACCTGGCGAAGGGCTGTCAGGAATCTAAGACCTGGCGAATGGCTGCTAGGCACCTGGTGAAGGACTGCCAGGAATCGAAGACCTAGCGAAGGGATGCTAGGCACCTGGCAAAGAACTGCTAGGAGTTGAAGACCTGGCGAAAGACTGCTAGGCACCTAGCAAAGGACTGCTAGGCGTTGAAGACCTGGCGAAGGACTGCTAGGCACCTAGCGAAGGGCTGCTAGGAGTTGAAGACCTGGCGAAGGACTGCTAGGCACCTGGCGAAGGACTGCTGGGAAAAAGTCCAACCGGAGGAGCCAGTTGGCAAAAGGTAAACTCTCCTGAGAGGAGTAGGTGAGGACGCGTTCCCCGTCGAGGGAACAGTAGGCGTCGGTTCGACCTAGGGTTTCATTTGGGAGACCCGAATTCAGAACCAAGACAGCTAAGGTTGTATAAACCTAACATTTCTTACCTTGTTTGTTGTGGAACTAACCTTGGTTGCAGGGACCAAAGGAACGTGTTTCTGTAGCTAAGAATGCTCCAAAGGAGAGGAGCAGCAGCTGGGCTAGGCGCCCGGAAGGTCCCGGGTGCCCAAGCTCAAAGCCAAACGAACAAGCTAAGTAAGAATCGCAAGAATCGCTTCGGAAGCTTAATGGGTCAGGCGCCCTCAAGCTCCCGGGCGCCCTGGTGGTCCCGGGCGCCCTGGATGCCTCGGGCGCCCCGGGTCCAAGACAAAACAAGTGATCGAAGCGGAAGCCAGCAGACCAAGTCAACCGGGGCGCCCCCAGTGTCCCGGGCGCCCCCGTCAGCTCCGAGCCCGATTCTGGAGGGATAAGCGCTGACCGAGCTTCGGATGAGAGTTCTCGGATCCGAAGGCACATGTCAGGCACCCCCAGCGTCCCGGGCACCCCCAGGAGTGCTATAAAAGGGGGTCGACCCCTAAGGCTTCAGAACACACTTTTCCAACGCCCCAACGCTCTTCGCTCAAGCGCTCTGCTCTGGAAACTTATGATCTCGAGGTTCTAGCGCCGACGACGACCCTCCGCATCGAAGTACAATCCACACCGGGTGTCGGTAACGAAGAGTTAAATTGTTCTTTTTACTGCACTACTACTGTACAAATCTCTGTAAAACTTTGCGCATTATAGAATTGCCCGTAGTAAATGGTCAAGGACCGTGGGCCTTGGAGTAGGAGCCGATCACGACTCCGAACCAAGTAAAAATCCTTGTGTTCGTGTCTGTTTTGTTTTAATTTTCCACTACGCATTCTCTTTTCTAATCCGAAACGTTTTCACGATATTCAAACCCCCCCCCTCTATCGTGTTTTCTCGATCCAACACTTTGTTTATAATCATTAGAGGTTAAAGGATCTAATAAGAGGAAAATTGTTGGAGTCCTTTTGATGTGTGGCAAAGGGGGAGAAGTGTTGGGTTTAAGTGGGAAACCAAACACGCATTTGCAAGAAATCCTAGGTTAAGGGGGAGCTTAGGTTAAAATGGGAGCATTGTGTAGGATGTGTATACTGAAAGACATGATTTCTTTATATGAACATCTTATTTTGAAAAGAGAATCACAACTACACTAAGTGCCTGTTTATATTAGTAGATGCACGAAGTCCAATTACTTTGCATTGTAGATAACATGGTGTGTGGTGTCACACGGAAGATCATGTTATCAGTTCTTTGCTTAGTATAAATAAGTGACCCACAACCGAGATAGAATTTGACAACCCATCGAGATGGTTGTAGTGTAATTAGGTGTGGTTGGTCTTGACCATATAATTACACTAGTGTGCTGTGAGTACATTGAGCAGGATCGAAACCCGAGGTTATCCAATTTGTACTGACTCAATAATTGGATAGGACCTCAGTTTATATTATGGAGTATGATCCCTTAATCCCGAAATAATATCGGGCGTATATTATTAATTATTATTTCTTTGATTTACAAATGAGCGAGATCTATTCTGTTAGATCGATAGACCCGGTAAGTTGGGAGATAATATTAATAATATGATGTGCCGATGATTATTGACGGAATCTGTGTCCTGGTGAGTCAGGATGATAATGCCCTCTTGATGAGTTCCAAAGGTTCATCGTGCTAAACCCTACAAGTGGATTTGATCTGGCACGATGATAAGGTTGAGTGGTACTAGTCAAGGACCCAGAGGTTAATTAATTTAAATTGTCAATAATTTAATTAATTAACGGGTATACGAGATCTTAAACATGGGGGGATGGACGACTCGTAATAAGTGGAGCCCATATGTAAATATGGGGGTTGGTGAGGTAATTCAATGAGGGTCCTTTAGTGGAATGGATCCTCATTAATGGACCGGGTCCATTAGCAGACCAAGATCCAACTCCTCCTCATGGTCCCTATCGTAGCTATATATACCCCATGGTGGCATGGAACAGATTCGGTGGATGAATCCATGAAAATACAAGAAACCCTAAGGTCTCCTCTCCTCCCCTCCTCCACTGTCTCCCTCTCGGAGTGCCAGGCGATTGCTGCCGTGAGGCAAGAGCAATTGCGGAGGTGCTGCCGTGAGGCAGCAATTGCCCCGAGGCCTCGGCAGCAGCCGTGAGGCAATTGCTGCCGTGATGCAGAAATTGTTTCGAGAGGCGCCGAGAGCCTTGCCGCCGCCGGCAACTGCAATTGCCTGCCGTGGGCAATTAATTGCCGGAAATTGGCAATTGTCGCCAATTGCATGCAATTGCAGCAATTGCATGCCGGCAATTGCCCCGTGCCGAGAGGCAATTAATTGCCAGCAATAGCTTGCCTGGCAATTGCCGAGAGGGCAATTAGATTGACTGGCAATTGCTGTAAGGGCAATTGGCAATTGCCTTGGCAAGGCAATAATAATTGCCGTGAGTCAAGAATACAAGTTGGAGTTGTGGAGTTACTCAGAACACAAGTTGTTTGTGCAACTTGGAATTTCTCAGATCACAAGAGCTCCATGATACTTGTTGTTCAGGCGCTGGCTGTGGAGGAAAGAATCAATTGGGTTTGTGTTTAGATTATCTCCTTGGAGTGGCCGGCGGCATCCCTTTGGCTAGGGATTGGTTGGCGCAAGGAGAAGAGATTGACTTAGTGACCACGGATCTTGGTAGATCGTCGCCCACACGACGTCCAAGAGGGGAGGGTCATACGGTAGAAGATCGTAAGGTAACGGAAGGTATATTCTTCCTTGGCTCCTTATTCTTATTTGTGCCTTATTTATTTACCTCGTCATTTTATGTGTGTTAGTTTATTAATTTGATATTGTATCATAGTTATTAATTCACTAACTGGACCCCGACCATAAACACAAAAGTCGACGATCAACTCGACGTATTTTCCGCGGTCGAACGGTCGAGCAAATCACAAGGCTGGTTTTGGCAATTGGCCGAGTTGTGATTTGGATCGTTCGATAAGGCACGGGACGGTCAATGGGAGACGGGTCTCCACTCGAATTAATTTTTTAATCCGTAGACGTGGAGAGGTCTCTCGGATCGACAAGGTATTCGCTAAGGAAACCCGCCAAGCCATACCCAACAATTGATATCAGAGCTGAGATTTCCGGCTTTGTGTGTTTAGGATTGGTTAATTTATTGCATTTATCATACTTGTTATTTTCCTAGATGATGCGTGGATGTGCGTAAGCTAACTTTGTGTTGCAGGCATGAGATTCCAACTTCATGGCCAAATATGTGTTGCGTGATTGGTTTGCAAATTATTGTAATTAATTAATCCTCGGGGTTGACGAGGCTAGGTATTTAATTTTTGTAATTAAATATGACACATGTTTAGCCGAGTTTTTTATTTACAGTTAATCTAGATTTCATGTACACTCCTTCGTGGAGTATAGGATCAATGATGTAAATAATTTACTTTTCATTTCGGCTCGGAGATCCCTCGAGGTAGCATGCGCAGAAGGAAGGGAGGAGTGGACGAAGTGACAACACGACTGGAGGCACATTAGAGACCAAGGGGCCATGAAAGTTGAAAAATCTAGGATTTTCATTATTTTATTTTCATGTTATTGGTTATGTGCTTGGTTGTGTGGTAGTGCTAGAAAATTCCTCAAGATAAATTACTAAGTGGAAGAGGGACCCTAAGGGTCCCATGACTTCCATTACAATTCAACAAGTGATGCGAACAAGTCTGCGCGTTGTCTCTGAGTGTCTTCCTCCCCATCGGATGGACTTGTTCTGCAGATTACTAGGTCGAAAAAGACTATAGAAAATTATTAAAGACCGTGTGTACTTCCCCATCGGAAGGCACATAATTGGAAATAATTTTTTTAGTGTCGTGTAATGGTGCACACTTAGATGCAAATAATAGTATCCTCCCTGTCGGAGTCACTGCTATTATTTTGCAGAGCCGAAGTAAATCAGCTGTTGATCTTACTTGTCAAAAGATTAGGTTGACAAGATAGTAAGATCAATGGGTAAAACCTCCTCTTACGAATGTAGGGATTCGTATACGTCCACACTATCGTGGCATGCGAATTTCTCGGTGTATAGGGGTGTTGGTTGATTTCAAAAATTAATTGTTTTGAAGAATTAATTTATTTTCGATTTCTAAAGTAGTATATGTTGTGATTCTTAGGATTTTTAAAATAGCCTTTAACCCACTAGCTACAATACTTAAGGAAACCAAACTTAGTACCCCAACTACATAGACTGGAAAATAAGCCTAGACATTGTCTTTTCCGCAGAGGAGTACAAATAGGTACTCATTGAGGAATGTCCTAAAGATAATGGTCCACCTCAATGAGATTGAGGTTCTTGGAGGACAAATCGACGGGGAAATCTAGGTCGATATAATGTTCCAATCTCTGCCTAGGAGTTTTGAGTAGTTCCGGCTCAACTATAACATGAATAAGCATGAGTATACATTGAGGGAACTCTTGGGAGAACTCTAGGGGACAGAGGGGCTCTTTCGTAATGATTCGCAGGCCTTGGCCACTCAGAAGGTTTCTACTTCTGTGCCGAAAGGCAGGAAGAAGAAGAAACAAGGTGAGTCCAAGAAGGCAGCAGAATCGCAAGGACCTCAGGCTGGTGTGAAGAAACCAAGTGCTTCACGAGCCAGCAGACTGGACATTGAAAGACAAACTGTCCTCATTGTCAAGAGAAAGGTATATCTTTTCTTTTGTCGTTGTAACATGTTTTAGCGGTGTTATCTACTTGTACCTGGTGGGTAGATACGGGTGCCACTAAACATGTCTGTAATTTTTTGCAGGGGTTCCAGGAAGCCCAACAACTAGCTAAAGAAAAGATTACCGTCTACATGAGATATGCTACGGAGGTGGCGACCATTGCAGTGGGAGTTATTTATTTGTCTTTATAAGATAAAGTTTTGGTTTTAAGATTGCTTTTATGTTCCTATTTTTAGAAAGAACTCTGGTTCAGTTTCTGAAATAATGGATATTCTATTGCTTTTGTTAAGAAAAGTGGAATAGAAAGATTATCTATTTAGGAACATGGATAAGCAATTTAAGTAATTAAAACCAAAGTCTCCCATGATGCAAATAGTAATAAATAGCTCATCATCTAACCAAAGTAAGAGAAAAGTTCCTTCCGAGATGAACCAAACATACCTTTGACGTCTAAGGCTTGGTCTTATTCAAAGGTCGATAGTCGATGGGCCCTTGGGTTCATTGGTGGTGGGAGACTTCCCAATCTTTGAATCTTACTTGGAAGGTAAGGCGACCAAGAGGCCTTTCAAGGCTGAGGGGTATAGTGCCAAAGATATGTTAGAATTGGTTCATTCTGATTTGAGTAGTCCTATGCCTATCTAGGATAGAGGTAGTTTTGAATACTTCGTGAGACGAATATTCAAAGGTATGGATACGTTTACTTGATGGCCACAAGTCTGAATCTTTGATTAGTTCAAAGAATTCAAGACGATTGTGGAGAAATATCAAGGTAACAGTATCAAGACACTACGATCGGATCGTGGTGATGGGTACCTCTTGAGAGAATTAGGGTTTACTTATCAAAGGCTGGGATTCAATCCCAATAGACTACACCCGGTTCACCCCAACAGAACGGTGTGGTAGAGCGAAGGAAATGGGCTCGTATGGAGATGGTTAGGACAATGATGAACTGCTCCGAGTTGCCAGATTCATTCTGGGGATATGCTCTGGAAACGATAAACGTACCTACTTGATACCATTTAGGTCAGTGCCTCCTACTCCCATAGAAGTGTGGACTGGGCGAAAGCCAAGTCTAAGACATCTTCGGACATGGGATAGCTCAGCATATGCGCTGAGAGGGGATACTGATAAGATTGGAATCTCGTGCGCTTGTTCGTAGGCTATCCTAGGGGAACGAAAAGTGGTCCTATAGTTCTAAGGATCAGAGGATAATCGTTGGGACGAATACCAGATTCTTAAAAGAAGACTATGTGATGAACCACAAGCCCATTTGTAGACTAGTTCTTGAAAAATTAAGAGGGGATGTTCTGACCTTAGTACCAACTGTACAAGAAGATATACCACAAGTCACTGCACCGCGTGTCACAGAAGATACACAGGTGGTGCCTCGTCGTAGTGGGAGGGTTGTTCGTCAACCAGAAGGATTCATGTTCTTGGGAGAGTATTCGGACTATGTCCCTAGAGACCATGAATCAAGATCCCTGGACCTATGACGAAGAACATCCTCTTTGAAGAGATAATCCAGTTATATGGATTTGTTCAAAGGACGGATGAGATTTGTGTATGTAAGAAATGTGACAAAAACGTAGTGGTATTCTTGTACTATACGTAGATAATATTTTGTCAGTTGGCAACAATGACAAATTTTATCAGACGTAAGGGTATGGTTGTCCAAACAGTCGATATGAAGGACTTAGGAGAAGCAGGACACATCCTTGGCGATCAAAATTCTAAGGGATCACCAGAGAAGGATGATGTGCTTATCCCAAGCTTCATATAGTGATAGTGTCTTAACTCGTTTTAGCATGGAAACCTCCAAGAAAAGTTTTAAACTTTTTCAGCTATGGAGTTACTCTATCCAAGGAGATATGTTTAGATTATCAAAGGAGATAGAGCAGGTAATGGTGGTTCCTTTAGCATCGGCTATAGAAAGCCTCATGTATGCTAAAAATGAGACCGGATATCTGCTTTATCGTGGGCATGGTTAGCAGATATCAAAGTAACCCAAGTAAAGGAAATTGGATTGCGGTAATAGCTTATATTAATGCCTAAGAAGGACTAAAGATTATAAGATGGTTTACCAGGCAAACTGATTTCCTAGGGTTATACGGATACAGACTTCCAGTCGGATAGGGGCAAATGTAAGTATTCCTCGGGGTTTTGTGTTTACTTTAGGAGGTAGAACCATAGTTTCGAGGAGTATCGCGCAACGGCTGCGTGATGGACTCCACCATGAAAGCTGAGTAAAGTGGAAGCCTCTGAGGCAGCCAAAGGAAGCTACTGTTGGAACTCGGATGGCTAGAGAGGGGGGGTGAATCTAGTCGGACACAAAAATCGCTTTCTATCTTTTGAGATTTCTGCACTTCAATGTTAGTAGCATAGCGGAAGCAAAAACCAAACAGAGTATGAATGCAGAAATGAAAAGCTAACTATAAACGCTAACAAGGATCGTTTACAAGGTTCGGGGATAACTTGCCCCTACTCCTTAGCGTGCCCTTAAGGTGGGCGATCCCTTGATCGTCGGCAGATCAAGCCCCGGAAAATCCGGATATCAAATCCTCCTTCTCGGTGGAGAAACCTCTCCACAGCGTTTCAAACAAGGATATAGATTTAAGCTTAATGAAACACAGAGAATACTCTTACTCATCACTTAGCAAGGACAAGAACACAGCAAGCTTATCCCGAGCTCCACCCAGCGACAATCTCACGCAAGGACTCCCTCCTTCGTGTCTTCTCACTGTTGGACTCCAAGCTCCTTGTTCCTTCCTCCCAGTGCTCAAGTATGCAATCTCTCAACAGGTTGCTTCAAGGATCAGAATATGTGTAGTAGCAACCTCCTTAGTAGTTGTAGCTCAAGCACAAAGCAACAGAGAGCACGAACACAGCCCAACCAAACTTCCCAAGTTTCTGTCTTGTTCACTCCTGCTCCTCTGCATCCAGCTTTGTCTCTTAAGCTCCTGCTCAACGTCGCCAGCTCTATCAGCACCACTGACTCACACCCTGACCCATTGACCTCTCTGAGCACTCAGTCCACTGGACACTCCTCCAGCTGAGCCTCCGTCAGTTGCCAGCCGCGCCTTCGTCAGTTGCCAGTTGCGCCAGACGCCGTTGAGACCTGAAAACACAATAGATCAAACCTACTCCAAGGAAAGCCTCCCATTGACCCTCCTTGAGTGTTTGAATCACTTGCTATCACCTGCACACTCCAACAGAGGCTTAGCAATGCATATCAAAAAGATATCAGCAAGTAGCATAGAATCGACAGTGAAAACAGACTTCTGACAGCATATTTGAATTAAAGTTCTGCTCCTGATCGGTCCCCAGACCGATCAGGGAGGAGCCTGATCGGTCACCAGACCAATCCAGCAGTCTTCTGCATACTCCTGATTGGTCCCCAGACCAATCAGGCTCCAGCCTGATCGGTCACCAGACCAATCAGGCTGCTTCCAGTGAGGAAACTTTAATCAGATCCTAGGTCTTGGATCGGTCACCGGACCATTCAGGAGCCGATCAGCGGGGGAACTCAACTCAATGTGTGCTCCCTGATCAGTCACCAGACCGATCAGGAGTTGTGCAGTGAGTGAAACGCATACTCCTTGATCGGTCACCAGACCAATCAATCATCGATGGATCGGTCACCAGACCGATCCACGAAGGAGCACCGTGCCAACTCCCTGATCGGTCACCAGACCGATCCAGGGGCTCCAAGCTAGGGTTTTATCCACCTTAGCCCTCCAAGCTAAGGATTTTTCACCTAACCCTCCAAGTTGAGAATTTGCACCTAACCCTCCAAGTTACGACTTTTCACCTAGCCCTCCAAGCTAGGACTTTTCACCCAACTCTTCCGGATTAGGACTTTCCAAACCTAACCCTCCAAGCTAGGATCTGACCCTCCAAGCCAGGATTTTTTCACCTAACTCTCCAAGATGGGAATTTGCACCTAACCCTCCAAGTTAGGACTTTTCACCTAGCCCTCCAAGCTAGGACTTTTCACCCACCTCTTCTAAATTAGGACTTTTCCAACACCTGGCTTCACTCACCAGGATTTCCATCACCTGACTTCACTCACCAGGACCCGGCTTCACTCACCGAGATTTCCATCACCTGGCTTCACTCATCAGGACCCGGCTTCACTCACCGGGATTTCAACCTAGCTTCACAAGCTAGGACCTGGTTTCACTCACCAGGGTTTCATGCCTAGTCCCCGACCAGGACTTTAACCCAAATTCGCTCAACCAAACTTAAATCATTGTCAAACACCAAAACAACAACCGGGCCAGACTGCATCAACAATCTCCCCCTTTTTGTTGTTTGATAACCCGATTTAAGTTTAGGTATCAATCAATTGAAGTCCGTTCAATTCTCATAAGGGAATCATGATCCTCCCCCTATAATAACCATAAACTTAATCAGCCATTTTCTCCCCCTTGTCAAACATCGAAAAAGGTATGGTTATTAAGTTTGAACATACCTCCCCCTCAAACACGGGTCTCTCCCCAAACCCAAAATAATCAAGGTTAAGTTTTGAATTGCACATGAAAACATATACAAAATTATATCATGGTCAAACATGTATATGTTTCATATGACAAGTAAGTCAAAGGATGATTTTGGAATTGCATATGAGAGACATATACCATAAATGTATCATGGCAACAATGTATATGCATCATATGACAACAATTATCGCAGTTCCATCAGACTGATGATTGATACAGAAAATTTTTGATTTATCTATGAACGATCAATTTTCAGAAAAATTTCTGTAATTCTGATTCGTTCAAGATCGGACTGTATTAACACTTGGACTTCCATGTGAAGACATATACAGAAGTATATCATGGTCAAATACGTATATGCTTCATAGGACAAATAAGGAATGCAATTGTATCTGAAACATAGTCCTGATTGGTCTCTGTGACCAACCAGGTCTGTTGATTACGTGATACAGCAGGATATCTGATTAGTCTGGGGAGCGATCAGATTTCAGAAAAATTTCAGAAACTCTGATACGTTCCTGATCAGACTGCATTAACAATTTGCATCCCATAACAGGAGAGAGGACTCTATTGATATTCGTCATTTCAGAAAAAATTCTGAAACACGACATTAAGAACATGAGTCATGACTCAACAAACCCTTTCTTATGAATTTGAACATTCCAACATAGGTTTGTATCAAATCACTATTAAGTACCAGGTTTGTATCACTTGAACAAATTTATGCTCCCTTAGTACCAGGTTTGTACCAATGGGTGATCAAATATGTTTCAATTGGACTTGGTTTGTATCGGATTTGTGTGTATCAATTTTGTTGGTGGTATGATCATTACACTGATACAATTTGATGAGAAGAGATTGGCTTGAGGAGGTTTTGGATCAATTTAGAACGATCTGGGAGTTCCTTGATCAGAGTTGGTCTGATCGGTCACCAGACCGATCAAGGTGATCCTTGATCGGTCGCCAGACCGATCAAGGTGATCCTTGATCGGTCGCCAGACTGATCAGGGTGAGTCTTGATCTGTCGGTGGACCGATCAGGTCAGATACAGACGACAGTTCAGAAACTCTGAAAGTTCAGAAACTCTGAATGTTCAGAAACTCTGAGTTTTAACTCCTAACAGTGTTCCATTAAACAACATTAATGTTTCTTTACCCAAAGAAAACAACATGATTTGCATCTCTTTAACTATCATGTATATTATCAAATCATGCAACATCTCCAATATATCTTGAGAGTAAAACTTATAAATACAAAGTTCAAAGCATGATTCCAGAAACCATGATAAGTTTGAAAGTGATCAACATATGATTAAATTTCAAAACATGCCTATATAACATTAGTATCAAGGTATGATCAGATTTCATGATACAAACGAAAGTATGATAAATATTTCAAAAACATGCTTGTATCAAAGTTCCAAGGTTTACATACAATCATTTGAACATAAAATTCATAATCATGAATAGCATGGAAAAACAGGGTTGCATCAATTTTCATGAATGATCACATCTCCAAATTTTGCTTAGTTTATAAGTTTGATGTATGGTGAAATTTCCAAGGTGATTTTTGAATCAATACTAATTGATGTGTCCATACTTGTTCTTTAGCATGCATTCATGTTCTATAATTCATACAAGAAATTAGACACATTGGCTTGCTTGAATCAAATTAGCATCAATATTTGATTAAATTCCAAAACATGCTTGTATCGAGTGAGTATTAAGTTTTCATGGTTCCAATCAAGTTTGTGTCAAAATGAAGCATAGTATAATGTCGATAGGAATCTATTCATCCTCCTTTGATCACAATGAATTCCTCATCATAAATTTGTACTTTACTAATAAGAAAATTCACAAACATGTATCTACTTAACTATGGATCACAAAAATCATGAAGTTGTCTAAATTTATGAAATGTAGGTAATCCCAAAGAAAAACCTAATTATAGACCTCTTGTTGTGGTGAATGACAATTCATCTCAATTCATGGGTTTGGAGCACCCAATATCAACCACCCATGTTGATAGATGATCCCCCTCAATCAAAGCTATACAATTCGAAATATGGAGGTTTTAGGTACCCAAATTTTGGGACCTAATGCATCAATAATGAAGGACTTAGGCACCCATGCCTTAGTCATTTTCTTTTTGACTTTTTGGACCCTTGAATCATTTGATGATCTACAATGGGTTCTTGGCATTAAAGATATGACACTAGGTTCTTTAGGTTGGTAACCCAAACCAACCTTGTTGCACATCGCCCTTTGTGAGTTGAGTATCATATCTAATGTTTTAGAGATTGTTGAAAACTTCTCAAGAACATTCTTGAGGTTTTCAACTTCGCTCTTCAAGTTCTTATTTTCATCCTTAAGGGATTTATCATGCAAATCATTAATGCCCTCAACCTTAGAGGATTTCAATTCTTTTACTTCCAACCTTAATGCTTTGACTTTGGCCTTAGATTTCTTAAGCATTTTTGTCAAGCACGCTATTGTTCTATAGCATTTGTCTAACTCCGGAGAGATTACCTCTTCATCATCCGAAGATGATGAAGGCGCGGTTGAGGAGCTTGAAGATTCATCACTGCTTCCTTCACTTGAATTCTCTACTGCCATGAAAGCAAAATGATGGAAGTTCTTCTCCTCCTCTTCATTCTTCTTCTCTTTTCTTTTGTTACCTGTCACACAAGCAAATCCTTTCTCTTTTGGGCTTGTGTTAGAGATCTCGTGTAGCTCCATCTCACAAAACAAATCCTCTAACTTAACAAAAGATAAGTCCTTGGAAACCTTGTAAGCATCCACCATGGATGACCATAAAGTATTCCTAGGGAAGGCTTCGAGTACATACCTCACTAGATCTCTATTTTCTACCTTTTCATCAATGGAGTGGAGACCATTCAATATTTCTTTGAATCAACAATGAAGCATACTTACAGTTTCATTTTCTCCCATGGTGAGATTTTGAAGTTGGCTGAGAAGGAGGTGTTGGATCGGGTTGGTCCGGCTAGAGGGGGTGAATAGACGGAAACGAAATATGAAATGGAAGGCAACTCGTCTATTAAAAAAAACTTGGTTGCAACTTGGTCGTTGCTTCCAAGACGGTTAAAGCTAAAAAAAATCTCCTTGTAGCGGAGAAGCCTTACAATTGAAGATCACTAAACTTAAGAATTACAATAGAATTGAATGAATTGAATCTAAATATCTAAGCCTATTTATAGGTTGAGTGATATGATCTTAACCGTTGATACAAGATTGAGTTTCATCTTGATCGTAGATCTAAGATTATCTCAACCAGATTTTAAACTCAAATTAAAAGAGATAAATATTTATCTCTTTTAATCGGCTCTTTTGAATTGATCGGCTCCTGTGAACGCTTCCCTCCACGTGTGCTTGGGATCAACTTTTCACCAACGCTTCTCAAGTCTTTGACAAGTTTTGCTTCATCTTGATATGATATGTTTTGACTCAACAGCCACGTGTGGATTTAACAAAGCTTTTAATTAAAAGCTTTAATTAAAAGCTTTATCACTATTTTTCAAAAAGCTGTTTTATAAAAGCTTTAATTAAAAGCTTTATAAATATTTTTCAAAAAGCCGTTTTATAAAAGCTTTAATTAAAAGCTTTATAAATATTTTTCAAAAAGCCATTTTATAAAAGCTTTAATTAAAAGCTTTTATAAAAGATGTCGCGCCCGTCTTGATCCAAGTCCAAGTCAAAGGCAACTTGACTTTTCATAAATAGATCTTCTGGGTGATTTCTGACCAACCGGAATTAGGCTCACTGATAAATACTATATTATTGATTATTTGAGCTGCTAAAATCCATGTTTGACCTATATTTTTATTGCTTAATTGTGAAATTGCCCTAGGTTTTAGAACATATTCACATTTTGGACTTAATTGCAAATATGTAAATTTTTGGATTATTTTGGCCACTAAATTCTTGATCTATTTTTGTAGGCATCAAGGTTCAAGGATCTAGAGCATATTGGGTCAAACTCGAGTCGGAAGTGACCCGGATCAGATTATCAAGATTACGATTAAATCTGGGCCGTTCGATTCGAAAGCGGCTAGATCTGAGCCATCCGGGATGATCTGAAGCCATCCGAGCTAGGGCTAGGGTTGATCAAGCACCCTGATCAAGATCTGAAGGTTTCATCACAATCGGAGCTAAATCAACCGGTGGATCAAGCTTGGAGGGCTCTAGAGCGTCCGTTCACAGACAGAGTTGATCTGGACCATCCGTTGCATATCTGGAGGATCCGAGCTACCACAAGGCAGATCCTGGCCCCAGATCATCATCATAAAAGTTTGGCTCAAATCAGAAGAAGATCAGCCGTTGGATTGAAGCAAATAAATCTGAGCCGTCCACTGGTTATTATTTAAGGAAAATTTCCTCCGCAGCCAAGCCTTGTCGCGTCTTCAGAGTTCTTCGCCGCAGTCACCTTCTTCGTCGAGTTCTTCATTTTGCTTTGAGTTTTCTTCAATCCGTTGGCGCGACCACTCGATCTTCTTGCAGAACTCATGTGCTAGATCATTGGGGAGGCAATCGGTCTTGTTTCCGGATCAAATCTGCCCAAGAACAGAGTTGTGAGAGGTTTCTACAGCTTTGTCCATTTAACACTCTTCGGATCGGCTGTGCTCTACCACCTTCCATCTAAGCTATCCAGAGGGGTTCCCTGAGTAGCTTGGATCGTCATCCATCCACCCACGCACGCAGACACAGCTGCAATGAAGAAATCGCATGGAAATTTCAGAAATGGGCAGTTTGAGCTGTATTCAATCGCTGATGAGTTTTTCCCCATGATTTGCTGAGCTTGCGGGTCCGAGGCTCTCCTTTGCTTGACAACCAAAGAGTATCTGAGCTCTGGAAGGAATCGAGGAGTAGAATTTCTTAGTTTAATTTCAGTTTAGCTGTAAATTTTGATTTCTGCACTGTGTTGTCTGAATTTTAGCTGTAGTTACTGTAATTTATGATTTTTCAAGTTCTTAGCTGTAGTTTAGCTCTAATTCCGCAAGTAGAGTCATATATGAACTTGTTTAGTGATTAACTAGATCAAATTTCAGTCTATTTTAGTTTAATTTGCTGCGTGCCAAGTGAATCAGCTGCGTGCCAAGTTGCTTGGGGTGTAGCAGAAATTTCATCCTCTTTTCACTAGTTTTTGTTCAGGAATTGCTAGCTAAGTTACCTGGTACATAGATTAGTTGCTTAACTTCGTTTTGCACTAGTTAGTTTAGCCTTTACTCTATTGCGAAAACTAGATGAGTAGTTAATCTTTCAAATCTGAAAATTTCAGCCTTTGGTTTTCTTTAATTGATGTTTTCGGTTTTCAAGTTTCTTTCTTTAGAAGTGCTTAGTTCTTCCCTCATAGCCCCTTTTCACAATTGAATCCATTAATTTAGAAGTCTTAGTCGAAAAGATATTAATTCCTTGAATTGTTGTTAGTTTTGGCACAAAGAGTTAGCTCTTGCGTGCCAAGTGAAGTGGAACCAATTGCATTAGGATTTGGTTTGATTTTGTGACATGTGATTGTGTTTGAATTCAATAAGCTTGCGCTTACTAATATCTGAATTTGGGTAGTAGCGATTGGCTTCCAACAACACTTTAGCTAAGTGAAGTTGTTGCTTGCGTGATTGCTAAGTCTCTTGTGCATTGATTTGTGTAAGCTTGATTAATTCCGAAAACTTCATCACTGTTTTACTTCCTTGTTTAGCATTCCATTTAGTGTTTGAAATTAGAAATCAGTTTCAAAAAGAAAAAAATTGGTAAGTGCTTCATTAGGTTTCCATTAGTTGAGATTTCCCTTTAGTGCCAACTTCTTGCTTAGTTCATTAGCTTAAGATTCTTACTTCTCCATTGCAATTTCAATTTTGATTGTATTCCAATCCCAATCACTTATTTCGAAACCCAAAACAAAAACGATACATAAACACAAGTTTGAATCAAACTAGACAACTATCCCCGAGAAAAATACGACCTGTGGCCCCTATATTATATTTCCATATTTTTGATTGTAAAAGGGTTTCCAGCTTTCATTTATAAATTCTAAATTTGAGGCCCACATTCGTGACACTTAGTTTGGGCACCGTCAAATTTTTGGCGCCGTTGCCGAGGAACTGTTGGTTGACTTGTTTGATTTTTGCTTGTGCACTTATTTCATATCATTCTTGACTTGCTTTTGTGCTTATTGCTATATCCTTGGATTTGATTTTATTTGATTTATCTTTTTATCTACTTTTACTGCGATTTGTTTTGTTTTTATGACCAGGTCTTTAGGTGCTGAATTAGAAGATTTCGATCCTGAGATTGAGAGGACTTTCAGAGCCAGGAGGAGCCAGGCCATTCATTCTGAGACTACAGATATCCCTCCTATTCAGATTATCAGCACTCACTCAGGCATTGACATGGCGGACCACCAGAGAACCATGAAGGAGCTTGCAGCACCTGACGCAGCATTTCAGTACTCCAGCATAGCATATCCAGAGCTGGGGGAAAGCTTTGAGTTAAGATCAGGACTTATCAATTTGTTGCCAAAGTTTCAGGGTTTATCTGGGGAGGATCCAAACAGACACTTGCACGAATTTCATGTGGTGTGCTCTACTATGAAGCCTCAGGGCATTTCTGAAGAAGACATCAAGCTGAGAGCTTTTCCCTTCACATTGACAGGAGCAGCCAAGGACTGGTTCTATTATCTGCCTACAGGACATGTGTCTAGTTGGATCGCCATGAAGAAGGCATTTTTGGAGAAGTATTTCCCAGCTTCCCGCACAGCTATAATCAGAAAAAGTATCTGTGGGATTCAGCAAGTGGTGGGCGAGACACTATATGATTATTGGGAAAGATTTAACAAGTTGTGTTCAAGTTGCCCCCAGCATCAAATCAGTGAGCATTTATTGATTCAATATTTTTATGAAGGACTGCTGCAGACGGATAGAGTCCTGATAGATGCTGCAGCTGGAGGAGCCTTAGTGAACAAGTCACCAATGCAAGCTAGGGAGTTAATTTCTAATATGGCTGAGAATTCCCAACAATTTGGAGGCAGAGCCTTGAGCACCAGAGGAGTGGGTGAAGTTCAGGCAGTTCCCACTGATAACAAGGAGGTTAAGAATGCATTGATGGAGCTCACCTCAGCTTTAAAGCAAATGGAATTAAAAATGGAAAGACTAAGTTCAACTCCTTCAGTACCTCCACCCTCTAGTCAAGTGATAAGTGTGTGTGGCATTTGCTCTAGTCTAGAGCACACTTCAGACTCATGCCCCAATCTCCAACAGGACGAGACAGTAGCTGCATTAGTGAGAGGACAATTTCCAGCCAGAAACAATCCATATTCCTCTACCTATAACCCCGGTTGGAGGAATCATCCTAACTTGAGGTATGGGAATGCTTTCTGCCAGCAAGAGCCTCAAAGTCAGTCCTCACAGCAGCCTCAATTGAATTTCCAGCAGCCCCAACAAGCTCAAAACAATCAGCCAACTTTCAGCAAACACACCAAAGTTTTCAGCCTTCGTTTCAGCCTAATTCCCAACATTTTCAGCAACAATTTCAGCATTTTGAACCTCAATTCCAGCAACCTTATCAAGGGCAGCAAGGCTTTCAGTCATTCCCAGCTTTCCAAGCTCCAAATCAACAAAATTTTCAGCCATCACAGCCCATGAATCAGCAATTTCAGCCCTATGGTCAAGGATTTCAAGGGCAGAATTTTCAGCCTTCGCCACCTAATTTTCCAGCTCAAAATCAGAATTTTCAAGGCTACATTTCTCAACAAAATTTCCCAGCATATCAGCCTTCTAATCAGCCATCTAATCAGCCCTATCAACAGCCCCATCAGTCTTCTTATCAGCCCCAAAATCCATGTTTTCAAGGATCACAGCAAGCTCAAAATTTTCAGCCTACTTCATCCTTTCAAAATCAATCAAGGAGCTTTGCTAACCAAGGAGGTTATGGGAATTCCAGTGCAGGAAATGTGCCCCAACAGAAGGTTGAGGATATGTTTCAACAAATGATGCAACAACAACAAGCTTGGCAACAAAACGTTGAGAGGCAAATAGGGCAATTGGCGAGTGGAATTAACCAAAATCAAGCTCAAGGATCAAATCAACTTCCTTCCCAAACTGTTCCTAATCCCAAGGGGAATGTAAGTGCTATAACTTTGAGAAGTGGGAGGGTTACAACATCTCCTAAGAGTCCAAGAGCAGAATTTTCAGGAAACCGGACAGCGTCTCCAATTCCGGCCCGAAACCACACTGAAATGAGTTCAAATTCAGCTGATTCCGACCCTAGCCCGTTCCCAACTCAATCCTCAAGCAACCCTCCAAATTTGGTGGAAATCAGAGAAGAAAACAGTGCCGAGACACATGGGACAGCAGCTGCTACGCAGGGGACAGCAGGGCAGAATTCAGCAGCTCCATTTCCGGCCAAAACTGATGAATTTAGGGTGCCTTTACCCTTTCCACAGCAGAGAACACATGCCAAAAAGCAAATGGAGGAAGAGAAAGCCAAGGAATTCAATGAGTTAGTGGAGCTATTTAGCAAGGTGGAGATCAATGTACCTTTGTTGACCATGATCAAGCAGATTCCCAAATATGCTAAGTTTTTGAAGGATCTTTGTGTTCATAAAAAGAGACTCAAGGAAAATGAATTGGTCAGCTTTGGGAAGAACATCTCAGCACTTATCCACACTATTCCTCAGAAGTGTGAAGATCCAGGGGTATTCACTGTTTCTTGTGAGATAGGGAGCACCATATTCCACGATGCTATGTTAGATTTAGGAGCTTCGATAAATGTGATGCCCAAGTCAGTTTTTCAGATGCTTGGCATAGGCCCTTTACAGCCCACTGGGGTGGTGATACAGCTAGCAGATAGGAGTCAGACCCACCCAGCAGGTATGATTGAAGATGTCTTGGTGAAGGTAAAGGAGCTGATATTTCCTGCTGATTTCTATATTTTAGATATGGAGGGAGATTACTTGGCACACCGTTCTCCACTTATTTTAGGCAGGCCTTTTCTGAAGACGGCCAGAACGAAGATTGATGTATATGCCGGGACACTTTCTATGGAGATTGGAGACACGGTTGTACAATTTAGCCTTTTTGATACCATGAAGCATCCAAGAGAGGACCACTCTATCATGAGCATGGACATTCTAGAGGAGCTGGCGCAGACTGAGTTGGAGGCTGAGGGATTTCTAGATGATTTTTCTGAAGAAGCTATTGATTCAGAGGAGGCTGAGAGAGTACTGACTGCTGATACTGAGGATTTTTCAGAAGACATTTCAGACACACTTCCAGCTGGTGACATTTTTCTAGGTGTAGGGGATTGCACAGAGCCCCAAGGATCACCTATTTTTACTGATATTCAAAGTGTAGGGGATTGCACTAAGCCCCAGGGACCACTTATTTCTACTGAAGAGGACCAGAGTGAATTGAAGCCATTACCAGGTCACTTGAAGTATGCGTACCTAGGAGAGGAGCAGACTTTTCCTGTTATTATTGCACAGCATTTGGAGTCAGAACAAGAAGAGAAATTATTGCAAGTCCTGAGGCACTACAAGAAGGCAATTGGGTGGACACTATCAGATATACCAGGTATCAGCCCAGCTATCTGCATGCACAGGATCTTTTTAGAGGAAAATGTCAAACCTGTGAGGCAACCACAAAGGAGGCTCAACCCACTTATATTGGATGTTGTAAAGAAAGAGGTGACTAGACTTCTACAGGCAGGTATTATTTACCCTATTTCTGACAGTCAGTGGGTTAGCCCTATTCATGTGGTGCCTAAGAAATCTGGAGTGACCGTGGTGGCAGATGAAAGTAATGAACTAGTGCCCACCAGAGTTAAGAATTCCTGGAGAGTCTGCATTGATTACAGGAAACTCAACAAGGTCACAAGGAAAGATCACTTCCCTCTACCATTCATTGATCAGATGCTTGAGAGACTGGCAGGGAAGTCACACTACTGTTTCTTGGACGGATTTTCAGGCTATTTTCAGATTTGCATAGATCCAGAGGACCAGGAGAAGACCACATTCACTTGTCCCTTTGGCACATTCGCCTACAGACGTATGCCCTTCGGACTCTGCAACGCACCCGGTACTTTTCAGAGATGTATGGTGAGTATATTCGGTGAGTTGCTAGAGGACTGTATGGAGGTATTCATGGATGATTTTTCAGTTTATGGCACGTCTTTTGATTCATGTTTGAATAACTTGTCTAGGGTTTTACATCGTTGCATTGAGACTAACCTTGTTTTGAATTTTGAGAAATGCTACTTCATGGTAGAGCATGGGATAGTTCTTGGACACATAGTCTCTCAGAAAGGTATTGAGGTAGATCCTGCTAAAATCAGTGTTATTTCTTCTTTATCTTACCCCGTATGCGTACGGGATATTCGAGCTTTTCTTGGACATGCAGGATTTTACCGCAGATTTATTAGAGATTTCAGCTTGATTGCTCGGCCCTTGACACGACTTCTGCAGAAGGATGTTGAGTTTCACTTCGATGAAAAATGCAAAGAAGCTTTTCATAGACTCAGGGAGGCTCTTACCTCAGCTCCTATTATTACATCACCTGACTGGTCTTTACTTTTTGAATTAATGTGTGATGCTTCTAATTTTGCAGTGGGAGCTGTTTTAGCACAGAGGGTAGATGGAGCACCACATGTCATTTCCTATGCCTCCAAAACCCTAGATGCCGCCCAAGCCAATTACACCACGACTGAAAAGGAGCTTCTTTCCATAGTTTTTGCTTTAGATAGATTCAGATCATATTTATTGTGTTCTCATGTTGTGGTGTTTTCTGATCATGCAGCACTGAAGTACCTCCTGAAGAAGCCAGATGCGAAGCCAAGGCTTATTAGATGGATGCTACTACTACAGGAGTTTGACTTGGAGATACGAGACAGGAGTGGCAAGGAAAATTTAGTAGCGGACCACTTGAGCAGATTGGAGGGAGATGGAGATCCCACGGCCATAGATGATGATTTCAGAGATGAGCAGCTTTTACAGATGCATGGTGAGTCACCTTGGTATGCAGACTTAGTGAATTTTCTTGTAGCTCATGTTTTTCCTACACACTTTTCGAAAGCTCAAAGGGATAAGTTTAAAAGTGATGCAAAATATTATGTGTGGGATGATCCTTACTTGTGGAAATTTTGTAGTGATCAAATCATTAGGAGATGTGTACCAAATCATGAGTTTCATTCTGTACTCACTTTTTGCCATTCTTCAGCATGTGGTGGGCATTTTGGACCACAAAGGACTGCTAGAAAAATTTTAGAATGTGGATTGTACTGGCCCACCCTGTTTAGAGATTCATATAGGTTTTGTACATGTTGTGATAGATGTCAAAGAACAGGAAACATAAGTGCTAGAAATGAAATGCCTCAACAAGCTATTTTATTTTGTGAGATATTTGATGTGTGGGGTATAGATTTTATGGGACCATTTCCTGCTTCTTTTGGATTCTTGTACATTCTTTTAGCTGTTGATTATGTTTCAAAATGGGTGGAGGCCATTCCCACCAGGACTGATGATTCATCTGTGGTTGTTAGTTTTGTCAGGTCAAACATTTTTTGCAGGTTTGGAATTCCAAGAGCTATTATAAGTGACCAAGGATCCCATTTTTACAATAAGCACATGAAGGCTCTTCTTAATAAGTACGGGGTATTACATAAGGTTTCTACTGCTTATCACCCCCAAACAAATGGACAAGCCGAGGTGTCGAATAGAGAAGTCAAATCCATTTTGGAAAAGACCGTGGGACCTCATAGGAAGGATTGGAGTAAAAGGCTTGAAGATGCATTATGGGCATATCGCACTGCTTACAAAACACCCATTGGAATGTCACCTTATAGACTTGTGTATGGGAAATCATGCCACTTACCTGTAGAGATTGAGCATAAGGCGTACTGGGCAGTTAAAGCTTGCAATTTTGATGCTACTAAGGTGGGAGAAGAAAGGAAGTTGCAACTTCAAGAGCTTGAAGAAATCCGGTTGGAAGCATTTGAGAATTCAAGGATCTACAAGGAGAAGACTAAGAAATTTCATGACAAGCACATTGTGGACAAAGAATTTCAAATTGGTGACAAAGTGCTATTATACAAGTCAAGATTGAAATTGATAAGAGGTAAGTTGAGATCAAGGTGGAAAGGTCCATTCATTATAACTAATATTTTTCCCTATGGAGTTTTTGAAATTAGGGACGAATCTAATGGATTGGTGTGGAAAGTTAATGGCCACCGGCTCAAGAGGTATCTTGAAGAACTAAAGGAGCTAGAGGTGGAGGATGTGTACATTGAGGACGCTATCTACCCAACTTGAAAGGGGAGTTCACTAAATTTTGCATTCATTTTTCTTTGTATATACCATTTCCTTACTTTTTGCAAGAATAACTTCAAGTTTGCGTGAGCAAGAAGTTTTCTCAAGTAGATACTTTTAAGTTCCAATAAAATTCTTCATTGTAAATACCATGTTTTTTCACTTAGTACATTTTCATGGTTCTAGGAAATAAATGCTTAAGATACATGACATGAATAAATAGAGTCATTGTAAATATCATTTCTTATGCTTTTAGCACTTTTCCTTACATGAGTAGAAATAAATGTATCCCTCTAGATTTTCTTCATGTCATGTTAGAGTCTTTTGAAAATAAATTAAATTTGGTTGTCAAAACTTAGGGTTTAAGCTCATGGATGAAATCTTGAATATTTGAGTACTACTTGGCTTTGGATTCTTAATTGAGAATTTGAGATGGATTATTTTTACCTAGTGAGATTAGCCTTATCTTGTGATACACACATGTTATTGTGCTCTAGAACTTGCCTAGGTTCTTTCGAAATCATATTTCAATGGTTGGATCACATCTATAGAGACTAATCACTTTGTTTACTTTTCCACATCAACTTTGGCAAAAATCATATTTATCCTATTTGTCTTTCCTTATTCCTAATTCTATATGGATTTGTTTGCTTGGGATGTTTTCTTGATGCTATTTTGCCCGAGACGGACAAAGTTTTAAGTGTGGGGGAGTGATTAGTGATTTGAAAGCAAATTGTATCAAAAGAAGCAATTCATGTCGGAAAAAAAAAATTTCATGTGCCAAGTGAGTGATGTTTGGTACCAAGAATGAGTTAGAGAGATGGAAGCAATTGGAAATTGAGTTTCCTTATCATATTTTGAAGACTTAAATGGCAAGCAAAGAAAAATCAGTGCATTGAAATCAAAGAAAAAATATGGCAATGTATCAACTTACCTAGTGAAGCATTCAATTCTCCATTACCATGTGATGTATTCATTTGGAGAAATCAAAGTTCTTGCAATGAATCTGCCATGAAGCTGAAATGGAGAGCAAAACAGAAAAAGAAAAAAATTTGAGAAGCAGAGCTAAGACAAGTTGGCACGCATTGGAAACAACCCATGCTAAGTTTTAAGCTTAATCGAATACCTTATACATGTGAAGCTGCAAAATTGCTTAAGAATCTATTGAGAGCTGTTGTTGAATCTCCAATACAGGGACAGAACAAGAAAAACTCAGATTGAAAGGACTAGACTGTGGTTTAGACTTGGCACAGGTTAGTATCAAGTGAAAACTGAATTTGGATGGAGTTAAGAAAGGTAGAGCTGACCACAGAAGCTGCCGAGTGCTACATCTGGGATCTGATCTCCATGCTGAAGACCATCTGAATTGAAGAACTGATGAAATTGTAGCAGCCGAGCAGCTGCTGAAATCAGAGAAGTTGAAGCTGATTGTTTTGGATCTGCAGCTGGGCAGAATGGAGAAAGCAGAAATCTGATGCCAAGTTTAAATGCAGAAATGTGTTTAACTGAAAGGTGCTGAAACAATTGAATAACTCATTGTTGAATCTGCAGCTGACTAAAAAAAAAAGAGAGATCTGCAGTTTAAAAAAAAAATCAGATTGGCAGTGCAGTTTTTGAGCATTTTGTGCTAAGTTGAGGCTGAAATTAGATTTTCCTGGGCTTTGAATCAGGGAACAAAGTAGGAAATGCATCAAAGAGTATTGAAAACACTCAATGCTGATCAAATCTGGAAGAAATTCGGATGATAAAAGCTGCTGATCAGAAACAGAATTTGAAAGGTTGACCAAAGGCTGAAAAGAAAGCTGAAAAACTGCATTGATGGGAATCTGCCGAGTGATACATCTGGGAGCTATTGGATACTTAGATTCTTTACTACATTGTGAAGATCAAAGTGGCATGCAATGAAAAGAAAAATCTGCAATGCAAAGAAAAAAAATCAGGGTCAAAAGGGTTGAGAATGCAGTTTGTATCAACCTAGGGTATGAAATTGAAGCACATGGCAAGGGTTGAGTTGAAGCTGATATCTGATAGGAAATTAGAGCTTAATTGAGGCTGATCAGAAGCTGAACATAGCTGGAAAAATCTTATCTAATGCAGGAAAAATTCTGTGCCAAAAACAGTTTGAGCAGAACACAATCTGAAATTGCGGCTGAATTGATTTGAATCAAACTGAGTGAAATGCAGGGGCTGCTTGCAAAGGTTAAGCTGCACAGATCAGTAACTAATGTGAAGATGAACAAATCTGAATAGAAGTTGAGCTGAAAATGCAGCTAAAACAGTTTGTGCAGTTTGTGTCAAGTGGAAGCCGAAATTTGAGTTTTTGAAGCTATGAATCAAGATATTAAGTGTAAAATGTATCTGAAGTTGAAGGTGCACATTCAATTTCGGATCTAAGAAGAAACAACATGCTAGAAGCTGCTGATCAGAAAAGAAGAGAAAGGGGAAAACAGTTTGAGAAAAAAAAAGACACAAAGTTGGTACAAAAATTGGAATTTTGGCTCCATGAGATCATTGAAGTTTCTTCCATCCGAATCAAACGCTTTATGTCATGTCATTTCTGACCTTGCTAGAAGATAAAAGAAGAAGAGAAAAATCAGAAAAGAGAAGGAAGAAACAAAAGTTGGCACACAAGAGCAAACTTGGCACATTGAGATCAAATGGAGTTTTCTTCATCCAAATCAAAAGAATTATTTAAATTGGACTCCATCAAACTTTGGAATTTACTAGGGGACTGATAAGAGGGCAAAGTTCATTGGAAACATCATTGAGCACTCAAGTCTTCCACTTTATCTATTTTCCACTTTTCTTGGCTCTTATTCCATTTATTATCATTTCTATGTTTTTCAACTGTTTTTATAGATGTTGATCCTATTCATGATTAATGGTGGAGAGTAGATAATAAGCAAGCCTATGGAAATGCAAGAAGCATGTGTGTTTGAGTGAGCTCCACTTCCATCATCAAGTTAGAACTAAGGAGAGAGCCACCAAAATTTTCCTTGAAAGGTTATGAGTTAGATTCATCTCAATGACTCATGATGGATGAAAAGACTAAGTTGTTGATTTAAGGACAAGATACTAATCCATAGAGCTTAGATTTATGAGAATTGACAACCTTAGGTAATTTCTTTTCATTTGTTTCTAATTATGCTTAAGTAAATCTAGGGGATACATATTTACTGTTTTCGCGAGACGCTCAAGCTCAAGTGTGGGGGAGTTGATAAATACTATATTATTGATTATTTGAGCTGCTAAAATCCATGTTTGACCTATATTTTTATTGCTTAATTGTGAAATTGCCCTAGGTTTTAGAACTTATTCACATTTTGGACTTAATTGCAAATATGCAAATTTTTGGATTATTTTGGCCACTAAATTCTTGATCTATTTTTGTAGGCATCAAGGTTCAAGGATCTAGAGCATATTGGGTCAAACTCGAGTCGGAAGTGACCCGGATCAGATTATCAAGATTACGATTAAATCTGGGCCGTTCGATTCGAAAGCGGCTAGATCTGAGCCATCCAGGATGATCTGAAGCCATCCGAGCTAGGGCTAGGGTTGATCAAGCACCCTGATCAAGATCTGAAGGTTTCATCACAATCGGAGCTAAATCAACCGGTGGATCAAGCTTGGAGGGCTCTAGAGCGTCCGTTCACAGACAGAGTTGATCTGGACCATCCGTTGCATATCTGGAGGATCCGAGCTACCACAAGGCAGATCCTGGCCCCAGATCATCATCATAAAAGTTTGGCTCAAATCAGACGAAGATCAGCCGTTGGATTGAAGCAAATAAATCTGAGCCGTCCACTGGTTATTATTTAAGGAAAATTTCCTCCGCAGCCAAGCCTTGTCGCGTCTTCAGAGTTCTTCGCCGCAGTCACCTTCTTCGTCGAGTTCTTCATTTTGCCTTGAGTTTTCTTCAATCCGTTGGCGCGACCGCTCGATCTTCTTGCAGAACTCATGTGCTAGATGATTGGGGAGGCAATCGGTCTTGTTTCCGGATCAAATCTGCCCAAGAACAGAGTTGTGAGAGGTTTCTACAGCTTTGTCCATTTAACACTCTTCGGATCGGCTGTGCTCTACCACTTTCCATCTAAGCTATCCAGAGGGGTTCCCTGAGTAGCTTGGATCGTCATCCATCCACCCACGCACGCAGACACAGCTGCAATGAAGAAATCGCATGGAAATTTCAGAAATGGGCAGTTTGAGCTGTATTCAATCGCTGATGAGTTTTTCCCCATGATTTGCTGAGCTTGCGGGTCCGAGGCTCTCCTTTGCTTGACAACCAAAGAGTATCTGAGCTCTGGAAGGAATCGAGGAGTAGAATTTCTTAGTTTAATTTCAGTTTAGCTGTAAATTTTGATTTCTGCACTGTGTTGTCTGAATTTTAGCTGTAGTTACTGTAATTTATGATTTTTCAAGTTCTTAGCTGTAGTTTAGCTCTAATTCCGCAAGTAGAGTCATATATGAACTTGTTTAGTGATTAACTAGATCAAATTTCAGTCTATTTTAGTTTAATTTGCTGCGTGCCAAGTGAATCAGCTGCGTGCCAAGTTGCTTGGGGTGTAGCAGAAATTTCATCCTCTTTTCACTAGTTTTTGTTCAGGAATTGCTAGCTAAGTTACCTGGTACATAGATTAGTTGCTTAACTTCGTTTTGCACTAGTTAGTTTAGCCTTTACTCTATTGCGAAAACTAGATGAGTAGTTAATCTTTCAAATCTGAAAATTTCAGCCTTTGGTTTTCTTTAATTGATGTTTTCGGTTTTCAAGTTTCTTTCTTTAGACGTGCTTAGTTCTTCCCTCATAGCCCCTTTTCTCAATTGAATCCATTAATTTAGAAGTCTTAGTCGAAAAGATATTAATTCCTTGAATTGTTGTTAGTTTTGGCACAAAGAGTTAGCTCTTGCGTGCCAAGTGAAGTGGAACCAATTGCATTAGGATTTGGTTTGATTTTGTGACATGTGATTGTGTTTGAATTCAATAAGCTTGCGCTTACTAATATCTGAATTTGGGTAGTAGCGATTGGCTTCCAACAACACTTTAGCTAAGTGAAGTTGTTGCTTGCGTGATTGCTAAGTCTCTTGTGCATTGATTTGTGTAAGCTTGATTAATTCCGAAAACTTCATCACTGTTTTACTTCCTTGTTTAGCATTCCATTTAATGTTTGAAATCAGAAATCAGTTTTAAAAAGAAAAAAATTGGTAAGTGCTTCATTAGGTTTCCATTAGTTGAGATTTCCCTTTAGTGCCAACTTCTTGCTTAGTTCATTAGCTTAAGATTCTTACTTCTCCATTGCAATTTCAATTTTGATTGTATTCCAATCCCAATCACTTATTTCGAAACCCAAAACAAAAACGATACATAAACACAAGTTTGAATCAAACTAGACAACTATCCCCGAGAAAAATACGACCTGTGACCCCTATATTACATTTCCATATTTTTGATTGTAAAAGGGTTTCCAGCTTTCATTTATAAATTCTAAATTTGAGGCCCACATTCGTGACACTTAGTTTGGGCACCGTCAGAGAGGGTATTAGATGTGTGTGTTTATATAGTGATCTATAATAAGTAATGCATAAATAGGTATCATATTTAAATCACTTAATTAAACCTTTAATTAAATCATTCTCTCGATAAACTATAAAGCTTGGTAGAGTAAGTAATGGATGTGGGCAACCATAGTTTACGCACATTACTGGCTTTAAACCACAATAGCAATAACATTCAAGTGGGACAAAATCTATATTTTACCGCATCTTGAGTTAGCTTTGACTAATCGCCCAAGACTTAGATATATTAGATAGGTAACACTTACCAATTGTATTCTATGCAACTCTTGGATAGTTAGGTGAACAAGACTATTTATTCTTTTGCCCATCAAATGACCACATGTCTCTAAGTTCTCAATCCAATTGAAGCAACTTAGTTAAATCGCACCCAAAGTTCAATAGTTGAACATTACAATTGTCCTATCGTACTCTACCACGATAAATTGAGTCACTTTTCTTTGACAAATATGTTTACAATTGATCAAGATAGTAGTGAGTATCAAACTTTCATAGACATATTAAATTGACCTAATTATAGTAAAACTACTATTCTACTAATTAGACATGCATCACATTCAAGTATGACATACATCAACATATATGCAAAATAAGTAAATAAATGTGACATTGTTATGACCCGTCTTCTACGATATTCTCAAGCCAAAGAGATGATTGATAAGTTAACCTAAGGAATTACATCTTCTCCAAGTGCTTCCTTGGCTGTGATGTGTTGTCGGTCTCCTTTTCAATCGTCGTCTAGTATTATACTAGCACTATTCTAATTAGTACATTACAAAGAAAAGAAACCTCGAGTGACATTTAAGGGAATTTGGTGAGAAGAGAAATCCCTTTTACAACATGAAGTATAAAGTTAAAAGGTACGACACACCGGCCGTATTATGAATTTATAACACACATACACATAATCCAATCCAATTGGGTAATAGGTCATAACCATGCACTGTGTCAAACATCACAAAAAATAGATCTATTAAATCATTTTATTATGATTTCAATTAATGATTCATATGCTGAAACCACACAGGGTCCTAGGGGTAGCGCCCCAAGGATTTATGATTCATCAAATGAGATCGGATTGTAGCACGCGTTCATGGTTAACATGAAGATGCCACAATCACTACAATTTGATCAACACGAACTAATTCATTTGAGACAAATCAAAACAAACCCCATCAAAGCCACCCATGAATCATTCCGAGCAAATCATAATAAACACATGTTCATTCATTTGTATCAAATATAAAACAAGATATAAAATGCTTTCGCAAGTGAATCTGATACCACTGTAGGGGTCTATAGCCAAAAATAAATAAAAAATACAGAGGCAATTGATCCCTCCAAAGATCCATGCGAATGTATAATTTCTCTTACAACTACTCTAGCGAATAGGATTGTTACCTTTGATGCGTGAACAATCCTCAAAAGACTTCTAGTCCGGCCAATCTCAGCATGATCAGAGTGTCCACGCCTCTACGGTATCCATATGAGCACGTCCCTTCTTTCGTCATACAAATATAGGAATTGGAGAGTGTCACATGCCTTCACCTTCTTGCTAGAGATGGTATTCAAGGTGCAAGGAGAAGACGAAGAATTACCAACCTTTCCCTTCTTGCTAAAAATGGGTGTTTAAGGTGATAAGGTGAAGAATAAGCCAACTCTTCACCTCCTTGCCCTCTTTAAGGAGATGGTAAAATTTTTACCTTCTTGTCCTCTTTAAGAGATGGTATTTAAGGGGGGGAGGTCAAGAATGATATCAACTATTCACCTTCTTGCCCTCTTTAAAAAGATGGTATTTATGCTAACTCTTCAACTTCTTGTCCTCTTTAAAGAGATGGTAACTCTTTACCTTCTTATCCTCTTTAAAGAGATACAAACTCTTTACCTTCTCTTAGTGGGCTCTATAGTTGGGTTTGGCCTTAAACAAATAAAGCATATTGAATTAATTCATTAAATCAATAAGCTTAAGATTTAAAATCAATTTCAGATGTAAGGCTCAGACAACCAGTGTTGTCCGATCCTGACTTTTAGGTTTCAATAGAAATTCTAGGTCAGACCGACACCTATTGTTCCCTCTTCCGGGGAACGCGTCCTCACCTACTCTATTCTGGAGAAGTTACCTATGTTGGGACCTTTCTGTTTAGCTAGAGGGGGTGAATAGCTTCCGATTCGATCACCCACTTTAATCGTGGTTTTCTTCCTACACGTTGTTACTGCGCAAGCGGAATAACAAATAATAAAATCTAACAACTAAGAAGACAAACCAATTTACGTGGTTCAGAGATGAAGCTCCTACTCCACGGTTGTCCGTAAGGTGGACGATCCCGATCTGATAGTGGATGACTCCCCGAAAGACCTCCGGCTAGCTCGTGTAGCTCCTTGTGGGTGGAGAAACCTCGCCACAATCCGCAACACCTTTCTGAGCTCTTAGACTACTAATTGGCCATTAACCAAAGCCAATTTCATCAAGAACTCTCAGCCAAAATCGAGTCCCTTTAAATAGTGCTCTCTGCTGATATGACCGTTACCAGTCGACTGGTCCTGGGGCAGTCGACTGGTCCCACTTAAATTCGAATGTTACAGCCCAACGTTCGAATTTTAGTTTTCATCAGTCGACTAATCAAGGGGCAGTCGACTGATCTTTCTGTGGACTTCATTAGTCGACTGCTCCAGGCTCAGTCGACTGGTCCACCCCTAAACCTAAGATTTCCCTTCCCGAGTACACTTCTCTCAGCACTCGATCTCTAAGATTTCTTGAGTACATTTCCCTCAGCACTCGACCCCTCACAACTCAGCTGACTCTTCATCCAGTAGCCTCGATCTATTGCCTTCAAGCCCTATTCATCTTTGACTCTTGTCCCTCGGATGCATGCAAGCCCACGGCCTGTCTCCCATGTCATCCTTCGCGTATGCCTCGAAGTCCGCTTCCCTCAGCTCATCGTCCCTGCTTTGTGTTGGGTAGATATGGCTTGGCGGTTTCCAAGACAACCACGGGGTCGTTCCTGAGAGACCTCTCTATGTCTACGGATTAAAAATTTAATCCAAATAGAGACCCGTCTCCCTAACAACTGTCTCATCATCGTGTTAATTAATCCAAGTCATAACTTAGCCAAAACCAAGGTTAAGGCCTTGTAACTTTTCGGATTAATTAATCGCAGAAAAGACGACGAATGGATTGTCAATTTTTGTGTTTGTATTCGGGATCCATGACTTAAATTAATTATCAAATTAATTAACAAATAATTAATCTACGATAATTAATTATCAACATGCAATTAAATCAAACATGAAATAATAACATGAAAACAAAGACGGAGCTTAGGAGAGATATACCTCATCGTTTACCTCATAGTCTTCTACCTTATGACCCTCCCCTCCTGGATGTCATGTGGGCGACGATCTTCCAAGACGCGGAGTCACCAAGGCTCAAACTAATCACCTTTCTTCTTCCTTACCTTGCGCCAACCACAAAACCCTAACCTAGGGTTTTGACCGTCGGCACCCTTTCAAGGAGAAAGGTCCTCCTTCTTCCTTGTTCCGGCCACCAATGAGTAGGGGAAGATGAAGAAGATGAAGAGAAAGAAGAAGAGCACTTCTTCTTCCTCGAGCTGCTGCCAAACAACCCTTCTTGACCTCCTTCACTTGCGCCGGCGCCGCCCACCTCCAAGGTGTACCGCCGGTGCAACTTCTTCTCCTTGCAGCAGTCGTCGGCGCCGATCACCATCTCCAATGGAGAGAAAAAGGAGGTCCAATGAAAGGAAAAGAGAAGTGAACAACCTCCCTTTATCACCCTTTCACATCGGCCATCTTATTTCCCTTGCCGCCGGCGCCGCCCGCTTGTCTCCTTCTCCACGCGTGCACCCACAAGGTAAACGGGAAGAAGCTTCCCTTTGTTGATGCAGTCTGACCCTGATTGTTGTTTTGGTGTTGACACCGATTTTAGTTTAGGTTGATGATTATGATTAAGTCCTGCTCGAGGATTAGGCATGGTGTGGAAAATTCTAGCCTGGAGGGCTAGGTGTTGGAAAATCCTAACCTGGACGGTTAGGTGTGAGAAAATCCTAGCTTGGAGGGCTAGGTGTTGGAAAAGTCCTAATTCGGAAGAGGTGGGTGAAAAGTCCTAGCTTGGAGGGCTAGGTGAAAAGTCCTAACTTGGAGGGTTAGGTGAAAATTCCCATCTTGGAGAGTTAGGTGAAAAAGTCCTGGCTTGGAGGGTCAGGTCCTAGCCTGGAGGGCTAGGTTTGGAAAAGTCCTAATTCGGAAGGGTTGGGTGAAAAGTCCTAGCTTGGAGGGCTAGGTGAAAAGTCCTAACTTGGAGGGTTAGGTGAAAATTCTCAACTTGGAGAGTTAGGTGAAAAATCCTTAGCTTGGAGGGCTAAGGTGGATGAAACCCTAGCTTGGAGGGCTAGGTTTGAGTCCCTGGATTGGTCTACTGACCGATCAGGGATATTGGCACACTGCTCCTTCGTGGATCGGTCTGGTGACCGATCCAGCGATGACTGATCGGTTTGGTGATCGATCAGGGAGCACACAGTGAGGTTGGAAACCTACTGTGTTACTCCTGATCGGTCCGGTGACCGATCAAGGAGCAGGCAGCTTCCTCACTGCCTTGCTCCTGATCGGTCTGGTGACCGATCAGGGAGCAAAGAGTGAGTGAGTTCCCTTGCAGAGCAGTTCCTGAACGGTCCGGTGATCGATCTAGATCACTGTACAGATCATTCCGGAGAATGATCAAGTGTCGCGGACTCCGTCTTACAACCGATCAGGCTGGAGCCTGATCGGTCAGGGAGCTACCTGATCGGTCTGGTGACCGATCAGGCTTGTGTTGCCGCGAGAGCTGGGAGTCCCAGCTAAGCGATGGATCGGTCTGGTGACCGACCCACGAGCCCTGGATCGGTCTGGTGACCGATCACTTTAATTCAAATTACATTGTCAGACGCTCTAATCGCGTCTGAGCATATCTGATATACTGCGCCTGATCTCTGATCCTTTGATTTCTTGCTTGATATGCTGCTCTAACCCACTGATTAAGCTGCAGGTGACAGGGGAGGATTCAAACACTCAAGGAGAGTCAATGGTGGTCTTTCCTTGGAGCAGGTTTGTCTGTTTTCCATCCCAGGTTGCAACGGGCGCTGGCGCTGGCTGGAGCTGCTGTCTGGGGCTGGTCTGAGGGAAGCTCAGGAGGTCCAGAAGGGCTCAGTGGTGGCTGGTGGTTGCAGGAGAGCAGCTGGAGGCTGCTGTGGGATGGTGACCTGGAGCTATGTGGAGAAGACTTAAGCGCCGGTTGCGAGAAGTCTTCAACATCGCTGCTAATCAGTATTGCTGAAAAGTTTTGTGCTTGCTGCGTGCTAGTGTTCTTGTTGTTCCATCATTCCTGAGCAAGCTGTTGAGATCTGAGAAACAACCACCTCTTGCTTGAGCACTCGGAGGAAGGAACAAGAGGCTTGAAGTCCAACAGCGAGAAGACACGGAGAAAGGGATTCTTGTGTGAGATCGTCGCTGGGTGGAGCTTGGAGAAGCCTGTTGTGTTCTTGTCTTTGCTAAGTGCTAAGTAAGATTTTCCTTGTGTTTCATTGAGCTCAAAACCATATCCTTGATTGAAACGCTATGGAGAGGTTTCTCCACCGAGAGGAGGTTGCTTTCTATCCGGTGTTAACCGGGGCTTGATCTGCCGACGATCAAGGGATCGCCCACCTTAAGGGCACGCCAAGGTGTAGGGGCAAGTTATCCCCGAACCTTGTAAACCCTCCTTGTTAGCGATCTTGCTAGTTGGTTTCGTCTGTTTTTGTTTCCTGCATTTCTGCACTCTGTTTCTATTGTTTCCGCTGCCGTGCTACTAACCGTGAAGTGCAGAGAAACCCTAAAGTGCCCTAAAGCGAAAGAAGTTTGTGTTTGGCTATATTCACCCCCCCCCCTCTCTAGCCATCCGGGTTCCAACACCCTTCACCTCTAATGGATCTCTACTCTCCACCGGATTAAGGAAGAGGGAAGGAGATCGCCTTCTCCCTTGATTGGTTGTCGCCGGCAATCCAAGGGATTCTCCCTTTTGCCGCAACCCTAAGAGAGAAGGTGAGGGAGAAAGAGACTCAAGGGTTTTGGATGATTAATTCTCCAATTAATCGTGTATTAATTCATTAAGCCTTGTATCTTGACTCCTATAGGGTATTTATAGGGCTAAGGTAGGGACCAAGAGGAGGAGTTGGTTCTTGGCCCGTTAATGAATTCAAACCCGATCCATTAATGGTGATCCATTCCACTAAAGGATCACATTGAACTTCCTCACCAACCCCCATATTTTCATATGGGCTCCACATATTATGAGTCGTCTATCTCCCCGTGTTTAAGATATCGAATGCCCAATAATTAATTTAATTTACTGATAATTAAATTAATTATCCTCTTAATCCTTGATTAGTACCACTCAACCTTTTCATCATGTCGGACCATAATCCACTTGCAAGATTTTGACATGACGATCCTTTTGAGCTCACCAAGGGGGCATCATCATCCCGACTCACCAGGACACAGATTCCGTCAATAAGCAATGGCACACCATGTAGATAAAATCATTACCCAACTTACCGGGCCCATTGATCTTGTTGGTGCAAAATGCATCAGTGATGTCCTCCTCTAAGTGTTTCAATGTTTGACAATATGCTTAAGTCAGTGATACATTGAACAAGGAAAGAGTGAGTCAAGAAAAGAATACCAAAGTAAACCAAAGTCCTAGTTAACCTAGGCACTAAGTCCTGGCCGAGAGCTGGGCACCTAAGACCTGACCGAGGGTTGGACACTAAGTCCTGGTGAGTGAAGCTGGGCACTAAGACCTAGTGAGTGAAGCTGGGCAAAAGTCCTAATGAGTGAAGTTGGGCACTAAGACTTTGTGAGTGAAGTTGGGCAAAAGTCCTCGACCTAAGTTTTGGGCACGAAGTATTGGTCCGAGGGATTGAGCAATTTAGCTGAGCGATGACTAAGGACAGAAGTAGAGACGAGTCGAGGTTCGGACGTCTCGAGATTCGAGAGTCTCGAAGGCTAAGCAAAAAGTCCAACTGGCTACTGAGAGGAGTAGGTGGAAGGCGCGTTCCTAGGGATGGGAACTTAGGCGTCGGTTCGACCTAGGGTTTCATGAAAATCCGAAGTCAAAACTAAACCCTTAAGGCTAAGGATATATATGTGTTTACTTGTATTTATGTATCTTGCAGGTACCTAAAATAGAAGACAAAACAGGAAAACAAACACGCAACAAGGCTGGAAACAAGGCTGCTTGGCGCCCCATCAACCAGGGCACCTCAATGAAACAAGGCGCCTCATTGAACCAGGCGCCTCATTCATTCAAGCGCCCTATATGTCTAAGGCGCCCTAATTGAAAGCCTTATCGGCTGCTGCGAGTTCGGCGTGGAGATGAGGTTTGACCAGGCTCTATGAGGCGCTTCATTGAACACAGGCGCCCTATACCAAGCCTATAAAAGGGGCTTCGACCCCTCAGCTCAGTACAACATTCAGAAATCATTCTAAGCTTCCCAAGTGATGACACATCGCTAACGACGAAGCTCTGCGACCAAGGAGGCTCCGGGAGGAAGTGCGCGGCACTTCGGAGGTCCAGATCGGCCGAGTCTTCGAATCTTTTAGTTTGGTTTGAATTTACATTTCATACTTAATTTATTTTTATCTTTTAATTATAAATTATGCACTGTAAGACAGGTTTCTCCGCCTCCGGAAAGTCCGGAAAGGAGACCATTAGTGGATGGGTGTTTCCGTGCTTAGGCCTTGGATGTACTGACCCTGGGGGATTGGGAACCAAGTAAAAATCCCATGTGCACTTTGTTTGTTCGTTCGTTCTTTCTATTTTCCGCTGCACTAACTCTATATCTAGAACGATCGAATGTTTACGAAGTTTCTGCAAAGTTTTTAACCAATCGATATTCACCCCCCCCCCCTCTCTATCGACGGCACCGGTCCCCACAAGTGGTATCAAAGTCTGGTCGCTCTTCATCAAACTAACAGCCGAAGGAGCAAAGACGCTAGGAGTTGAGGGCGAGCCCAGGGGTGAATCAGGTACATTTTATTTTGAATGTCAATTTTTAAATTTCATATTACATGCTTTAAGTGTAGGGAGAGAGGACACTAAAAAATCAGTGTCCTACTCGTATGACTCGGTCTACATCACCGGCGACAAAGGAAGTACCAGCACCCAGAGTCCGGCTGGACAAAAGCTACATTAAATGCTTCAAATGCGAAAAGTACGGACACTACAAGAATAAATGTCCGGCAAAGGTACGCAAAATAAACGTTCCGAAAAATTTTCAAATTCCTGCACTATCCTATGTAGATAGCTTAGATAATGTTTCTGAAAAATTAAACTTTGTAAATAATCAAATCAATATTTTGCATGATCAGTTACAAAATATAGATAATGTTAAAATATCAGAAATCAACTGTTTAATCCTTAATGTTAATTCAATAATTTCTAAAATTAATTCTGATAAAATTAATTCAGAAATTAATTCTAATATTAATTATGATAACCCTGAAATTAATTCTGATAATCTTAGGGATAATCCTGAAATTATTTCAGAAAATCTTAGGAATAATCCTGAAATTATTTCTAAAAAACTTAGGGATAATCCTGAAATTATTTCTGAAAATCTTAGGGATAATCCTGAAATTATTTTTGAAAATCTTAAGGATAATCCTAAAATTATTTCTGAAAATCATAAGGATAGCATTGAAAATATTTCTAAAGAATTTTCTGAGGATAAAAATAATCTTGCTGAGGATATTGAAAATGAAATCTTTTTAGATAATAATTTGATTATTTTAGATAATCTTGAAACATTAACTAGTAGCCCAAATTACTCCACCTATTATAAAGATATAGAAGGATATAATCTTGATGATGAGGATGAGAAGGGAATTGAATTTTCAACAATCAAGGTTATAGTGAATAAAGTTTACAATAATTCAAACAAATCAGAATTATTAGAAAAACTTGAAAAATTAGATAAAGAAGAAATAGTAGATGAGTTAGAAATTTTTGAAATCATGAAAATGATGAAATTAAACCCACAACTTTTAATTAACCCAAAAATTTTGAAACTTAAATCAAGTTAAATCTTAAAAACTTTAATTAAATTTTAATTAATTTTTAACCTTAATTTAATCCGTTATTTAACATTAAATTCAATTAATTAGCCTAATTAAATTAATTCTTAATCCTTAATGAATTTAATTTTAAATTAATCCTTAAGTAATTTCATCTTAATTAATTCTTAGTTAATTTAATCCTAATCATTTAATTCAATTAATTCGTAATTAATTAACTTCAATTAATTCTTAATTGATTCAACTTCAATTAATTCTTAATTAATTCAACTTCAATTAATTAATTCAACTTCTTAATTAATTTAATGTCAATCCAATTAATTTTTAAATAACTTAAACTCAAATTAAATAAAATATTACCCAAACTGCAACAATCAATTTGATAAAACTAAATATGTCAAAGTGGGTTGGCATATTCGCGGGTTCACACGACATGTATCAAATTAGAAATTTGATACATTATTAGAAACTTAAGTAAAATAATTTGAATTAGTTGACTCATGCATAACTGTCATGCCATGCATCTGCTTTTTTTTAATATATATCATGTCATTCATATTTAAGTTTATGCATGACTTAGAAGGGTTATAGGAAAAAGACTAGGTGAAACTTGAACAACCTAGTATTAGGTGGAGGTGAGATAATAGTACGTTAGGGAAACCCTTCTAATAAGGTCAAGTAAGGTAAGGCGTACCCTACTTGGTCTGTTTAGTCTGGTGGAACTAGCCGAAGCTATCGATCCAAAACCTAAGCTAGTTAGACCAAAATTTTTCAAGAAGTAAATTTGAAAATGAAATTTTGATAAAAGGCTTTGTCAAGGAAAGGGTTGTTGCTCCAATAAGGCTATGGCCAAAGAAGGCCTCTGTGTCTCGCCAAGACCTGGAAGCCAATTATCGAAACTCAAATTCAACTTACTATTTGATACATTTGAATCTAACACAAGTTTTGATTAACTCTTAGATTTAACAATAAATTGAGAAAAATTATTCAACCATCTCACAATGCACTCATAAGGTAACCATGCTTGCTTGTACTGAGCATCTAGAATGGGTGAGATATTAAGGACTAATAAATTGAAAAATATTTTTCAAAATTATTTTCCAAAATTCTTAGAATATTTTTCTAAAAATCTATTTTCAAAATAGTACTTTAACATAATAATGTTTTTATAGATTTCATGCTTGTCTGATTGTCTATATATGATAGATTTTCAAAATTATATCTTTTTGAGAAAGTGTTTGAGCTACACAATTAGACACAAGCCTTTAGGTCAACACTAGAGTCCCTTAAGACACTTAGATAGAGTCATTCGGTGTCGGAAACATGGGGAGTTTTTTTGTGGTTTTCTTTTTAAACCTTATGTTTTAAAATTTATCATCTCAAAATAAGGCTTTCAAAATTATCTTAAAAAAGGGTACTATATCATTAACATTTCAAAATATTTGTCGAAATTTGTGTTTATTTCCCTTTTGATCTTGATAAACCCTAAAGACACAGAGGAAATCTTCTTCATGATCTACAAGGACTCCTAGGATGTGTCAAATTTAGGGGAAGTCTAAGTCAAAAGGAAACTGTCTGACAAGTATTTTTCTAAATTTTTTTCTGGCAATTATTTTTGAAATTATTAAATAATTCTTTTGATCTGAACCAAACCCTAAAGACTCAGAGGAAGAGTACTTGTGGTCAACAAGCTTCCTAGACTGGGTCAAGTTTAGGAGGAGGTCAAATTAAAAGAGTTATAGAATTTTTTAAAATAATATGTTTTCGTGCACTATAATTTTAAAAACCTGTTGAAAAGATAGGTAATTTGTCTTTCAAAATATTATTATTCTATTTTTCAAAAAAATTTTGTGGCTTATAAAATCATTTTTGAAATAATATTTACTTGAATTTGGAGAATTTTCAGGACACTTAGGGAAATATCCTTGTAGTTAACAAGGTTTCCTAGGATTGTGTTAGACTGGAAAATAAACCAAGTCAAGTAAACTATTATGTTTTAAAAACAATATTTTCCTAAGTACTTTCAAAATATAAGTCAAGTAATAGTTTTAAAAACCAAGTCAAGTAAAAATATAAGTACTTTCAAAATCATAATATTTTTCAAAATACTAATAGTTTCAAATTTCATTATTTTTTCAAAAGAACTTATATTTATTTTCCAAAGATCTTAAATTTTTTTTCAAAGAACTTATATTTTTTTCAAAAGAACTTATAATTTTTCAAAAAAATTACATAATATTTTTCAAAGTACATATTTTTCAAAGTACAGATTTGTCAAAGTACAAACTTTTCAAAGGAAAAATATCTTTCAAAGTACAAGTTTTTGCACAATATTTTTTAAAATATTCTTCTAAAAGTGCAAAAATCTCTAGGTGAAATATTTTTGAAAAGTGTATATTTTTTATTCTTGAAAAGTGCATATTTTTCTAAGTAAAAACCTTTTATGTGTACAATTCCTTTCTCAATTGAAAATTTTTCTAAGGCAATATTTTTCTAAGTGGAAAATTTTTTAAATTTTCTGAAAGTACAAAATATTTTTTCGATGCACAATACTTTTCAAAGTGTAGTGTTTTGGTGAAATTTTTTTTTTTACTAGCTCTTTGCTATGCTTTCAAAGATTTATACTAAGTACTTTCAAATGAAAAAATATTTTCATTGTTGGTGCAAGTGTTTTGGTGATTTTTGATGTATGACAAAGGGGGAGAGTGTTGGTGTCGGAAGCACCATATCGAACCTTGTTTTGATATTGGCAAAGGGATCAAAGTTAAGTATTATTGGTGATCTAACGATGTTACTCAAGTTGTGCAGGAAAAGTCCTAGGTACACTAGGCACTAAGTCCTGGTTCTATGAATTGGGCACTAAGTCCTGGCCGCGGGCTGGGCAACTAAGTCCTGACGTAAGGTTGGGCACTAAGTCCTGGCCGAGGGCTGGGCACCGAAGACCTGGTTCGAGGAATTAGGCACTAAGTCCTGGTCGCGGACTGGGCACGAAGACCTGGTGAGTAAAGCTGGGCAAAAGTTCAACCGGAGGAGCCGGTTGGCAAAAAGGTAAATTCTCTCGAGAGGAGTAGGTGAGGACGTGTTCCCTGTAGGAGGGAACAGTAGGCGTTGGTTCGACCTAGGGTTTCATTTGGGAGACCCAAAGTCAGAACCAAGACAGCTTAGGCTGTAAATAATGACTAACATGTTTGCTTCTTTTTGTTTTGGAACTAACCTTGGTTGCAGGGATCGAAGGAATGAATTTCTGTAACTGAGGCGCCTCAATGGAGTGAGGCGCCTCACTGGGGCTAGGCGCCCGGATGGACACGGGTGCCCCAGTGGAAGGCTAAACCGAAGCAACAAAGCAAACTGCCACGAAGTCTCTGAATTAAGCCAGCTCAGGCGCCCAGGACCATACGAGCGCCCCCATCAGCTCAGGCGTCCTCATCGACATAAGCGCCCCTATGGGTGCTATAAAAGGGAGTTCACCCCCAAGGCTTCAGACACATCGCTCACAAATGCTCCAAGCACTTTCATTCAAGCGCTACGCTCCAACAAGCTCCGACTTCGAGATTCCAGCGCCGACGATGACCCTCTGCTCTAAACTTCGATCCACCTCAGGCGTCGATAAAATTAATTTATGAAAAGTGTTGCAATTTAAATTCCAATTCTATTTCTGTACTCGATTTGTAAAATTCCTTTTGTGACTATAGAATTGCCCAAAGTAAACGGTCAAGGACTGTGGGCCTTGGAGTAGGAGCCGACCGCGACTCCGAACCAAGTAAAACCAACTTGTATTCGCATTTGTTCTATTATTTTCCGCTGCGTATCTTCTCTAGTTTTCCGAAAATTTTGATATCGATATTCACCCCCCCCCCTCTATCTATTCTCTACGATCCAACAAGTGGTATTAGAGCAGGTGGCTCAAACTTGGTGCAACCACCAGTTTAAGAAATTTTTTTCGGATTTTTTTCGCTTTTTATTGCAAATAATTTTTTTCAGATTTTTTTCGCCTTTTTCAATTTTGAATTCTTATCTTTTCACCATAAGTCAGAATTGATATAACGGTTAATTTTTTTAAAATTTGTCATAAATTTTTTATTATTATTTTAATATTTTTTTCTAGAAATTCGTGCTACCTTAATTCAAGCAAATATTTTCCCAAACATTGAATTCTTACTTTTTCATTATTAATCAGAATTGATAAAGTCAATATTTTCAAAAATTTATCATAATTTTTTGTATTATTTTATCTCAAAATTCGTGCAACACCTTTTGAGCTAGTTTTTTTCTCTCTCCCGCACTACTAATCCAAGACCAAGTCTTGGTACATTTCTGTTATTTCTTTTGTGTGCAAGGATTATTTTAAATGGCCAATCAAGAATGGAATAGTGTCCGTCCACCCCTATTCTCTGGCGAGAACTTCAGAACCTGGAAGGGTCTAATGGAATCCCACCTAAAGACTCATCTGGATTTATGGATGATAATCCAAACAGGGTTTACAGTACCTACAGAAGATGGAATGTCGATTGCCTGGGATAAATTGGATGAACCAACTCTGACGAAGATCAAGGCAGATGCAAAGGTGACTGCAATCCTACAATGTGGCCTAACCAATGAAGAATTGAAGCAGATCGGATCATTCGAATGTGCTAAAGAGATGTGGGAGAAGCTAATCAACCTACACGAAGAGAGCCCCGATATTGAGGTCTTTGAAGGAGTGATGTTTGAATTATCGAACAAATCAGACGAAGAAGAAGAAGATCACCTAAGTTATCTTGCACTCTCGATCCAAGCACAAACAGTCGAGTCAGAGTCTGAACCCGAATCCGAAGCCGAATCCAAACCAGAATCAAAAGATGAGTCTAGATATGAGGCAACAAGAATCAAGGGGGAGATTCCCAATAAGGAATCAAAAGGTAAAATTGTAAATTCAAATTTTAAAAATCATGTAATTTGTTACACATGCAGGGAGAAAGTGTTAAATCCGACACTTTTGACACGGTCTAGAAAATTTTTGGGTGATTTGCCCGAGATGTTTAGGGTTCCCGAAACTTAACAGGGGTTTGAATGAAAGAAAAATCCATAGTATATTAGAATCTAAACGAAGGAGAAACTTAAAATCGAGAGCTGGAATTGGTTTAGAGAATTTTGGAGGAGCTAAATGCTTAACTTCACTCAAGTTAATGGCTGAATCTGGATAGGCTAAATTTGGGGGGCTAAGTGCAAAATGATCAAACATAAAAAAAGCCTCACCTCCGTTAGCTCACGAGCCCTAACGCAGCCACGACCGACCCCTTCTGGTCTTCATTCACTCGCAGCCCAGGAGAGAGCCCGAGCCATTCCTTCTTCTCTGCGTGCCCTAGTCGAAGCCGACACACCAACCTGCCTTCGCTTCGTCGCATGGGGGTCTCTGCCGATTTCTTCTTCTCCGTGTGTAGCTGACGCCGATGACGTCGACCACGCGCAGTGGAGCTCCGATGCGTCTATCTCCTTCTCCTTCTATTCCTCCCTTCTCGGATTTGGTCGATGCCCTAGAATCCTCTTCAACCTAACATCTCCTCGGAGCTGGGGTGGGCGATCAGAGCCTGGAAGAGTTGATGAGAATTGACACCGCTGACCGAGCACCCCGCCGGCGAATCCGATCAGGTAAGTTTTTGCCTTATTCAGTGTTGCTTGGGATGGAATTGATGATGGAGATTGGCTGGATTAGTAGGGTTGTTATTCGGATTTGGGTTCCCTTTTAGCTACTCTTTGTTTTGGAATCAACTTCTAATGGATTTATGAGATGATCTGGCTAGAAAAGGGGAAAGGGGTTGAGCTGTTCTTGCCCTGTATGTTCTGTGCTAGATCTGTGAATTGTGATGGGCTATTTGCTGTGTTGATGCGCTAATACTTAAGTCGAATGTAATCTATGGTTAATTAGCAGTGGATGTCTTCTGTTGATGCGCAGATCTGATCTGTTGACTGGAGTTGAATCAAGCTGTGGTGGAGCTGTAGAAGATCCCTGTTGTGAGCTTTTTAAGGTAAGCTCAATGAATTTGAATTAGACTGATGGATTTGGATCTGTGTTGTGGAGCTTGTAGATGTGTAGCTCTGTGATAAATCTATATCTGATATATGTTGATATGTTGATGGGTTCTTGATTAGTAGGTTGGTATGAATGATTCCATTGAGTATTCTTTGGATGGATAGAATTAGATTAGGAGATGAAACCTGATCTAATAGGGTGGATCCAATAGATTAGAACTAATGGAGGGTTTAGTATAGAATTTGACACTATATTAAACCTAGCCATGATGAATTGGAGCTAAAGGATTTGAACCTAATCTTAGCTACGCGAGGTAATTAAGAACCAATCAGTTAATTGGATGAAATTAACTGAGAAGGAAATGATTAGGTTAACCCTTGGTTTGGTTTGGGGGATTAATTAGCTAGTTATCATATCTGTGTAATAGCTAATTAAATACATCCTTGATACAGGAGCTTGATTGGATTATTTGCGGGTGGTTCTATCTCATTTGATACGGACTTCTACTCTTGGAGGCGGGTACCCCTGACTTATCTTTTTAGATATTGTCTTATTATTATGCATAGTTTGTTATGGATAACAGTAAGTTTATACGCTATGCCTGCTTTTGTGTATTATGATCAGATATCTGTTACTTAGATGACTCCTGTTTAGTTCCATACAGTCTCGATATTTGTCATGCGTCTATATGTGCTTAGATACAGTAATAGGTCACTTTGTATCTGTAGTTGGATAGATTCCTAGATATACCTTACATGGATACCTAGGGTAGAATGGTTAGATCTGGATGCATGTGTTAGACCTATATCTTTCCTACCGATGTACGGTTGAGAACCTGGTTAGTGAGGAGGGGGTTGTTAGCATACTTTACCCTCTAGGTTGTATATTGAGATGTAGGCTCTGTATGATTGCATACTGGCGATCATCGGCTCCCCTAGGGTTTGAGCCCATCGCGCAGTCAGGTTTCCCTTGTTGATTGAGCTATTAGCACGATGCTATTATCATGATGGAGACCATCGGCTCCCCTGAGGTCTGAGCCCATTCCCAGTCATGCTTGAGGTTGCATATTTGCATCGCCACGAGTGCTAGGCGTCATACTTGCATTGCCACGAGTGTTGGGCATCATACTTGCATCGCCACGAGTGCTAGGCGTCATACTTGCATTGCCACGAGTGCTGGGCTACATACTTGCATCGCCACGAGTGCTAGGCGTCATACTTGCATTGCCACGAGTGCTGGACATCATATTTGCATAGCCACGAGTGCTGGGCTACATACTTGCATCGCCACGAGTGCTAGGTGTCATACTTGCATTGCCACGAGTGCTGGGCATCATATTTGCATAGCCACGAGTGCTGGGCTACATACTTGCATCATCACGAGTGCTGGGCGTCATATCTACATAGCCACGAGTGTTGGGCTTCATATGTTGTAGGTCACAAGTGTTTGGCTTCTTTATGCAACCATGAGTGGTTGGCATATCTGTTTCCTGTTCACCCGACCGCCGGTCTGGTGGTGGCTAAGGTGCGTACAGAACAAATCATTGTACTATGTGTATGGGATGCATTGCCCCTTGGTTGGTGCTTGCTAGGTTTGAGTGTTGTATATGTTTGATATGCACTTACAGGTGACATACCCATTTGGATTGTGTATTATTCTTGAGGTTATATAGGGGATTGATTACACCTATCTGTAAGATAGACGGACTCTGGTATGTATTCACCCTTAGTCTTTAGTTATATTATATCCTCTATACTCGAGACTGTATCAGCGTGATTCTTATTGTTATTTATAGCTTGCTGTGCATATCTATTTTGGTATCCGCTGAGTTTATTTAGACTCACCACCGTTGCCTATATTTTTGTTTCCAGGTTGATTGGTCTCCAGGAGAGCCCCAGTTGCCAGTCCCAGGTCCCTACGACTCCAGTGATGGGTGCTTCCGCGTAGCTCTCTTTTCGTTGCGTTTTATTATGTGGTTTGTATTGGTTTTAGGTCGTGGAACTTGTATCGCATTTCATTTACCTTAGTATTGTATTTTTGAGTCCTCTGATGGACTATGTGTTTGTTGTTTTGTTGTAAGTCGGACCGGTCCGCAGTCAGGTACGTTTTATTTTGTATTATGGTTATGTTATGTCTTGATTTTGAGGCCTGAGGCCAAATTATTACCTGCGTGTGTTGTTTGTATGTGTAAATTGTCCGCCGGACAGGGGAGGTGCTGTTCGATTTTATATTGGACCAGCGGCTCCTGGGTCTCGGGGCGTGACAGAAAGGGCACTACAAAAGTAAATGTCCTACTCATAAGATAGGAACGGCATCACCGACAGCGACAAAGGAATGAGTTCCAAGAGCACGAAAGGACAAGAGTCGTATCCAATGCTTCAAGTGCCAGGAGTTTGGGCATTACAAAGATGAATGCACAGATAGAAGAGACAAAGATCCAGGATAACCAACCAAGATGGGTAACTTTAATTTATATGAAAATCCAGTCTTTACAATGAATGCTGATAGTTTATTTAATCACTCTTGGTCAAACTTAAATATGGATGCATGCTTAAATAACATAATTAATTCATGCAAATTAATTAATTCAAACTTCAGAAAATTAAGACACGAAAATGAGACTTTGAAAATTAAAATTGAAATATTAGAAAAACTAATTAATCTTGCTAACTTAGAAAATCCAGAAATTTCCCCTCATTGTGATTTTACTTAAAGATTTTTTTAAATTGTTATTCGTAGGACTAGAAGCGGTTAGATAAGGACCTGACCTGATTGATACTTGAACAACCTAATATTAGGACAAGGTTTGATGATAGTACGTTAGGGAAGCCTGTCTAAGGAGTCGGGTAGGGTAAGGAGAGTCTTTTTAGTCCGGTGGAACTAGCCGAAGCTACCTCTCCGAATCCTAAACTAGTTAGACCAAAGTTTCTCATAAAGTAATTTGAAAATAAAATTTCTTTGAAAGGCTTTGTCTAGGAAAGGGGTTGTTGATCCAATAAGGCTACGGCCAAAGAAGGCCTCTGTGCCTCGCCAAGACCTGGAAGTCGATTATCGAAACCTACTTTTAAATTGTCGTTTATTAAACTTGAATCTAACACAAGCTTCAATCAAATCATAGCTTTTAATTTAAATTCAAAGATAAAATTTAACGCATCTCACAAAACAGATAAGGATATCTTGTCTTGTCACTTAGAAATGGGTGAGATGCTTAGAACTTAAAAGCCTAGTCCAACCCAATCAACCTTACAAAACAAATTAAATTCAACTTAATTATTTTCAAAATTCAACTTAATAATTTTTAAAATTCAAAGTTAAATTTCTAGTTAATTTCAAAATCCTCAAAAATCATTTTAACTTTTTAAACTAAGATTTAATGTTTCAAATCATTGTACTTAAAATTGCTCTCCTTAGGTTTCTTTTGCTCATCTACCTAAGAATTACTTAATTTTTGCAAACATTTCTATACAAAGAAATTCCTTTGGACAATCAATTTTTTTTTGAAAAATAAGTCTTGCAAAAAGTCAGCTTGGGGTTTACTCAGAATTCTTTTTCATTTTCACTTAGAAAAAGTCTACAGTCCGGGCTTTTGATATTTATATATATATTTCTTTGACTTAAGTATTTTTCAAAATTTCTCCTATACTTGTATCTCCTCTGGCATTTTTCAAAATCATTTTAAACATAGAATCTCCCTGGTGCAATTCTTTACCATTTTCAAAAGGAGGGAGAAAATGAAGAATTTGCTTTTCAAATCATTAAAACAAAATAGTCATCAAAGTTTTTTTTACTTAGAATTTTTTTTTTGTTGAAGTTCTTTCTATTTGAATCAAACCCTAAGACTCAGAGGAAGATCAACTTGTGGTCAACAAGCTTTCTAGGACTGTGTCAGGTTTAGGGGGAGTTCAAATTAAACGAAGTATTTTTAAACATAACATTTTTTGTTGAAGTTCTTTCTATTTGAATCAAACCCTATGACTCAGAGGAAGATCAACTTGTGGTCAACAAGCTTCCTAGGACTGTGTCAGATTTAGGGGGAGTTCAAATTAAAAGAAGTATTAGAAGTCTCAAAAATACTATATTTTTAAAATAACATTATCATTTCAAAAACACTTTGAAAATATAATATTATCATTTTCCAAAATATTTTTTCTGGACATCTTTGAGCACCTTTGAAAAATTACCTAAGTTTGGAAAAATCTCCAAGACACAGGAAATTTTCTTGTGGTCAACAAAGTTCCTAGAATTGTGTCAGATTTAGGAAAATTCCAATCTATAAAGTACTTCATATTTTCCTTCTCAGGTACTTAGATTTTCAAATTTTATTCCTTAAAATATTTTTTGAAAAAGGATATTTTTTAGAGGAAACTTGCTACTTAAGTGTAAATATTTTCAAAAATACTCCTTGAAAAAACCCTTTTAAAATCTTTCTACTTAGGCTTTATTTTCAAAAATTTTATCCTTTACCTAAGAAATTTCTATTTTTCTTTACCTTGAGGATTAAAAATAAGTGGATAAAAGTTCTTAACTTAGACTTAAATCATGCTTAGAATCAAATATAGTTCTGAACGTAGACTTATTAATTAAATACTTTAAGTTTTGCATATCAAGCTTGGACTTAATAGAAATGTAAACTTGGTTTAACAAACTGTTCTTTAGCATTAATCCTTACTTAATAATTTAACAATGTGTTACTTGTTCCCTATCATTTATGTTTTTTTTAAGTAACACTTGATATTTAAAAAAAATTTCAAAATTGATTTATGATTTTGCAAAACTAATAGACTCTGATACACAATTTTTTTCCTTAAACCTTTTTCAAAATATATTTTTCAAAAAGAGTATTTTTAAGGCGGAAAGCCGAAAAAGTAAACTTAAAAAATTAAATTTTCCTTAAATTTCTTCCCTTTTTCAAAGAAACTTTATTGAAAAATTCGAGTTGCTCTTAACTAAGAATTTACTTTGTGATACTCAAAAGTTTTTCAAAATACTTTTTCAAAACTGAACTTAGAATTATTTCTTTCAAAAGTAATGAACATTTTCATACTTAGAACCTTTTTCAAGGGTTAAAAAAAATCTTTCAAACTGAAGAATTGCATGTTTTTTAAAAAAATCTTCAAAGGGAAAATTTCAAATCAGGAGGAGCTTTATGCAATGTTTCAATTTTGCAAGGTTTTGAAACATGTGTTGTTTGAAAACTATTTTTGAAAAAGTTGTGAACTCCTTCACATAAATTTATTTTGGTAAAACTCAAAACTCTATTAGAAACCTTGTTCGCCCATGTATGTTTTTGATATATGTCAAAAGGGGAGGAAAGGTCAAAGATAAGTGTTTTATAACACAAGTATTCAGGGTTTTAGGGGGAGTATGAGAAATAAAGGATTTTTTTCAAATCTACATTTCTTCTGTCCATAACTGCTATACTTCATTGATTTTTACCTTCTTTTCTTAACTGTTATAAGTTTTTACTTAACTTTGAATTGTGTTGTCATAAATCAAAAAGGGGGAGATTGTTGGTGCCGGAAGCACCATATCGAACCTTGTTTTGATATTGGCAAAGGGTTCAAAGTTAAGTATTATTGGTGATCTAACGATGTTACTCAAGTTGTGCAGGAAAAGTCCTAGGTACACTAGGCACTAAGTCCTGGTTCTATGAATTGGGCACTAAGTCATGGCCGCGGGCTGGGCAACTAAGTCCTGGCCGAGGGCTGGGCACCAAAGACCTGGTTCGATGAATTGGGTACTAAGTCCTGGCCGAGGGCTGGGCACCGAAGACCTGGTTCAAGGAATTGGGCACTAAGTCCTGGTCGCGGACTGGGCACGAAGACCTGGTGAGTAAAGCTGGGCAAAAGTCCAACCGGAGGAGCCAGTTGGCAAAAAGGTAAATTCACCCGAGAGGAGTAGGTGATGACGCGTTCCCTGTAGGAGGGAACAGTAGGCGTCGGTTCGACCTAGGGTTCCATTTGGGAGACCCAAAGTCAGAACCAAGACAACTTAGGCTATAAATAATGACTAACATGTTTGCTTCTTTTTGTTTTGGAACTAACCTTGTGTAACACCCAATGATTTTCTGGTATTATTAGGGATTTTTCGGAATTTTTCTAGCATTTTTCAGAATTAAAATAAAAAGAAAAGGAAAAATAGTCAAGGAGAGATTTGATCTCACGACCACACGACAGGCCGGTCCTTAAACAGACTCGGCTAGCCAGAAGGGTGGGGGTATCAAGCACAGAAAAGGAAGGATCGAAATTATGTTATAGGTAAGTTAGGTTGTTTCATGAAGAGGTATCTAGACTTCCACTTAAGTTGCGTGAAGCCCCGATTAGGTTTTCGTGAGGCTGCGAGAGGAGGCGCGTGGAGGCTGCGAAACCAAAGGGAAACTCAAGGGATCTTTTCCTCCTTCTTCTTCCTCTTGAGTAGAACATTTAGGGCTTCTTCCCTAGGGTCAAGGAGGGAGGAGATTTGCGCGAAGAAAGGGAAGAGGAGTGCTACGTTGGGATTTAAACCATGCTTAGTGAGTTTTCTTCAAGATAAGGGTAATTAGATCACTCACCTGCAATAGGAGTAGCTTTCGTATGTAAGTTCTTGTTGTAGAATCATGTTTTGTGATGCATGCTTTAAGAATATGGTTATCGTGCATTTTAAGTTCTCAAAGATGCATGTTTTCTCATGATAGAAACTGAATTGGGTTAGATTTAGTGTATGAAATCTAAGCATGATAAGATTTAATTTTTGAAAAGTCCCAAAAATGAGTTTTGGGTTAAGAGCACGCAAGGTGCTCGATGAAAGTCCCAAGTAAGAAAGGTAAAGGTGTTAAGTGCAAAAATTTATTCAAAAGTAAGATAGTTTGATACGTATGAGTATTATAGTAAGAAAGTATTTTATTTTCATAAAGTGACATGTACCGGGCAAATGGAAGGCCCACAGAAAGTTAGAAAGAAGCTCTAATAGGGTACGGTGGCTAGCTACCCCGAAATCTATTAGAGAAGCGCGCAATTGGTACATTGATACCATGGTACCATGTCAAGGCCTGAGGAAAGTTGATTATTATTTTCAAGTATATAAGTATTTACAAGTGTTTGTCAGTTTTAAGTACGTGCCTTTATTTCATATGTTAACATTGATACATTGCAAGCATGTTAAAGAGTAAGGGTAAGGAAGTTGTGTTTTAATGTATGAGCATGTTAAGTTGCAGGTGTTTTAAAGCAAGTAATGTTTTCAAGCATGAATTGAGCATGATAAGTATATGAAAGTTTTCCCATGTGCATGTATTTTGGAAGCAAGCATTCTTTGAAATGAGCATGTTTATTATCGATAGCATGGATTTGTGAGTTAGGATTTACTTACTAAGCAATGTGCTTATTAGTTACATTCCTTCTATTGCAGATAAAGACAAAGAAAAAGCATAAGTTATGGAGGCGACCAGGACTTGCATTGATGTTCAGTGGCGGCGGAACCGTGGAAGAGATCTTTGGGATAAGTCTTAGAGGCGTTTTGATTTATAGAAACTCATGGTTGATTTTTGGAGTGGTAGAACGTAATGATTTTGTGTAAACATTGCATAGAGACAAGGTTGAGTACAAAACTCTAGTATAGTTTTAATATTTAATATTTTGATTGGTAAAATGTGAACATTGTGTTTAACTTCCGCATAGAGTCAAAAGTTGATACAATCTTTAGCACGATTTCATATGGTTTGGTAGTCTTGTTAAATTCCACAGAGATTCTAATTTCAAGTCATTAGATTTGTTTTGAGTTCCTAGGATGTTTATAAAACTAGTATAGAGTATAGAAATGGAGTTATGTCTTTGTATGTCTTGAAAGTATATGATTTGTGGATCTTTGAAAATGGTTTTCAGGTCTGAAATACAGGTTTTTCAGGCGTGCCAGTCGACTGCTGCTTAACCTAAGGCCAAGGTCTAAGGTGAAGTCAAAGGTTAAGGTTAAGTGAGTAAAGGTAAAGGTAGTAAAGAGCGACGATCCGGCTTAAGTATAGGGTAGAGAAGTCGGGTCGTCACACCTTGGTTGGAGGGATCGAAGGAATGAATTTCTGCAGCTGAGGCGCCTCAATGGAGTGAGGCGCCTCACTGGGGCTAGGCGCCCGGATGGACACGGGCGCCCCAGTGGAAGGCTAAACCGAAGCAACAAAGCAAACTGCCACGAAGTCTCTGAATCAAGCTAGCTCAGGCGCCTGGGACCATACGGGCGCCCCCATCAGCTCAGGCACCCCTGTGAGATGGATAAGCGCTGACCGAGCCTGCGGATAAGAGATCGCGCAGGAGAGGCCACGTGTAGGCGCCCTCATCGACACAGGCGCCCCTATGGGTGCTATAAAAGGGGGTTCACCCCCAAGGCTTCAGACACATCGCTCACAAACGCTCCAAACACTTTCGTTCAAGCACTACGCTCCGACAAGCTCCGACTTCGAGATTTCAGCGCCGACGATGACCCTCTGCTCCGAACTTCGATCCACCTCGGGTGTTGGTAAAATTAATTTACGAAAAGTGTTGCAATTTAAATTCCAATTCTATTTCTGTACTCGATTTGTAAAATTCCTTTTGCGTCTATAGAATTGCCCAAAGTAAACGGTCATGAACCGTGGGCCTTGGAGTAGGAGCTGACCGTGACTCCGAACCATATAAAACCAACTTGTGTTCGCGTTTGTTCTATTATTTTCCGCTGCGTATCTTCTCTAGTTTTCCGAAAAATTTGATATTGATATTCACCCCCTATCGATTCTCTACGATCCAACAGAGAGTGCGCTTAAGTTAGAGTGCGCTTAAGTTAGCATTTTTTTCTCTTACCAAAGGATCAAATGAAATCAAAATATTTTTCAAAAAGGGGGAGTGTAAGCTTAAGTTAGAAGTTTTTTCTTTTTCTCCCAAAAGATCAAAATATATTTTCAAAACTTAGATTATTTTTTTCATTTTATCCTAAGATTTATAACTTAGCTCCTTCATCCAATCTAACTTAAGATATTGTCAAACATCAAAAAGGAGGAGATTGTTGGTGCAAAATGCATCAGTGATGTCCTCCTCTATGTGTTTCAATGTTTGACAATATGCTTAAGTTAGTGATACATTGAACAAGGGAAGGATGAGTCAAGAAAAGAATACCAAAGTAAACCAAAGTCCTAGTTAACCTAGGCACTATCTCCTGGCCGAGGGCTGGGCACCTAAGACCTAACCGAGGGTTGGGCACTAAGTCCTGGTGAGTGAAGCTGGGCACTAAGACCTGGTGAGTGAAGCTGGGCAAAATCCTGATGAGTGAAGTTGGGCACTAAGACCTGGTGAGTGAAGCTGGGCATTAAGACCTGGTGAGTAAAGCTGGGCAAAAGTCCTGGACCTAGGGTTTGGGCACGAAGTCTTAGTCCGAGGGATTGAGCAACTTAGCTGAGCGATGACTAAGGATAGAAGTAGAGATAGGTCGAGGTTCGTACGTCTCGAGATCCGAGAGTCTGAAGGCTAAGCAAAAAGTCCAACCGGATGGGCCGGGTGGTAACCGTCTCCTGAGAGGAGTAGGTGGAAGGCGCGTTCCCGGGGATGGGAACTTAGGCGTCGGTTCGACCTAGGGTTTCGTGAAAATCCGAAGTCAGAACCAAACCCTTAAGGCTAAGGATATATGTGTTTGCTTGTATTTATGTATCTTGCAAGTACCTAAAATGGAAGACAAAGCAGGAAAACAAACACGTAATAAGGCTGGAAACAAGGCTGCTAGGCGCCCCCATCAACCAGGGTGGCTCAATGAAACAAGGCGCCTCATTTAACCAGGCGCCTCATTCATTCAGGTGCCCTATATGTCTAGGGCGCCCTGGTTGAAAGCCTTATCGGTTGCTGCGAGTTCGGCCGGAGATGAGGTTTGACCAGGCTGTATGAGGCGCCTCATTGAACACATGCGCCCTATACCAAGCCTATAAAAGGGGCTTCGACCCCTCAGCTCAGTACAACATTCAGAAATCATTCTAAGCTTCCCAAGTGACGACACAGCGCTAACGACGAAGCTCTACGACCAAGGAGGCTCCGGGAGGAAGTGCGCGGCACTTCGGAGGTCCAAATCGGCCGAGTCTTCGAATCTTTTAGTTTGGTTTGAATTTACATTCCGTACTTAATTTTTTTTTTCTTTTGATTGTAAATTGTGTACTATAAGACGAGTTTCTCCGCCTCCAAAAAGTCCAGAAAGGAGACCATTAGTGGATGGGCATTTCCGTGCTTAGGCCTTGGATGTACTGACCCTGGGGGGTTGGGAACCAAGTAAAAATCTCGTGTGCACTTTGTTTGTTCGTTCGTTCTTTCTATTTTCCACTGCACTAACTCTATATCTAGAACGATCGAAAGTTTACGAAGTTTCCACAAAGTTTTTAACCGGTCGATATTCACCCCCCCCCCCCTCTATCGACGACACCGGTCCTCACAGATCTAACAGAATAGACCTTGTCCATTGGTAAATCAAAGTAATAATTAATTAACTACATGTGTCCGTTATTATTTCGGGATTCAGAGATCGTACTCCATAATATAATCCGAGGTCTAATCAAATTTACGAAGTCAGTACAAAATTGGATGACCTCTCTTTTGGTCCTACTCAATATACACAAAGTACACTAGTGTAATTCTATGGTTAAGATAAACCACACCTAATTACACTACAACCATCCCGATGGTTTGTCCAACTCCATCTCGGTTGTGAGCCTCTTTCTTATACATCTGTAAGGAACCTGATATCATGAGCTTCTGTGCGATACTACACATCATGTTATCTACAATGCCAAGTATTAGACATTTTGTGCATATACTAATATAAACATGCACTGTGTGATTTTCTTATTCTCTTTAAAATATAAATGTATTCTAACCAAAAGCAAGGCTTTTAGTATACATCATAACACTTTGCCCACGGTCCCTTAGATGCATGCAAACCCTCGGCTTGTCTCCCATGCTATCCTTCACCGGACCCGAAACAGTCCAGCTAAGTCCATGTGTATCCTGCAAACCTGCACTCTCAAATACACATATCAAACACAAGGGTAAACCTAACTTAAACCCTTTGCCCAAACATCAAAACACATGGTCACTCCGGACCATAGATTGCCCCAACAATCTCCCCCTTTTTGATGTTTGGCAATACGTTTAAGTTAGGGAAAACAAATAGCAAATACAATGCTAAGAACCATTTGGACTTACGTTGCCAAGGCTTCACCTTGGACTTATATCGTCAATGCATATGCAGTGCAAACATGCATGAATCCTATCACAAGGCATCCCCACACCTAACTTCCCCAAGAGTTTAGGACTTTTACCAAAACGGGTTTATTAAGAACCTCTTCAAGGCTCCCCCTACACTGGACTTACAAAGGCTTTTTAAGAACCTTTCCAAGGTTCCCCTTACGCCGCCAACTGAGCAACAATGCTCCCCCATTACCTAAGCTCCCCGTTGACCTAGGATTTCTTGCAAATGTGTGTTTGGTTTCCTACTTAAACCCAACACTTCTCCCCCTTTGTCATAAATCAAAAAGACACCAACAATTTCCCTCTTATTGGATCCTTTAACCTCTAATGATCATAAACACAGTGTACTAACCCCCCCCCATAAGATTACACACTTGTTTTACATCATTTGGACATCTTTTGACTGCTGAAACAAAAAACAAATCAGCCTTTACCAGTCGACTGCCCTCTGTCCCAGTCGACTGGCATCCTGAAAATCTCGTTTTCAGCCTTTCTGACCCAATTTCAGAAATACACCAGAAATTCCAAAAATTCTCAAATTTTGTGGAGAGGTTTGTGGTACCCATATCTACTTGAGAAAAATACATTCAAACATGTATCTACCACCAATCCCAAGATTGACACAAAATCCAAAACTAACTAAATGGTTCAATTGAACCTTGACCTAAAGTCCTAGTTTTGGCCTCCTCTTGATATTTCTGCCCATACCAAATCACAATGCATTCTTAGCATTTGTTTATATGGCATCTACACATCAAACACCAACTTCCATGCTATATGACCCCAATGACATATTTTCATGCATGAGACTCACACCCAATGTGTCAAATCCCTAGGATTAAGACTTCAAATCTGTCTCCACATCCTTTGGCACACTCCACAACCCATCTAGACTTCTGAGAGAAATCCTCCCAAGATCCATAGACCATGGGTCTCAACTTGACTCTTAGAGCTCCCCCTTGAGCTCTTAGCCATAGCCACCTCCCTAGGTGACCCAACGAACACTAGGCCACACTGGTGCATCTCCGGTGACTTTTGGCCTACACCCTTAACCTTCTTAACTTTGGATCCCTTGTCCTTAGTCAAAACTTTCTTCTTGCTTTTACATGCATCCCCTTGCCATTTTTGGACTTCCTCTCCTCGCCATAGTTATATGCTACCCTAGCATATTTCTTTTCATCGGCATCAGAGAACTTAGATCGGTATCCTAGACTCGGTATCCTAGACCCGATCTATCATTGTTGGGTTTTTGATTATCCAACCCCATACCTAAACCCTTAGATCTAATAGTGAATCTATCTAGGGTTTTCTCCATTTCTTCAAGTCTTACCCTCAAGACATGATTTTCCAATTCTAGAGCTCTAACCCTAGAGTCAACATGTCCACCTTGGACATTCCTAGACCTACCCACCTTCCTAGGCATATGTCTCCCCTTCTTGGGATTTGTGCCTTGATCATTAACCACCTTCCTTCCCTTAGGCATGGTAGTTTGGGTCTTTCTTGGTCTAGCTTTGGGTAATGCTTTCCTAGAATTATCTACCTTGTTAACCCTATTGCTATCATCATACTTAAATCCATGATTATTTTTAACAAGCATATAAGAATTGGAAATTGGATTTAATTTTAAATAAGGGATTACCTTCCCTTTTACCTTTGAAACTCCCCCTTGACTTGAGCTCCTCTTCTTTTTCAATTTCTTCAAGTGCGCCAATTTCTTGATTTCTCCTTTCTTTGGGCACTTGGTGTGGTAGTGTCCATGCTCACCACACGTGAAGCAAATTATATGTTTCTTATCCTTCTTTGCTCCATCCCTACAACTCATGTTAGTTTTCAAACTATTTGAATTGAGTTTAGGGTTTACCTCCTTTTTCTTACCCAATGGACAATTGTCCTTGTAGTGTCCCTTTTGATTGCACCCAAAGCAAATTATGTGATCCTTTGACTTTTCTTTGATGGATGTGGAAGCTTCTTCTTTCTCCAGTATTGAGGATGGTCTCTCCTTCCCCTCAATCCTTGAAGTGGAGACTTCTTCTATTTCTTCCTCACTTGAAGATGTGGACGATTCCACTTTCTCCTCCTCCTCGAATGTTGAACTTGATTCATCTTCCGATTGGTCCTTTTCCTTCTCTTAGACCGATGACCCCTTTTCCTTGGGCTCCTCTTCTCCTTGTCTTTGTGTCAAATTTTCATGTAGAGCTCTGATACCACTTGTTGGGACCTTTCCATTTTGCTAGGGGGGTGAATAGCTTTCGATTCGATCACCCACTTTAATCATGGTTTTCTTCCTACACGTTGTTAATGCGCAAGCGGAATAACAAATAATAAAATCTAACAACTAAGAAGACAAATCAATTTACGTGGTTCGAAGATGAAGCTCCTACTCCATGGCTGTCCGTAAGGTCGACGATCCTGATCCGTCGATGGATGACTCCGCGAAAGGCCTCCGGCTAGCTCGTGTAGCTCCATGTGGGTGGAGAAACCTCGCCACAACCCGCAACACCTTTCTGAGCTCTTAGACTACTAATTGGCCTTTAACCAAAGCCAATTTCGTCAAGAACTCTCAGCCAAAACCAAGCCCCTTTAAATATTGCTCTCTGCTGATATGACCGTTACCAGTCAACTGGTCCTGGGGCAGTCGACTGGTCCCACTTAAATTCGAACGTTACAGCCCAACGTTCGAATTTTAGTTTTCATCAGTCGACTGATCTTTCTGTGGACTTCATCAGTCAACTGCTCCAGGCTCAGTCGACTGGTCTACCCCTAAACCTAAGGTTTCCCTTCCCAAGTACACTTCTCTCAGCACTCGAACCCTAAGATTTCCTGAGTACATTTCCCTCAGCACTCGACCCCTCACAACTCAGCTGACTCTTCATCCAGCAACCTTGATATGTTGCCTTCAAGCCCTCTTCGTCTTTGGCTCTCGTCCCTCAGATGCATGCAAGCCCACGGCCTGTCTCCCATGTCATCCTTCGCGTATGCCTCGAAGTCTGCTTCCCTCGGCTCATCGTCCCTGCTTTGTCCATGGTCCCTCGGATGCATGCAAGCCCTCGGCTTATCTCCCATGCCATCCTTCACCGGACCCGAAGCCATCCAGCTAAGTCCATGTGTATCCTGCAAACCTGCACACTCAAATACACATATCAAACACAAGGGTAAACCTAACTTAAACCCTTTGCCCAAACATCAAAACACATGGTCACTCCGGACCATAGATTGCCCCAACAACCTATTGCTAACCAGCACCTCCGGTTAGACTTTTGCTCGACCTCTAAAGACTTTGGATGTCGTGACGTATGTACCTGGACTCATCCTACTTCTGTCCGTTGTCCTCAATTGGCTAAGACTCATGCCTGATCTTCTAGATCAGGACTTTGGTGTCCAACTCCCGGTTAGGTCTTCCTGCCCAATCTTCGGAACCAAGTCTCTGTGCTCTCAATCATCAAGTCTTCGATGCCCAACCCTCGGACATGTCTTTGCGGCCAACTTCACTCACCAGGTCTTCGGTGCCCAACTCTTGGTCAGGTCTTCATTCCTAACATTGCTCACCAAGTTTTCGATGCTAAACTCTTGGTCAAGTCTTCATGCCTAGCATTCTCACCAAGTCTTCGGTGCTCAACCCTCGGCTAGGACTTCATGCTCAACCCTACAGATCAAGATTCCGTGCCTAATTACATTAGGATTTTCCTGCACACTCAGTATAACACATTAGATCACCACAGACCTTAACATTGAACCTTTGTCAACATCAAAATCAGGTTTGATTATCTGGTGTTCCCAGCACCAATAATCTCCTCCTTTTTAATTATGATAATCTGGTTCAAAGTTAAGTAAATATAAAGCGTGTAAAGTAAGTTAATAAAGTAAGTTAATGAAAAAAGAAAATGAAATGCTCCCTCTTAACTTACTTGCTCCCTCTTAAATTAATATTCTAGGGAATCTTGACTTTTAACTGTATACTCTCTCACGTTGACATACATCAAAAATCAACAAGGTGAAAAAAATATTCCTCAAAGAGATTTTGCAAGAATTCTAAAGAGATTGTGTACCATTTTCAAGTGAAAAAAAAATTCAAGGTTTTTCTTTAGTAAAAAAAAATGTTTAAAAAAAGACAATTATGACTGAGTTAGATAGTTTCACAAGTTTTTCAAAAATAACTTTAATTAAAACAAAATTAGTTTTCTCAAAAATTTTACACATTTTCAAAACATAATTTTCAAGATATAGATTGGTCTAAGCATGTAATTTTCAAGATAAAAAAGAATTCCAAAATATTAAATTTCTTAAACAAAGGATAAATTTTCTGAGTAAAAAAAATCCTAAGTAAGAGAGACTCTTCAAAAAGTTTTCTAAGAAATGTATTTTTGAAAATATTTGTTAACTTAAACTCTAAGTAACATCAAAAAAAATAATTTTAACCATGCTCCCCCTTGATAAATTACTCTCCCCCTTAAGCTTTTGAAAATATATATATATTGAACTTACAAAAAAACTTAAAGTTTCGATAGTTTAGAAAAACTTCACTTATTTACTCTCTCCCCCCGAAGTTTTGGAAAATATGCATTTTCAAAGAGTTTTTAAAAAACTTTAAAAAACATTGAAAAGAAGTTTTCAAAGACAAATATTTTTTTGGAAAAATATCCATTACGAAAAATAAGTATATGTATCAGAGCTCGGACTAACAATTTATTTTAAAAAATAAGAAAAATAAATTTTGAACGTCACCATTTGGTCCTAACAAAAGAGAATTTCGAAGTATTAGAAAATTTAAGTCCAAAAAAAATTTAAATATCAAAACCTGGATTGAAATAATCTAACATTTTGAAAAGAAAATGAAATTGAAAACAAAGTAGGCCTTTGTAAAATTTTAAGTAAAAGAGAATAGATTTAAGAAAAACTTAATAAAAAATGATAGTTAAACAAATTTATATAAAGAAATAATATCCTTTTAAAACAAATTTCAAAAACAATCTTTAAGCATAGATTCGAAGTTATTTCTTAGCAATTAAGCAAAATTTATTTTAAATGAATAACTAAAGTAATTAAAAAATTAACTTGAGATTGAAACAAAAATTATATTTGAAAAATTAAATTGAGTTTGAAATTTAAAAACATTCAGTTTGAAATTTAAAAGGTTAAATTTGAAAATTAAAAAATTAATTTTGAAAATAGGTTTTAAAAAAATAAATTATGTTTGAAATTTAAATTATGTTAAGTTTTGAAAAAAAAGGTTAAACTTAAAAATTTAAGTTAAATTTGAAAAGTTAAGTTTGAAATTTGAACCGTTCAAGTTTGAAATTTGAAATTTGAAAAAATTATGTTTGAAATTTGAAATTTAAAAAGTTTATGTTTGAATTTTGAAATTAAAAAATTAAATTGAATTTGAAATTTAGGGCATTAAATTGATTATGAAATTTGAAAGATTAATTTGAATTTAAAATTTGAAAATTAAGTCAAGTTTGACTTGAAGACTTAATTAAGTTAAATTTGATAATTTTGATTAAAAAGAATTAATTAAGTTAAATGTTTGAAATATAACCTAAGTTTTAATTCATTTAAGTTTGACTTTAAGTTTTGATTTTGAAAAATAATTAATTTAAGTTAAATTTGATTTTGAAATATTATTTTAATTTTGAAATTATGTTGATTTAAAAAAATTTGAGTTTGGTTAGAAAATAGTTTGAGTTTGAATTTGAGAAAATAATTAAGTTTAATTAAAAAAATTATTTTGAAAATCTGAGTTAAGTTAAATTTTGAAGAATTAATTAAGAATTTTAAGTAAGAACTTTATTAGGGATAATATTCTAAATTAATTTAATTAATTAAATGTAAAACTAATTAGGTTTACGGGTTGATTAGGTTGAACTAACTTTTTAGGTCATTAACATCTCACTCATTTCTAAGTGACAAGCTGGAAAACCATATCTGTTTTGTGAGATATGTTGAATTTTATCTTTAAATTTAAGTGAAATCTAATATTTGATTAAACCTTGAGTTAGATTCAAGTTTAACAAGTAGTAACTTAAAAATACATTTCAATAATCAGCTTCTAGGACTTGGCGAGACACAGAGGCCTTCTTGAGTATCAAAACAATGACTCTTTCCTAAACAAAACTTTTTAAAGAAAGTATAGTTTTAAGTTACTCATTGAGAAACCCTGGTATAACTCGTCTAGAATGTGGCGAGGTAGTTTCGGCTAGTTCCATCGGGCTAAAAAGACCAAATAAGGTACGTCTTACCTTACCTGACTCCTTAGGCAAGTTTTCCTAATGTACTTTCAACTCGCCCCACCCTAGTACTAGGTTTTGTAAGTTTCAATCAAATCTAGTCCTTAACTAACCATTTCTGACCTAAGCATGGAAATTTTACAAAAATTAAATAAACAAGAAAGCAAGCAATCAAAAAAGCATGTAAAATTTATCTAATAATAGAAATGGTCTTTCTATTGGCTCCCCCTGGTATAAAACCTCGATACGGTCTATTTAAGTAATGAATTTGATCCTTAAGGATCCAATAATGGTTTGGTCTTGATTTGTCAAGCTAAGTTTAGTGACCCATGCTTGGACTCAAGTTGGTTTACAATAGAAAAGTACGATTTATATCACAAGTTGGTTTTGTATCTATGTCCCGATTGGTTAAGGACGACCTTTTATTTTTCAAGAATCATTATAGCCTAAGAAAGTTATAGCCTCTCTCTTCCCTATAAATCATCTTTATCGCTATATGTATCGATGTCAATTTTGGAGCTTCCATGTAAAACTTTCGATCTATACAATTTACAACCCAAATTTATAGCAATGTATGTTATCAAGCCCCTAATACTATACTCCATGAAGAAGCCTTTCCGGACCTTGCTTGACTTTATAAAAAGTAGAACCCTGTATCAAAGTACACATTATTTAACATCACCCATAAACAGTAAAGCTCTATCTTCTACATTACACTCACTTTTTGCACTTCCAAATATAGTTTTACACATAATATGGTGCAAGTAACGAAAGACTAGGCTTTGGAGTGATGGGTTCATTAGATATAGTTCTAACCTACCAAAATTCATCACTGTCGAAGGAGTCGTTAAAATCATGTGGGCATCTAGTAGATAAACTAAAACAAGTATTGAAATCATATAGAGTCCACTCATAGTCATTATTCATCAATCAGAAAGTTATTTTCCCCAAATTCTTTCCACTTGAATTGAAGTGGGTCTCTATAGAACTAAGAAACTCTAAAGTAATTGATGCAGGAGAATCTGTAAATTCTTTTTTTAATAATTTTTATTTTTTTAATATTTAAGGTATTTTTGGTAATTTTTATCTTTTTATTTTTTTTATATATTTTAAGTCTGTTTAGTATATTAGGATTGTGAGTCTGTTAATAATTTTTTCTATCTTTTAGAATTTATTTCCTTTTTTACGAGATAGGAATTATATTTCGTATATAAGGATCTCTTTCGGTTCTTTGAGCCCTAGGGCCTCTATATATGAGTCTTGTTTAGTTGTTTAAAATCAATCCTCTATTATTGAATAAGAATATTTCCTTTTGAGGGGGGGGGGGGGGGGGGGGGGGGGGGGGGCCTTGAGGACGGAGTTATCTTTTCTTGCTTTCTGCTCAAACCCTACCTTCTCGTCAAGCCCGTAGATAATCGCTATCCTACCTAGCGTCAGTAAGTATCAGAACTAACAGTGTCCAATTTGGAAGCCGAGAGTTAGATATAATGGAAGGTTGTCATCGTGGTGCACATGGTCATGCCAAGAAGGTTCCATCTGAGAAAGCCCTATATCGTGGTCATAGCACTCAAGATGTGATTGAAGATTTATAGAGGTAGGTTTCATATTTAACCAAGCGTATGACGATCAAGAAATTACATATTGAAGTCACCGATTTAACTCAGCATGTAGTAGCGGCAAAGCGAAATTTTAAAGATCATGGGGTACGTGATCAAGAGGATCAACATGGATACCTCAAATTTCTAGTTGATCTACCTGAATGTTATAGTACCTTACAAACAGAGAATATTATTGATTGGATCAATAAAGTAGACCGATTTCTCGACCATAAACAAGTTCTGGATAGGATAAAGGTGAAACTAATTGACATCAAGCTCAAAGGTCCAGCATCGGCATGTTGGGAGCACTTGCAACACTACCGACAAGGTAAGGCCAAGATCAAGGATTGAGAGAAGATGAAAAAGAAGATAAAAGGTTGATTTCTTCCCTTTGGCTACACTCAAACTTCATCCCAAAGATGACTAGGGTTTGCCATGGAGGATGATAGCTTCGACGTTCAAGAAGATCTTGACAAAGAGGTACTTTATGGTGATGACCCTAAGACTTTAATCATTCATGAGGAATTTGTCCTAGAAGAAATTGAAGAAGAATCTAGATCTCAAATTGGAAACGAGACCGAGGTGACTAATGATCCAATTTACAATGAAGATGACGACAAGATTGAAATTATTGATGATCCAATTTATGACGAAGACGAGACTGAGTCAACTAGCGAGCCAGTTTATGATGATGATGAATTGGATGAAGTTATTAATTAATGAAGTTGGCACAAAATACAACCTTGGAACCAACCAGCAAGCTATGTAAGTATTGTACCAAATTTAGCTCCAGTTATTGGTCATCAAATAAATAATTTGGAACCTGGAGGTAAGTAATCAAATCCAATTACAAGGTACCCTCATGGAACTTTCTGTTTTTCTACACTAGAGAGGGGCCACCTTTCAAGTTCAATTATGGGCTTAGCTACACTAAGTTCACCCACCTACAAGTTCAAGCCCCTCAGACACTCTCCCTTGCCCTCGGAGAAGAGTACCCATGCTATTTAGGAAATTGCAAGTTGATCAGTCTTGCCTCAGCTACTAATTGTTGCACAGAGATGAGTTTCGATGTGCAGTTGCAAATGCACAACTCCGGTGGCATGGCCAAGGCCACATGGTGTTGCTCTTCAACAAGCCACCACGTCTGCACAATGCACCAAAGGAGCAGTTGGTGGTGTTTGAGAAGATCTTATTGGAGCTGTCTGGAAATCATTCTCTAATAGTACACTAAGTATGAGAATTAAGAAGGCAATTTTGCAGACTAGGAAGCTTCAAACAAAGTGATGGGGAAATCTGTAAGACCCATGGCAAAGTTCTTAGCTCCCAAGGCTTCAATTATAAATTTTATAAAGGTAGAGGAACCTGGGACCCTAACGAATGAACACGATAATCACCATAAATTTTTTGATGCTCTAGCTATCTCTAGTAAATAGCAACAATATTCTCAGAGCTAATATATGAGAAAATCATAGGAAATATTTGCTAGGAACACCATTTATAGAATTGTGATACTTTCGTCTCCACGGGATGGACTGATGATTAGTATGTGAGTGTTGCTACTATAAGATCTCAGGGTCAAAGTCTGGTAAAGTCAGTATATCCGCCCTCCCCACGCAATAGTCACAATATCCAGGCTAGTAGCCCCGTGATTTACCTTCTCCGTGCTGGCCCTGGGACAGATTGGCGGGGGTGCTGGGGGGGAGCAAATCGCCTTTTGCCACCGTGATTCTTTCAATTGACTATCGGTAGAAGTGCAACCGCTACTAATATATTTTATCAATTCAGTAGTAGATGATCTTCATTCTAGGCTACCATCTAAAACTACTCTAAATTCTAGAATAGGTTCTTCTAACCTAGGGTGATTGATGCAGGAGAATCTGTAGACTTTTATTATTATTTTTGATATTTTAGGTATTTTAGGTATTTTTAATCATTTCTGTCTTTTTATGTTTTTTATATTTTAAGTCTGTTTAGTATTTTAGGATTGTGAGTGTGTTAATAATTTTTTTTAGAATTTATTTCCTTTTTGTACGAGATAGGAATTATATTATATATATAAGGATCACTTTCCTTTCTTTGAGTCCTAGAGAGTCTATATAAGAGTCCTATTTAATTATTTAAAATTAATCCTTTATTATTAAATAAGATTATTTCCTTTTTTTTTTTGGGAAAACCTTAAGGATGGTGTTATCTTTTCTTGCATTCTCCTCAAACCCTCCCTTCTAGTCAAGCCCGCAGGATAATAGCTATCCTGCCTAGCATTAGTAATTCTAGGATAGGTTGGTGTTAGATATCTTGGATATCTAGTGTGAATGGAAGAGAGGTGGTGGGACTTTAGTCCCACATTAGAACTTTCTATTGAATGGAAAGTGAGGAGGAGAATAAAGAGACTCCCTTGTGAGTGGGGCTTTAGTCCCACATTGGGAGTTTTAAGGAAAAATGCTTGGTTTATATTGTATCACAAGCATGATAGTTGTGAACAAATGCTAGGGAAAAGACTCTCTCTCACGCGTGGGTGCGCAGGGGGGTGCAAATCCAGGGCCCGGATTTGTACTAAACCAAGTGAACTCGTGTGCGTGCCCGACCCGCGCACGTCGAATGTCCGACCAATCGGGGCAAAATTTGTCCAAGCAGATGAACCAACATTTTGCCAAATTATTTTTGCTCAAATGTAACTAATGCATTAATTCGTCATTTACGACTACGGGGGTCTGAGCCTATATAAGGAGGTCGTGACCGAGAGCAAAAAATACGTACAAGATAAGAAAGAAATTCTCCTCCACTCCACCTCGTTCCCAACCTCCGTTGATAGTGTTCGGGGGCATCCTCAGTTCACCACGAGCAACGAGTGCTCTGCTGCGCCCGTGGTTCGGCTGTTGTATCCTGAGAGACAAAAGTCCATCTGAGCCTCGAAGCACCACCGGAGGAGGATGAATCTGTTTCAAGGAAACTACGCAGCGCAAGCCTCAGCACATTCCTGGTCGGTTGGGAGACGTCCGACCACTACTCGGGAGATCCTAGTCGGGAATTCCAGCTCGGGAATTCCGCTCAGGAGCTCGGGAGACATTACTCGAGTCGAGAGATTCTGCTCGGGAGCTCACTCGGCCACTCGGGAATCCTGCTCGGGAGCTCACTCGGCTACTCGAATCCTGCTCAGAAGATCACTCGGGAGCTCGGGCCACTCAACAGAGATAAGTTGAAATTATTTTAGTAATTTCAATTTATTGTAACTTCTCCGAAAAGGGGCATTTCCTCCAACAATCTTGAAACAAATTCGATTCTGTTGAGATGGCCACGAAACGTGTTGAGGTGAAACAGACTCATCACCAGGCCCCCTCCGCCCCGATCGGGAATGTCCCGATCAACCATGGGGAAAAGCCAGAGAAGTTCGCTGAGATGATCTTCAAGAGGTGGCAGCAGAAGATGCTCTTCTACCTGACCACGCTCGATCTGGCTCAGTTCTTGACGGAGGACCCTCCCAAGCAAGCTGAGGCTACTGAGGTGGAGGCATGGACTCATTCTGAGTACCTATGCCGAAACTACATCCTCAACTGCCTGGCCGACTCGCTGTATGCGGTGTACAGCACGAAGAGAACAGCCAAAGAGCTATGGGAGTCCTTAGACAAGAAATACAAGTCGGAGGATGCTGGGGCCAAGAAGTTCATCGTGGGTCGATTCTTGGACTACAAGATGGTTGACTCTAAGACAGTGATCAGCCAAGTCCAGGAGCTTCAGGTGATCCTACATGAGATCCACTCAGAAGGTATGGTTCTGAGTGAAACCTTCCAAGTAGCAGCCATCATTGAGAAGCTGCCCCCCGGCTGGAAGGATTTCAAGAACTACCTGAAGCACAAGCGGAAGGAGATAAACGTGGAGGAACTCGTTGTTAGACTTTGCATCGAAGAAGACAACAAGGGTTCAGAGAGAAATATGTTCTCTCAGGATACTGTGAAAGCCAACGTGGTCGAGCACGGGAAAAGCTCGAAACGAAAGAATTCAAAATCTTCCAAGATGGGACCCAGAGGAGGCATCGCCAAGAAGTTCTCTGGGAAGTGCTACAACTGTGGCCGAGTGGGCCACAAATCTTCGGAGTGCAAGAAACCGAAGAAGAAGCAGGAGGCCAACCTGAATGAGGGACCAGAAATGGAAGACCTCTGTGCCGTGGTCTCTGAATTGAACCTGGTGGGTTCAAACCCGCGGCAATGGTGGATCGATACGGAAGCCACCAGACATGTATGCTGCAACAAGGAGCTGCTCCACAATTTTGAAGAAATTAGTGGAGAGAAGTTGTTCATGGGGAACTCGGCAACCTCGGACATCATGGGCCAAGGGAAAGTGGTGCTGAAGATGACCTCGGGCAAGGACCTGACTCTAACAAATGTACTGTATGTTCCAGAGATTTGAATGAATATAGTGTCCGGATCATTATTAAGCAAGCATGGCTTTCGCATTGTGTTTGAGTCCGACAGAGTTGTTCTGTTAAAGAAGGGAATGTTTGTAGGAAAGGGCTATGTATTTGATGGGCTCTTTAAGCTCAGTGTAATGGCCATTAGGCCTAAGATGAATAATATTGAAAGCTCTTCTACTTATATGCTTGAGTCTTCGTGTTTATGGCATGGTAGACTAGGACATGTGAATTACGATGTGATTCGTAGATTAATAAACATGCAAAGCATACCGACATTCCACCTTGACCCGAAACATAAGTGTGAGACTTATGTTGAAGCAAAGTTGACAAGGTCTTCCTTTCAACATGTTGAAAGAACCGATGTATGTGACCTTAAAGGTACGCCGACACGTGGTGGGAATCGGTACTTCATTACTTTTGTTGATGATAACACAAAGTATTGTTATGTGTATCTTCTCAAAAGCAAGGATGAAGCTGTAGAGAAATTCTTTCTCTACAAGAATGAGGTTGAAAACCAACTTAATAAGAAGATTAAGGTGGTTCGAAGTGACCGAGGTGGTGAATATGTATCACCGTTCGCTGAGTTGTGTGCTGAACATGGGATCAGAGACGAAACAACAGCTCCTTATACCCCTCAGCAAAATGGAGTTGCTGAGAGAAAGAATTGAACTCTTAAGGAGATGATGAATGCTCTTCTATTGAGCTCTGGACTGCCAGACTCCATGTGGGGGGAAGCTGTGTTAACAGCTAATTACCTTTTAAATAAGGTCCCTCGAAAGAAAATAGATAAGAGCCCTTATGAGTTGTGGAATAGAAGACGACCATCCTACAAATACTTGCGAGTGTGGGGGTGTCTTGCCAAAGTTTTGGTGCCTAATCCGAAAAGGGTTAAGATAGGACCAAAAACTGTTGATTGCATATTTATTGGATATGCACATAACAGCAGTGCATATCGGTTTTGTGTTTATGAATCACAATTACCGGATATACACAAGAACTCGATAATAGAATCGAGAAATGTCTCATTCTTCGAGCATGTATTTCCATATAAGACCCGAGAGGATGCGAGCTCCTCAAAACGGGTGGAGGAAATACTAGAGGAAGAAGAAGAGGATGATGAACCAGTGGAGGCTGCGCCTCGGCGGAGTAAGAGAGCTCAGGTGGAAAAATCTTATGGATTAGATTTTATCACTTTCATACTGGAAGGTAACCCCCAAAGCTACTCTGAAGCTGTGAACTCTTCTGAGGGACCCAACTGGAAAGAGGCAATTGCATCTGAGATAGAGTCTATCTTGCAAAATCACACTTGGGAACTTGTGGACCTTCCTCCGGGGAGTAAACCATTAGGTTGCAAGTGGATCTTCAAGAAGAAGAAAAAATCAGATGGCACAATTGACAAGTATAAGGCCAGGTTGGTAATGAAAGGTTACCGACAACGAGAAGGCCTTGATTACTTTGATACGTATTCTCCTATGTCGAGAATAACTTCCATCAGAGTGTTGTTGGCTATTGCTACTCTATGGAACCTGGAAATACATCAGATGGATGTAAAGACGGCCTTTCTAAACGGAGATTTAGAAGAGGAAATTTACATGGAGCAACCTGAGGGGTTTTCTGTGCCAGGACAGAATAACCAGGTTTGCAAATTGGTGAAATCTTTATATGGCTTGAAACAAGCTCTAAAGCAGTGGCATGAGAAACTTGATAATGTCATGCGAGAAGGTGGATTCAAAATCAATGAATGTGATAAATGTGTCTACACGAAAGCTACAGAAGATGACTTGGTCATCTTGTGCTTATATGTAGATGACATACTTATCATTAGGAGTAATGATAAGATAATCAAATCCACGAAAGACATGTTGAACTCAAGATTTGACATGAAGGACATGGGCCTAGCTGATGTGATTCTAGGAATCAAAATTCTTAGAACAGCTGAAGGACTTATTCTTAGTCAGTCTCATTATGTGGACAAGATTCTTGAGAAATTCACCAATGGTAATACTGCGTTGACACGCACGCCGATAGATACGAGCCAACATTTATCGAAAAATCGAGGAGAAAGTATCTCTCAGGCAGAGTACGCTCGGGTGATTGGAAGTCTAATGTACTTGATGAATTGTACATGACCAGACTTAGCCTACGCAGTAACCAAACTGAGTAGATACACGAGTGATCCCGGTGTTGAGCACTAGAAAGGGATAACAAGAGTACTAAGGTACTTGAGATATACTCGTGGAAATGGACTGCACTATATGAGATATCCTGCTGTTATCGAAGGATACAGCGATGCGAGTTGGATATCTGACATAAAAGACTCGAAGTCTACGAGTGGGTATGTGTTCACTCTAGGAAGTGCAGTCATTTCATGAAAATCTTCTAAGCAAACCGTAATAACCAGATCCACGATGGAGTCTGAGTTTGTAGCTCTTGACAAATGTGGTGAAGAGGCTGAATGGCTACGGCAATTCTTAGAAGATGTACCAAGATGGCCAAAACTCATGCCGGCAATATGCATACATTGTGATAGTCAATCTGCAATTGGTCGGGCACAAAGTCATTTGTATAATGGTAAGTCTAGACATATACGTCGAAGACACAATACCATTAGACAACTACTCTCAACTGGAGAAGCTAAATTTTTGATTTCAAAGATGAGCAAGGTTGGAATGTGGAGAAAATTCAGCAAGTTATACCAATGCATTTGGCAGCAGAGGTGCTTGATATACCAGCCCAAACAAGTGATCCGGATAAGCTGATCTGGCGGCCTTCGAAAGATGGCAGATTCTCTTTAAAATCAGCGTGGCACAGCATCAAAATTGCTCAGGAACCAACGATGATCTGGGTAGCTATTTGGAGCAAGATACTAAGTCCAAAAATTTCCATATGTGTGTGGAGATTTTTACAGCACAAATTACCTGTGGATGAGATACTAAAGCAAAGAGGAGCATGCTTAGCTTCAAAGTGCCAATGTTGTGAATCAGAGGAGGCATGAGATCATCTCTTTTTCCATGGTCCAATTGCAATGGAGGTATGGTCCTACTTCGCTGAGGTTTTTGGTGTTACTAGCTATAATCATCTTGAAAACTGGATGGTTGGCACGGAATGGGTAAAAAAAGGACATATGCGAGAGGCTTGCCCTTTCCTAATTTTTTGGTTTATATGGGTGGCGCGGAATGATGCCAAACATCGGGGCTTACAGATGTCTGCACATAAAATTATCAGAACTATTGTTCAATATATTTCAGATGGAGTATCAGCTGGTATTATCAAGGAATGTCATTGGAGAGGTTCTACAACTGCTGCACAACAATTGGGAGTGCAAGTTCGATGTCACACAGTGCATAATATTGCTGTTGTTAGCTGGAAAAAACCGTCCCCTGGCACGTACAAGTTAAATATTGATGGATGCTCGAAGGGTAATCCAGGAGTCTCTTCATTTGGTGTAGTCGTCCGGGACTCCAATGGACATGTGATTAGGGCCAAACATGGCACAATTGGAGAGGGATCTAATATCCGAGCTGAGTTATATGGGATCTGTAAAGGCTTGGAATTATGCATTGAGAATAATTTCCTCCCGATTTGGCTTGAAACAGATTCATTGTCCGCTCTACAGATTATCAAAGCTGCTTCTATCGGGTGGAATTACAGACATCTAGTGCTCAAGATTAGGCAATACATCGCTGCTCATCACATTCGCTGCTCGCATACTTTTAGGGAAGCAAATGCTGCAGCGGATTATCTTGCAAATTGGGCTTTCGAATATGATGAAGATAGGATCATACATCATGATGCCATGGACAGAGAGCTTTATGGGATATGTAAATTAGATAGGATTGGCTTACCATACATTAGATGGACATCAAAGCTTTCCTAAATATGGTCCAGTTATGGGCTGTGGATTTATTTTCTTGAAAATGGAAAGCTGGAGGATAGAAGTTTACGAAATTCTAGTTTCTGTGCCAATAGCTGCCGTGCCAAATGATAGGAGACGGGTGGGAGTTAGGCTGTGCAGAAATCAGTTTATGGATCTGGAAATTTCTGTTTCACCAAAGTTTCTGTATCTAACTGCTTCCGAATCTGTGTTCAGGAACTTCACAAAAGTTTCAATAAGGTTGACAGAAGGTGCTGTTTGGTCTAGTTTTGGGCTGATTTCGGTCAGATTCAGAAGCGGATCAGTAGTTGTTTGGTCCAGTTTGCTTTCAAAGATTCAATTATTTGCCCCAGTTTTTTTGTTGTGGGATTTCTTGAGCTACTGTTATTTAGTTAGCTGATTGGGTACTGGTGCTGATTGGCTGTAATATGTTTTTCTGGTTTTTGCTAATATTTGCTAAGAGTGCCAAGAAGAAATGGAAACAGAATTTGCTGCAGTCATTGCAGAATTCGTCAAATGGCTGTGTGGATGTTGCACACGAAGGAAATACCTGGGTTTGCTAATTCTTGTGATGGGATGCTGAACTGGATAGATATGCACTGGTTTGGCAAATGCGGTAGCTGATCTTTTATGGACCTAGTGTGATGGTTTAGAGACCCGCTTTGCTGAATTTTCAGAAATTGGATCGCTTTGACTGAGAAGTGAAAAGTTTCATTTGCAGAGGATACATGAGCTGTGCTATCTGCAGTTTTATTTATCTGTGTGTTTGAGATGTGTGCTGGCTCTGCAAACTATATTTAACACTGAATGATTTGGGAAGTAGAGGTTTTTAATAGTTGTAGTTTTCTGATTGAAACCTGTTAGCTTGGTGTTAACTGCTGCCAATTTTCGGTTAAGATGGTCAGGAATGGATTCAGGTAGAATTCTAATGAATTTTCTGTCCTGTGGAAATAGCTGCCAGTGTCAGATGTGGGCCAAATAATCTGAGGTTTGTAACAAATGAGCAATGCACCAAATGTACAGAAATCAGAGAGCAGACTGTAGAAATCAGAAGAAATCAGCTAAGGTATCAAATGTATCAAAATAGCAAGGGGTTTTCAGCTTGCCACGGATAATTCAGAAACCAGGTGCACTAGCAGAGAGACTGGAGGTTTTTTCATCTGCATCTGCAGTGGATACTGTCTTAGCAAATAAGTTTGGTTCTGGAGAAATTAGGAAGCAGAGAGTGGGATAGCTGAAGAGAGTTTGCTGTTGCGTGCCAATTTTCCCAACTGAATTTTGCTCAGCACTACAAACAGGCTGGATGTTTGGGATCTGTAATTTGCAGCCACGGAATTGCAGCACCAATATTTTGTTGTCTTTGGACCTGACAGGTGTGAATAGATAGTGAATCTGATACTGATAGGAGCAGTTTTTGGAATACTGTAATAACAGCAACCTGAAGATCAGTTCGTGTTCGTGGGACTGCAGTTTTGGATCTGGTGCACTGGTGTCTGAGATGTAATCTGGGTTAGTATATGCTAAATTCTATAGCTTCAGCGTGGTGTGTTGGATTCGAATGCAACCAGTGTTGGTCTGGTGTGCTGGATTCAATCTGCAATCTGCCAGATAATATAAAACTGATTTCTTGTGCCAAGACAGTGGGTTTTCGGGAGTTACCAGCTTGGTTTCTAGCGTGCCAAACATCTGGCACATTCTGGCACCTCTTGGCACGTTTCTGGAGGCTGCTGTCTTTGGATCGGACAATGTGCAACAAGGAAGTGCTGTCGTGACTGAAATTCATGGCTGTAATGGTTTTGGTTTTTGCTTGCTTTGGGAGTATTAAGCATCGGATTTTAGTCTTGCCTGCTGGGGATTCTGAGAGTGGCTGCTGCCTCAGAGTTGTTTGTTGCTATAGTGTATGGCAAGTTTATTTTGGGTGAATTATATGATCGTTGTTGATCAGATTGGAGAGTATTTTTTCAGTCTGCTGCACATAAACTGATATTGATGTCTGATTTTGGGCAATTGCTGATCTCTGAGATTTGCAAGGAATTTTTGTGTTAATTGCGGGTTGTTTGGAGAATCAAGGTTTCAGTTGTATTATCTCAATGTGAATTTTGGACTGAATTGCTGATTCAGGTGCTGTTTGCAAGGGCTTTTTTGGGTGGTCACGTGCTGGAATTTTTGGCCAAGATGTTAGCAGCTTGCAAAATGGAGGTTTGGCGGAATGGTGAATGGATCCATCATAAATGATCCATCTAGTCTGTAGCAAACGGCTACACTGCTACAGTAAAGACATCTCAAATCCGTTGACGGCTGAGGCTTTGCCAAAAAGCCTAAAAGGGTGAATAGATCCACCATAGGTCTATCTAGTCCGTAGTAACGGCTACGGTAAAGACGCGTCAAATCCGTTTTTTGGCTGGTCACTTGCCCAAAGTGAACATCGGGTGTGGACATACTGGATTATTTTCTGAGATAACAGGATGCTACTTCATTGGTCCAACGCTACCACTAGAGGATGCTTCAAAGGATCATTTGCAATTATAATGGAGATCGGTGGCTTCTTATGTATCCAGGCAGGGAAGAGCTTTGATGCGTTATTTTAGAGGTGTTTGGTACATGGAAGCGGCTGACACAGTTGGAGTCATACTGGGTATGTTTAGAGAACTTGGAATCCAGAAGACTAGAGGAGCTCTTGCTTTTCTTCGAGGGGTTTTGAAGGCTGCTAAGAATTTCTTTCTTATGATTCTAACATTAGCATTGCAATAAATAAGAGACTGGCTGATAATTGTATAGACCATATAAGTAGTCAGTGATTATAGTTTTCTTTACATTACTTGTAAATCATCTTAAGACATTGTAATTCTATATTAGAAGGTCAGGACTAGTCCCCCTTCTAATATAGATTTTCTTTTCAGGAATAAGATATTCCTTTTATAAAAAAAAATGGAGTTATCACTGTTGACTATGTGAAGTCAAAGGATAACTTAGCGGATCCGCTAACCAAAGGGTTAAATCGAGAGTTAGTTGCAAGCTCATCAAGAAGGATGGGTTTGGTGCCGATAGAAAATATTGGTGCAAAGGAAACCCAACCTATGCAGACTGGAGATCCCAAGAACTAGGTTCAAAGGGGCAACCTAACTGCACTGACAAAAATGTTCACTATGAGGGAACAACCCTTTGAAACTGTGAAGGATTGAGGTTAAGCATACGGCTTTTAATGATTCAAGAGGGTTATGTGGAAAACTCTTAAGTGATCACCTATGTGAGAAAGAAGTGGGGTCACTTCGAAGAGAATTGGAGGCGCAATTCTTAGAACTTCTCGCAGAATCAGGCGTGTTCATGGCCAAGAACGAACACACCCATGAGAACTGAGGTGTATCAGGGAGAGTCCTGGGTGAGATGTGTCAATGCTTACATAAACGGTAGCACAGTTCAAGGACATCGTGTCTACTGTCAGCAAGGAAGCAAACATATCTTCACAAGGGAAGATTCAAAGGGTGAAACCTACCTATCCTATACATGACTCAACTGTTGAATGCTATCACCATGTTTCCATTCATGTGGGGGATTGTCGGATATCTTGGATATCTAGTGTGAATGGAAGAGTGGTGGTGGGACTTTAGTCCCACATTGGAACTTTCAATTGAATGGAAAGTGAGGAGGAGAATAAAGAGACTCCCTTGTGAGTGGGGCTTTAGTCCCACATTGGGAGTTTTAAGGCAAAATATTTGGTTTATATTGTATCACAAGCATGATAGTTGTGAACAAATGCTAGGGGAGAGGCTCCCTCTCACGCGTGGGTGCGCAGGGGGGGTGCAAATCCAGGGCTCGGATTTTTACTGAACCAAGTGAACTCGTGTGCGTGCACGACCCGCGCACGTCGAATGTCCGACCGGTCGAGGCAAAATTTGTCCAAGAAGATGAACCAACATTTTGCCAAATTGTTTTTGCTCAAATGCAACTGATGCATTAATTTTGATTAATGTGAGGTCAGTAACCCCAGACGTTTTAATCTGGCCGGTTAAATGGCAGTAAATGACGATTAATTCGTCATTTATGACTGCGGGGGTCTAAGCCTATATAAGGAGGTCGTGACCGAGAGCAAAAAATACGTACAAGATAAAAATGAAATTTCCTCCACTCCACTCCACCTCGTTCCCGACCTCCGTTGATAATGTTCGGGTACATCCTCAGTTCGCCACGAGCAACGAGTGCTCCATTGCGCCCGTGGATCGACTGTTGTATCCTGAGAGACAAAAGCCGATCTGAGCCTCGAAGCACCGCCGGAGGAGGACGAATCTGTTTCAAGGAAACTGCGCAGCGCAGGCCTCAGCACATTCCTGGTCGGTCGGGAGACGTCCGACCACTACTCAGGAGATCCTAGTCGGGAATTCCAGCTTGGGAATTCCGCTCGGGAGCTCGGGAGACATTACTCGGGTCGGGAGATTCTGCTCAGGAGCTCACTCGGCCACTCGGGAATCCTGCTCGGGGGCTCACTCGGCTACTCGGGAATCCTGCTCGAAAGATCACTCGGGAGCTCGAGAATTCCGCTCGGGCCACTCAACAGAGATAAGTTGAAGTTATTTTAGTAATTTCAATTTATTGTAACTTCTCCAAAAAGGGGCATTTCCTCCAACAGTTGGGTAGCTAATGTTCATGACTTCTATCTAACCTATATTGTCAAACATCCAATCATTATCGTCCTTAATTCCTAATATGTCCATTATATAATGATCTAAGTAACGAGTTTAAACAAGTTTATAGCAAGCAAAAGTCTCAAATCTAGATTTTTGATCATTCATACTAAAAATAATACCATAATAGTTCTCGTTACCTTCATCGTGTGTTATCTTCTTTCCCTTGTCGATTGCCTTTACTTTTCCAACTATCTTTCCCTTGCCTTTGTTAATTCCTTTGTCCTTGTCTTTGCTAGAAATGGCTATGGGGCGGGGACTGGGTGGGTTTGCCATCCCCATCCCCGAATATGAATTATAGCCTCGCCCCCATCTCCGTCCGCATACCCGATTTTGTATAATGGGGAATCCTCATCCTGATCCCTGCGGGGATTAAATTCTCATACCCGCCTCAAAATCAGGGATGAGACGGGGATGGGGGCAGGGAATCTCCATCCCCAACCCGACGGAGATTAAATCCCCATACCCGCCCCATTGGGAAAAATTATTTTTTCCAATATTCCATCCACATTTAGAGATGAACAGATTTAATTGAAAAATCAAAATATCAAGCACAAATAGAAATTCATAAGATCAAATCATGGTCCATCTACATGATGCAAAGATTAAAACCCTTAAATAATCCAAATACAAAGAAAATAGAAAATATGTCATGACCTCTCCAAACTCCACACTCTACATAACTTGAATGGCTTTAAAGTTGCACAGCTCAAAATGGAATTTAGGAACAAGAATTGTACAATACTGCACCCAAACAGCCAAATTATGATGAGCTGTAAACTCCTCCTGCAAAATTATATCCATGAGTTGTTATTATATTTAATTTTTTATAACATTATTAGAGTCGATATATTTGCAAATTTATAAAGAGAGCAAGCTTAAATTTACTGCTACTGCTACATAAAATAATAATCCTATTGCATAATTTTACAAGAGAAGATAGAAGGTTGTTTACCATAGCATGCACAAGCCCTACTGTGTAGTACCAGTATTACTATTAGTGCGTGACTCAAGCTCCTATAAAATAACAAGATATATTAAAAAATATTAATTAAATTTACAACACTTTAATATAATAACAAAAATAAAATCTTATTACTTATCTTTATATCAGAATTATTATCAAACTTTTGATCATTTGAAGTTGTAAAATCTAATAAGACAATAAATAAAAAAACATTACAAATGAAAAATAATAAAGAAAGTATTAGAAACAATTTCATTTGAAAACTATTTAATACATTAAATTTCACTCCATAATCAATCTCAAGCACACATCAAAGCTTCCACAGTTTTAGGATGAAGTCTACTACGATGAGCACTTAAAACTCTCCCACTAGTACTAAATGTTGATTCAGAAGTAACAGTCGTCACAAGAATTGCTAACACTTCCTTAACAATATCATGCAAAATGGGATATTTGATACCATTTCTCTTCCACCAACATAAGATATTAAACTCACTTGTATTTCTTGACAAGAGAGACTCTTCTAAATAATAATCCAGGTCTAACTTCTCATGTTCAGTACTAGTATTAGAATTCATGAATATCTCAAATTTGTCGGCATAACTACCATGCTTAGAAAGTGGAGGCCTTACTAAGGAGTTCAGCTAGGCCTTCGCTCTATCGCTTAAGGAAAATCTAAATAATAAAAGTCTTACTACTTCTTGAGGGACACTCTTATAAAAGGTTTTCAAGTGTTGGTTCAGATCTTCTATGTGTCCTCCCCCAAACTAGTTCAATTGTACCATAGATATCATGACGGACTTGATCTCAAAATGATTAGCTAATTAGATAGAAAGTTTGGTGATGCTAGACCTTAGTCCTCTGGCATATGGAACTACTTAATCTTTGATAGGTTTGTTTGTCATAATTAACTATGCTTGTTCTTCTTCAATTTGCCTTTGCAGATTTCTTCTCCATCTGAAAGTTCTGTCAATTTTTGGGTTAATTAGCATTAAATCCCCTACAGTGTTGGCCCTTTGCATATAAGAACAAGAATTAGTTAAGTTTTGCACTTAAAAAAATAATTGTAGAAAAATATAAATGAAAGAATAGATGCAAAAATTAAAGAAGAACCAAAGAAAACATAGAAAAGTATTTATAAAAAGAAAAATAAATATCTAGAGCAACTAAATCACTAGTTAACTAATGTTAAACGCTACCGTCCCCGACAATTGTGCCAACAACTTGTTACGTTCCCGCAAGTGCACGATTATGTTGTCAGTAATAAAAAATATCGATCCTCAGAGACTGAGGTGTAAGCACCAGCTAAGGTTGCAAAGGAAGTTATATAGGCTAACGAAAGTAAGTATGGTCTCTAACTCTAAAGAATGTGAACTAGAAAAAGTGAGAGAGGGAGGAGAGGTCCAAGAGTTCTAGGGGTAAAAGTGGTTTAGAATAGTTCTCTAGGCTTCGGTTTCATCGCAATACTAGTTGATGTGCTATAGATTGTTCATATCTATTCTCTATGTTTAAGCGTTTGTAGAGATCCTAACTAGGTATCGGTGTGGACCCTACAGAAGTGCACCGAAGTGCTTCCCCATGGGTATCCAATATCATTAAGTAGAGAAGGTAACCTAGAGAGTCCAGTTAAAAGGAAACCCCCTGTCATATAAGGGCTCCCCGGTCATACGTCTCTAGATTGCACAAAACACTTCCTAACATGGGATTGAGAGAAACCTATTAAGCAAAATTGGATAATCTCTTGTAGAGGATTGACCTCCATTTTAAGGCAATGCCCGAGATGTCCGCTGAAAAGGGTACCCTTTGTCACGAAGGGCCCCCCAGTCATACGATCTCGGGCATTCCCTCTACATGGCGACTAAACCTTCACAACCACATGAATTCAAAACATACACATTAAATCAAATACATACAAGGCATAATACACATGGAACAAGGATAAAAATATCATTGAATAAGAAAATGACCAAATCAATAGTGTTTACATCAACAATCATATTACAATTACTCCCTACATCAAAGAGAAAGGAGATCTACTCCATCAATAGAGGAATAAAAATCAAAGACATATAAATAGGGAAGCTTCTACTCAATCTACGAGAATGAAAAGGAAACTTAGCCGAGTGTAGAATCCGTGTCTTCGAGATCCAATCCTTTCTTAGGAGGTAGACGGGATGAAGACTTCAGCTTTAGATCGTCAATTCTTTACCGGAATGGTATCGAATCTAGACCTCTTGGGTCTTCCTCAAGAGTAGAACCCTCCTCCCCTTGAAAAGGGGAAGAACTTCCCTTTTCTAGGCAGGGGCACAACCATGTCTCGTAGGGTCACACGGTCATGCCTGGTAGGCTCAACCGTGGTATGTGTCTTTCAAAAGAGTGTGGCATGGTCGTGCCTTTGGAGTGTGGCATGGTTGTGCCTTAAAGGCACGACCTAATCGTGTCACTTTCGCCATGATGAGGCAAGATAGTGCCTCTAGGACGCAGAACGATTGTGTGAAGTTCTAGAATAGACTTGGGTATGGTTTAGAGGGACACAACCGTGCCTCTGGGACACAACACGGCTGTGTGAGCTTTGTTGAACTTGCCTTTCAAGTGTGTCTTTGCTCCAAATTATCTCAAAACTACGACCTGTCATGAAAAATATTGAAAGAGTAGATCTCTGAACAAATATGAGTAATCATGTTGATAAATAATAAAATGAAATGCAATAGCATAAATCATAAGCAAGAAAAACGTATGAATATGCTTCAAATAGTGTCTAAAATATACATAATCTACACACATCACTTGCATAGATTGTTTTCTACTTTCCTATCCTTAGGTAGAGTTGTTCTGGCATGATATTATCTATAATTGTCCATAGAATTATTATGCTTCCTATTTTCATGATAACACACTTTAAAATCATAAAATTTATTTCTAACATGTATTTTGTCATGATACGAAGGAATGAAATTATTGAATGTGCTAGATCGGAGAAATCGATAGAGGGGGGGTGAATATCGATATCAAATTTTTTGGAAAGCTAGAGAATATACGCAGCGGAAAATAACAGAACAAACGCGAACACAGGTTGGTTTTACTTGGTTCGGAGTCGCGGTCGGCTCCTACTCCAAGGCCCACGGTCCTTGACCGTTTACTTTGGGCAATTCTATAGTCGCAAAAAGAATTTTACAAATTGAGCATAGAAATAGAGCTGAAAATTAAACTTGTAACACTTTTCGTTACCGACGCCCAAGGTGGATCGAATTTCAGAGCAGAGGGTCGGCGGCGGCGCTGGAATCTCAAAGTTAGAGTTTTTCGGAGCGTAGCGCTTGAACAAAAGTGTTTGGAGCGTTGAGAGCAATTATTGTTCGAGGCCTTGGGGGTGAACCCCCTTTTATAGCACCCATGGGGCCGCCTGTGTCGATGAGGGCGCCTACACGTGGCCTCTCCTGTGTGATCTCTTATCCACAGGCTCGGTCAGCGCTTATCCATCTCACAGGGGCGCTTGAGCTGATGGGGGCGCCCGTATGGTCCCGGGCGCCTGAGCTGAGTATGTCCAAAGGCTTCGTGGCAGTTTTGCTTCACTTGCTTTGGTTTAGCCTTCAACTGGGGCGCCCGTATCCATACGGGCGCCTAGCCCCAGTGAGGCGCCTCACGGGTGAGGCGCCTCAGCTACAGAAGACCAGTCCTTCGATCCCTGCAACCAAGGTTAGTTCCAACACAAAAAGAAGCAAACATGTTAGCCATTCTTTACAGCCTAAGCTGTCTTGGTTCTGACTTTGGGTTTCCCAAATGGAACCTTAGGTCGAACCGACGCCTAATGTTCCCTCCTACGGGGAACGCGTCCTCACCTACTCCTCTCGGGAGAATTTACCTTTTTGCCAATCGGCTCCTCCGGTTGGACTTTTGCTCAGCTTTACTCACCAGGTCTTCGTGCCCAGTCCGCGACCAGAACTTAGTGCCCAATTCCTCGAATCAGGTCTTCGGTGCCCAACCCTCGGCCAGGACTTAGTGTCCAATTCCTCGAACCAGGTCTTCGGTGCCCAGCCCTCGGCCAGGACTTAGTGCCCAACCTTACGTCAGGGCTTAGTTGCCCAGCCCGCGGCCAGACTTTGTGCCCAATTCATAGAACCAGGACTTAGTGCCTAGTGTACCTAGGACTTTTCCTGCACAACGTAACATCGTTAGATCACCAATAATACTTAACTTTGAATCCTTTGCCAATATCAAAACAAGGTTCGATATGGTGCTTCCGGCACCAACAGAATGATGCCTTTGAAACTCTCCTAAGTTTGAGCTTCCTCCCTTGCTTTTATTTTGATGTTTTCCCTTTGGACATTGATTCCGATAATATCCCCTTTAGTTACATGTGAAGCACATAATGTGCTCTTTGCCTTTATGTATCAAGGGTTCCATCTCCTTTAACTTCTCCCTCGCCTTAGATGTCAACTAAGTCTTTTTTCGTCAATTTAGGGTATTTACCCTTATAGTGTCATTTTTCTCTATACTGGAAATAAATGATATGATCTTTATTTTTAATAATTGAAATTGTTATACCTTCATGAGGTGAGCTATCTTCGCTCGTAGAGGTGGAAAACTTTTTTCCTTATTGGCTAAGGATGTCGAAGCTTCTTCTCGTTTTGGTGGCAATGGTCTCTCCCCCTCAATCCTTAAGGTGGAGGTTTCCTAAATTTCATCGTTAAATATTAAGCACCTCTCAACCTTTGAATCTTCAATTTCCCATGAGTCTCCCTCTTTAGATTTGTTTTCACTTGACGTTGAAGTTAGATCTTCATGAAGCTCCATTTGCTTTGTCTATAATTTCTTAGCATATTGATGTTCGCTAATCTTACACAAAATATCGTTAAGAAAATTATTAACTAGTAATTTAGTTACTTTCATTTGCCATAGACTTTTAAATTTGTTCCTCACTCTATTTGTTCCTTTGAAGAAGTTTTCCTTTTGTATTTCTCAGAGTTTCATATTCTTCCATTAGAGAAAATTATTACTCTATATTCATCATTAAGAAATACTTCATTCTTGATTTCTAATACTTGAAGCATCTCATTCCAAATGACGAAGGTACTCAGATGTCGTATCTGAATTCATCCCGGGGTTCCATTATGAAGTTGAGCTCCTTTGATGACTAGTCCTTTGACTTGTTGATATTGAGAGCTCAAAATTTCAACTTCTTCGTCTTTCCTCTAGTTTTGTGCTCTTTTGGCAGTTAGTCTGATGAAGAGAGATATTGCTCTGATACCACTTATTAGGACCCATGCGAGATAGAGAGGTTGTTGGTACTAGAAGCACTAGCTAATCAAACTTATATTTTGATATAGGCAAAGATTCAAAGTTAAAGGTTATTGTGATCTTACGTGTTGAACTAAGTGCTCAAGAAAGACCTAGTTGAGTCTAAACAAAGAAGTCCTAATCAAATGATTAGGCAAAAAGTCTCGGTCAAGAGCATTGGGCATAGAAGTCATGGTCATGTGGATTGGGCAACGAAATCCTGGTTAAGGGGACTAGACAGAAGACTTGGCAGATCTAGTATATCGGGCAGAAGTCCTAAGGGTCGCGGTGCCAGGCAAAATTCTAGGCGAGTCGAGGATCAGATGTTTAGCGAGAAGTTCTGAGGGCCAAGATTAGATGTTGAGCAAAAGTCTAAACAGGTCTGGAGGACTGAATGTTTGGAAAATAGTTAAACTCTCCTGAGAGGAGTAGACGAGGATGTGTTCCCTATTGAGGAAATAGTAGGCATTAGTTTAACCTAGGATTTCAATAAAGTCCAAAGTCATAACTCAATAGTCCTAAGACTATCTTATTCATTATAATATTGTACTTATTTTGCTAACTCTCTGATGTAGAAAATTAAAAGCTGGAAGTTGTCCAAAAGGGCTTCCAGAAACCTCGGAACGGTACAGGCGTTTAGAGGTCCAGGCGACCTGAATGGGTCTAGGTGCCTGTATGGGCTCGAACCCAACCACTCATGCAGCTGAGTTGACCTGTTCTAATTGGCCTCTACACGTTAGCTCCAAGCACCCAATAGTGGTACAAACGCCTAGATCAAGATAAATTTTAGTGGATAGAGTTTCGCCAAGGTCACTCTACGTCAGCTTGATGGGGCGCCCGGGACTGGTCCAAGTGCCAAGATATAGCTATAAAAGGAGCATCAACTTGAAGCTTGAGAACAACAATTGCTACGACTTTTCTACTTCCGTGCTGGCCTGAAAAACTCTCTATGACACTCAGAAACTGCCCCGACAACCAATGATCAATATTCTACTTTTGATTGTTGGTATACTTGTTTTCTTATTGTACTTCAATATTCTATATCTTTGTAATTGTTCGAACTGATAGTGGATTATCCAACAAAACCACTCAACGAGTGTGGGCATTAAACTAGTAGCATAGGAAATGAACCAAGTAAAAAATAAAGTGTACTAGCATTGTTCTCTTTCCTTATTATTCCACTGCTTAAACTCGTGATTTATGAAAAATAAATACGACGCGCACTATTGACCCCCTCCCTCTATTGCTTTTCGATCCTATAGCGGTGAATAGCTATGATCACTTCTCATCTTAATCTCATTCTCATCATTTGAATGTACAACAGAAACCTTAATTCAAACTTGACTTCACATGCACAACTCTGAGATTTTACTTGGTATCTACCTCTTAAGCAACTAATCCAAAGTCTACTTTTAGTGATCTCCCTCCACTATAAATCTTCTCCTTTTCGGATACCTTTTGGAGACAAAAAGGTATCTTACAACCTTATTCTTACAAGAACACAATAAGAAAGATAAATACAAAAGCAAATGAAAGTAACACAAACTTTACATTGAAATCTTTTCTCTGGAAGCTTGCTTATTACTTTGGATAGCCTTTTAATAGTTGAAAATGCAACAATACTTGGCCTCAAGATTCGGCACCTTCAAACCTCTTTGAAATCACATTTTAAAGGTTGTTGCTTGGTTTGATTTCTGCCTATCAGTCAACTGATTTTACCAATCAATTGACTGATCTGATGAATTCAATCATTGAAACTTCCAAAATGGATCTTTTGATATGTTTGACCATATCAGTCAAATTGATTTGTTTCTTTTTGCTTCTAGATCAAATTGACTCGACAAATTTTCCCAATTAATTGAATTGATTTGCTTCTAGATTAAATCGATTCAACTAATTTTTCCCAACTGATTGAATCGATTTGCATTTGGATATGCTAATAACCAAATTCGCCTAAACTTCTCTACCACCCTTGCATTTGACCCAATGATTGGTTCAAGCTTCAACCTATTGCTAAGAATTTGGTCATCAACTTTCTTGGACTTTCTTTGCCTTCATTTGACTCTATCACCTACAAGGACTTTCTCTTGCCTAGTATCCGGTTGACTTCAACCTACTAAGACTTCCTTTGCTCAACATCCGATCCATCATGACCTGATGAGACTTGCATCATCACTAAGTGTCTGATCCTTCATGACCCATCTAAACTTTTCATTTTATACCAAGTGTTTGGTCCTCTATGACCCACTTGGACTTTTTTTCTAGTGTCAACTCCCAATTAGACTTCCAATCACTAAGTATTTGGTCAATTTTGATCCACTTGGATTTTCTATCTTATGCCAACTCTATATTGGACTTCCAACTTCTAAATTTCGATTATCAAGTGTCCTGTCAACTGTAACCCACTTAGTCTTTTCTCTTGCCAACTACATGTTGGACTTCCGATCACTAAGTGTTTGGTCAACTGTGACTCGCCCAGACTTTCTATCTCTTGCCAACTCCATGTTGGACTTCCGACCGTCAAGTCTGGTCAACCTTGACCCACTTATACTTTTCATAAATTATCAAGTATCTGGACTCTGGTCAACCTTGACTTCTCAACTTTTTGCTCAATTAACTTAACATATTAATCGACTGTCAAGTATCTGGTCAATCTTGACCTAATTGACACTTCAATCAACTAACATATTGATCAAACATCGAAACCTCAACTCGAGTCAACTTGAGCTGGGTCATCTTGGTCAACCTTAATAAGGGGTCGATTGCACCAACATTATAATTTTTAAAAATTTTCCATTTATTATTTCATCGTCAAACTTAACTTTTTTAAAAAATATATAAATTCATATATCTTTTGGGAATTGCCTAAAGGGCGCACGAAGAGTTGATAATTTCCAAACCACGCACCATACTTTGATAATTACCAAAGGATGTACTTATTTATGTGAGCTTCCCATTCTATTCCTCCTACCAAAGCTGACTTTTTAGTATTCTCTCTTCTTTGTATGCAAGTTTTCTCCCTTCTCTTTCATCTAATTAAACTTTACTTTTCGTTCTCTCCTTTGCATGCTCTAATGCAATAATCATTGTGGTGCTGGTTTCTAATATCTACCACACCACAATGGTGGAGAAACTAGGGCCAACTTGGTCTTAGTCTGCTCCTAGATCAGACCCCAAGTGTTTAGCTAATATTAACATAACCAAGTTGGCCCTAGTATTCTCTCTTCTTTGTATGCAAGGTTTCTCCCTTCTCTTTCATCTAATTAAACTTTACTTTTCGTTCTCTCCTTTGCATGCTCTAATGCAATAATCATTGTGGTGCTGGTTTCTAATATCTACCACACCACAATGGTGGAGAAACTAGGGCCAACTTGGTCTTAGTCTGCTCCTAGATCAGACCCCAAGTGTTTAGCTAATATTAACATAATACTAGAGCGCCTATATAGAGCCGGAAATAAGTAATGGAGAGCACTTTTAGACTCCTTGCAACTTTAGAAACTCATAGGATTTGAAATGGATGCAATATGAGATCTTTAAGTCAATCAATAAGCTTTGACTAAAATCCACTGATGGATCTAACTTTTTTGAATTTCTACAAACTTGCACTCATCTAATAGGGTTGAATGAGAGGAGGGTAGATATGATGACAAACTTTGATTCTGATCAAGAAAAATTGTGAGCCTAATATGGGTCAGATATCAGATATCAGATATCAGAATAGATCGAGCCCAATTTGATCTTGATTTCTAGGAGACTATGCCTTAGGCCTAGTCTAATCTCAGATCAGGCCCAAAGTGGTGGCCACTTTGGGAAGGGAGAATTAAGATAAATGAAACGGCAATGACTCAATGTACAATCATAACTGTAAATTTCAAATCTAACAAAATAACAACAACCTTCCCCCCCCCCCACACGCACGCATATACATGCCATTTTTCATATGTATACATGTCATTCTAGGGGCTCGATAGCTCCAATTATCCATATGGAAAAGTTCCTACCTAAATACCAATGATTTAAATGTTGTAATCAATACCCCTGCTTAAATAACAATGATTTAAATGTCGTAACACACACACACACACACACACATATATATATACATGTCATTTTTCATATGTATACATGTCATTCTAGGGACTCGATAGCTCCAATTATCCATATGGAAAAGTTCCTACCTAAATACCAATGATTTAAATGTTGTAATCAATACCCTTGCTTAAATTACAATGATTTAAATGTCGTAATCAATGACAGTGATATTTTGCTACATTGATCACTTCACTAGGTTCCCTTCGAGTCAAGATTCTCACAAGCTGAAGGGAAAATGGATCCAATCACACAGCCATCGACAAAGGAACACTGGAAGATATGCTTCTTCTTGTAGGTTAAGCCCACTAACATGTCCTGCAAACTGACATTCTTGATTGGAATGTCTTCGCTGCCATGGATTTGAATGGGAGACCAACAACCCACTTGATTGGAATGTCTTCGCTGCCATGGATCCAAATTGGAGACTAGCAGTCCACCTTGGGATTGATTTGAGATCAAACCGGCCCAAAGTCTAGTCTCCAAGAGATCATAATCAAGTTGGGACTCATCTATTCACTGATCAGACATAAAATGATCGTAGTCTCCCCACATTAGGTCCATAATTTTTTATGATCATAATCCAAATTTGATATCATATTTACTTTCTTTTTAGTCAATTCTACTTATGGTTAATGGTGTAAGTTTATAGAAATTTAAAAAATTTAGATTTATCAATTAGTTTCATCAAAATTCATTGATCAACCTAGAGAATTCAGATTATACTTATTTAGGTTTTGTGGATTCCTAAGGTTGCAAGGAGTCCAAAAGAGCCCTCTATTACTTAGTTCAGGCTCCCTAGAAATGCTTCAGTATTATGTTAACTTTCAGTTAGAATGTTTAAGTCTGATCTCCTAAAGACTAGGACCACGTTAAGTATGATATTATAGTAGACCAAGACCAAGTTGGTCTTGGTTTCCCACCACCATGATATTAGTTTTTAGAAATCAGCACTACCGCGACACTTGTATAATTAAATTGTGTTGTTGATTTTTAAAAAACCAACGTAACACCGCAATGTGTGTTGTATTGGAGCGAAAAAAAGTGATACTACTCACCCAAACTATCCAACATCGTCGACCCCCAATTAGATATAGGCAAATAAATCACGAGGGATAGTTTGTCTGAGTATAGTGATATTTTATATGGGAAAGATCAAATATCCAATGAAGTGTTTTGCACACGATGATTATTTTATTATGACAAAAGGCTATTCGCTCGTCTAATATTCTCACCAACTCGTCCCAAGGTTAACATGGAGAATATAAATTATGGGGTAAAGACTATTAATCCGGATAATGACTAACGTATAAAAAAAAGATAAATATCTGATTTCGTTGGAATTTGAATTCCAAATTTCATAATTATCGATTCATTTCATAGGGATAGGATGTTTATTTTATTGGCAATATATAAAGGAGAGAAAAGTGAAATTTAATAAAGAGAAGAAAAAAATAAAATTTTTAAAAATACGAGAAGAAAAGGAGTCAATTTTGGCAATATATAATGGAGAGAAAAGTGAAATTTAATCGAACGAAAGAGAAGAAGAAAAATAAAATTTTTAAAAATACGAGAAGAAAGGGAGTCAATTTTGATAAGAAGAATACAACAGAAAACTCACATAAAGAAGGGTGCGTTTGATAATTATTAAAACATGATGTATAATTTGAGAATTTTTTTAACTACGCGTGCGCTTTTTTTGGGTTTGTGTTTATAGCCATGCCCGTATATCTTTTTCCATCATATGAAATACGGCTGTAAAAGGACGTACTAAAAAATTGATGATTTCATTTTTATCAATGGACGCATCTATATTTATGAACTTCCTCTTATACCCCTTTGTCAAATATTACCTTTCTCATTCTCAGTAACGAATCTCAAGATATCTGAACCTATTTTTTCAGACTTTTCATTTTAAAATAATATATTTGGGAATCGGTTAAAAAATGTAAGGTAAAGAAAGAAAAATTATTTTAGTTAAAAGAAATCTCTCTTCCAACGTGATTTCAAAAATATAAAGAAATGATTTTTTATATTTGATTAATATAAAATAATATATTAAATAATATTTAATAAATATATTAATATATAAAAAACCTATCAAAACACGTGATTTCAGATTCAAACGCATGGCCTAAAATCATGAAGGCCTGAAGTCAGATCAGGGACTTCAGGCCCTGCATGCATTCAAAAAAAATTTATTTTAATTTTTTTTAAATAATATTTAATCATGATTTATTAAAGTAATTATTTATAGGGTAATATTTTATGTTGTAAACTTTTAATGATTATAAATTATATTGTAATAGGAATTTTTTAGTCTATCAGTGAGTTTTCACCAAAATCCACTGATGGACCTAGGATATTTGGATTTCGTAAAACCCAACATCAATAGTTAGAGTTGTGCTAGGAGATGATATTTTTGGTGTCCAAACTTCTAATGATTATAAATTATGTTGCAATAGGAGTTTTTTAGGTCTATCAGTGGGTTTTCACCAAAACTCATTGATGGACCTAGGATATTTGGATTTCTCAAAATCCAATATCAATAGTTAGAGTCGAGCTAGGAGATGATATTTTTGGTGTCCAAACTTTTAATGATTATAAATTATGTTGCAATAGGAGTTTTTTACTCTATCAATGGGTTTTCACCAAAACCCACTGATGTTCTTATACCGTATCAGTTGGCACAGAATGATGCAGTGATAACCACCATTTTATTGATTATTTTAGGCTCTAAAATTCATGTTTGATCCACATTTTATATGCTTAAGTTTGCAATTATATTAGGTTTCATGTATTTCCTCTATTTTGGCTTTTAATTCAAATCTTTGTATATTTGGGATATTTTTGGCACTAAATTTGAATATTATTTTGTAGGCTTCAAATGATCATGGACTTAGATCAAATCGGGTCAGACTTGAGTCAGCATTGGATCCAGATCAAAGGGATCAAGCATCGGATTAATAGGAGTCGTCCATTCCAAAGAACGGCTAGATCGGAGCCATCGGTCAATTTCTGGTCAATCCGAGTTCAAGATGGAATCACTCATGACCATAGATCAAGATCTGAAAATTTCAGTCAAATCAGAAATGATCCGACCGTTGGATGAAGCTAAATCGATCTCAGCCGTCCGTTGCTAAGGAATTAAAGATTGGCTGGCTGAACCCAAGTGCTGGCTGAAACCTGAGCTGGGTTAACCAAAGCTGAGTGAACCCAAATGCTAGGTTGAGGCTGACCGAACCAAGTGCTAGACCGGACAGTGGCTGGGCCGAACCAAAAGAATCCATCTCTTCGGCTTAACCTTTGATCGCGCGGAGAAGCGAGGGCAGACAGGGGTTCCCGACTCAACATCTCCACCTCCACCAAGGGCCGGCGATTTCCTCCATCTTCATCGCCGCCGGCCGGAGCTCCATCCACTCTCCATTCCCTCTCATCGCCATCTCACTCTCGATGCAGTTGCTCGGGTGCGGAGAGGGGCGAAAGGGGATTATCCACTTCTTCACAGCCATCGCACCAGAGCTAGGGCTCGGGGTTCCGAACCCTAGCTGACCTCCTATCCACTCTCACCGCCGGCCGGACGATCTAGGGCTCGGGGTTCCGAACCCTAGCCGAACGCAACCATCGCACAAGATACCAACCGCAGCAGTTCTTTCCACAGCTTAATCTCTTTACAGCATTTCCAATAGTTCATCCGATTCAGCAGCTTTTTCTTCTCAGCAAATTTTCTTCCCAGCAGATTTCATCTTCACCGATTTCCTTCATAGCAAATTTCTTTCCAGCAGCTCTTTATCCAATCCTGCAGCAGTTCATCACAGCCGGCAGCCAAAGTTTCCTTCCAGCAGCTTCTTCATCAGATTTGGGGGTTTAATTGTGTTGTTAGTTGTTAATTGTTCTTAATTGATGAATGTTTGTGATAGATTGTTGAATGTTTGTATTGGATGAATCTTTCCCGTATCAATTGGCACGTTCTTGAAGCGATTTCAATCATGCCTATATGGTGTTTGATCAAATGCCTCTTAGAACAATTACCTTCAATTATGATGTTTCTAGTTGCTTCACTTTGATTTTGTAGTGTTTTTCTCATCGCTTTAAGTTTCATGTCTTCCTTTAAATGCAATTAAGTTAGATCAGATTAGATTTCTTAATGCTATAGGTTTTGCTCCATGTCTAGATTTCATTGATGCCCTATTTCTTGAATGCTTCTTTCATGTTGTCTTTTCTCTTTTCTGCAAATATAATTTAGATTAGATTAGATTTCCTTACCTGCATTGTCTTTCCTTAATTAGAACTAGATTTCATACCTGCTTGCTATTTCTTTTTGTAGTGTTAACATTCAAATCCAAAACCCAGTTTCATATCCAAAACCCAAAAGCAATAACATACGATCCTGAGATTTATCATGCATTAACTACATTCGTTGGGAGACGACTCGAGTTACTCTATACTACATTAGTTTAGAGGAGTTCGATACTTAAATTGTATTTGATACTCGCGGTACGACACGCGTCATTATCAAATTTGGCGTCGTTGCCGGGGAATGTAGTGGTGCTTGATAATTATATCCTTTGATTCTATTCTTGATTGCTTTATCTTTTGTATATGGTTGCTGCCATTTTATTTGTTTTGTGATAGGACTGCCAGTTCAAAATGTTTTCAACTGAACAATCAGAGATCAAAAGTGCACTATTGGAGTTAAAGTTTTGGGTGAAGCAATTGGAATTCCAACAAAGACCCAACAGTTATTCATCCACTTGCAATTCAAGTTGGGGGAATCATTTTAATTCACAATAGCCCCCACAACAAGGACAACCTCCATTTCAGAGTTTTCAGCAGTCCTACTCAAATTTTCAGCCAAGTCAGCCTTTCCAACAATTTCAGCAGTCAAATCAAGATTTCCAGCAACCCTATTCAGATTTGCAATAGTACCAAACTTTCAATCAGCCACCACAGCAGTTTCAACCACAATTTCAGAATTTTCAGCAAGGGTACAATCAAAATTTTCAACAAAATTTTCAACCATTTTAGCAGCCACAACAGCAGTTTCAGCAAAATTTCCAAGATTTCCAACAACCATTCAATTATGATCAGCAAGGATGGTCACATTCACAACAAGTTTATCAGCCACCATTCCCGAATTCTTAGCAAGATTTTCCATCCTCTCAGCCCCAGAATTTTCAGATTTTCAACCAACACATTCAGCAAGTAGATCAGCCCCAACTATTTGATTTTCAGAATTCACAGCCTACTCATGGTCTTCAGCAGCCTTATGCCACATTTCAAGACCAACGAGAGTCCTGTACCAATCAAGGAGGCTTTGAGAATCCTAATGAGAATGAGGCACAACAACAAAGGATAGAAGAGATGCTTCAACAAATCATACAAAGGCAACAAAAGCTTCAAGACATCGAAAGAAGCATGGGACAATTGGTTAATCAAATGAATTAAAGGCAAGCCCAAGGATCAGGACAATTGCCTTCTCAGGCCACTTTTAATTCTGAGGGGCATGGAGAGGATCCTCCTAGCATTAGCATGGATATGTCAGATGAAGTTGTTGAGGCAGAGTTTATCGCTGATGATGTTTCACTTGACATAGTAGGAGGGGATTTTAGCTCAGATAAGGTTGAAGATGCAGGTGAGACAGAGGCATTGGAGGAGATTGACAGTAAAGCTTGTGACAGCTGTGAATTCAAAATTGAAGCTCTACAGGACCCTTCTCATCTTTTACTTTGTGATAATATTGTAATTGTTGATCCTAATTTTCCTAATATGCCTGTTGCAGATATAGTTGATAAAGAATGCGTTGTAGATGAATTCACAGGTGTAGGGGATTGCACAGAGCCCCAGGGACCACCATTGACTGATACATTAAAAAATTCAGAGGAACAGTATGAAAGTGTAGGGACTTGCATGGTGAAGCAAGAACCCAAGAATCACCTGTTTCAGTTGAGTGTCCACCAGAACCTGAACCTGAAGAGGAGATTGCACATTACCAGGAGGAGCCAATAATTACATCTACTCTTGTAGAACCTCCAGGTATTCTTCAGCACGATCAGGTAAGTATTCCTCCTATTTCTTTTGAAAATTACATAGAAGTACCTCAAACTGATTTTATTGTTTGTGATATACTTATGGATACATCTTTTGTAGAATTTGATTGTGAAAAATTCATAGAGGTACCTAGTGTTTGTTGATGCAGTCTGACCCGATTGTTGTTTTGGTGTTGACAACGATTTAAGTTTAGTTGAATGGATTTGGATTAAGTCCAGGTGGATCGGGAGATCGCACGCTGGCATGTGGAAAAGTCCTAACTCGAAAGGTTGGGTGAAAAGTCCTAGCTTGGAGGGCTAGGTGAAAAGTCCTAACTTGGAGGGTTAGGTGAAAAGTCCCAACTGGAGGGTTAGGTGTGAAAAATCCTAGCTTGGAGGGCTAGGTGTGGAAAAGTCCTAACTCGGAAGGTTGGGTGAAAAGTCCTAGCTTGGAGGGCTAGGTGAAAAGTCCTAACTTGGAGGGTTAGGTGAAAAGTCCCAACTGGAGGGTTAGGTGTGAAAAAGTCCTGGCTTGGAGGGTCAGGTCCTAGCTTGGAGGGCTAGGTAGGTGGAAATCCCGGTGAGTGAAGCCGGGTCCTGGTGAGTGAAGCCAGGTGATGAAAATCTCGGTGAGTGAAACCGGGTCCTGGTGAGTGAAGCCAGGTGATGGAAATCCTGGTGAGTGAAGCCGGGTCCTGGTGAGTGAATCCAGGTGATGGAAATCCCGGTGAGTGAAGCCGGGTCCTGATGAGTGAAGCCAGGTGATTGAAATCCTAGTGAGTGAAGCTAGGTTGAAATCCTGGTGAGTGAAGTCGGGTCCCGGTGAGTGAAGCCGGGTAACCGAAACCCTGGTGAGTGAAGTCAGGTCCTAGCTTGGAGGGCTAGGTTGAAGTCCCAGTGAGTGAAGCTGGGCATGGCATGAGTCAGAGAAGGGTTGGAGGCCTGTTTTCGTGACTTAGAGTGCATTTAGGCTTGCCTGGATTGGTCTGGTGACCGATCAGGGAAGTTGGCACGGTGCTCCTTCGTGGATCGGTCTGGTGACCGATCCAGCGATGGTTGATCGGTCTGGTGATCGATCAGGGAGCATATAGTTCACCTGCTGCTCTGCTCCGGATCGGTCCGATGACTGATCAGGGAGCATCCAGTAGGTTTTGGGAACCTTACTGATCTGCTCCTGATCGGTCTGGTGACCGATCAGGGATACTGTTCAGATCGGTCTAGTGAACGATCATTTGTCGCAAGGTTCTCACTATCACCGATCAGGATGACTCCTGATCGGTCTGGAAGCAGTCTGATCGGTCTGGTGACTGATCAGGCTGGAGCCTGATTGGTCTGGGGACCGATCTGGAGTGTGCAGCAGAATGCTGGATTGGTCTGGGGACTAATCAGGAGTGTGCAGAAGACTGCTGGATCGGTTTGGTGACCGATCAGGGTCCTTCCTGATCGGTCTGGTGACCGATCAGGAGCAGAACTTTAATTCAAATACGCTGTCAGAAGCTCTAATCGCGACTGTTTTCTCTGCCGATTCTCTGATACATTGTTGATTTCATTTGATATGCATTGCTAAGCCTCTGGTGGAGTGTGCAGGTGATAGCAGATGATTCAAACACTCAAGGAGGGTCAATGAGAGGCTTTCCTTGGAGCAAGTTTGTTTGTTTCTCCTTCTTAGGTTTCAACGGCAACTGAGGCATGGCTGGCGACTGACGGAGGCTCAGCTGGAGAGGGACTTCAGTGGACTGAGTGCTCAGGGAGGTTAGTGGGTTCAGGCTGTGCTCAGGGGATGCTGATGGAGCCTGGCGATGAAGCAGAAGCTTAAGAGGAAGATGAGAAGCAGAGGAGGCGACAAGAAAAAACAGGAAAACAAGCAAGTGTGGCTGTGTGTTTCGCTGTTGTTGTTGTGCTCCTTGTGTAGCTTCTCTCTTGAGCTTTGTTGCTATTGTCTTGTGAGAGGTTCCTCCTTAGTCTCGTGTGCTTACCTTGTATTCATCTACTGAGGCGATTGTGGAGAGGTTTCTCCACCGAGAATGAGGTGCTTGATATCCGGTGTTCACCGGGGCTTGATCTGCCGACGATCAAGGGATCGCCCACCTTACGGGCACGCCAAGGAGTAGGGGCAAGTTATCCCCGAACCTTGTACATCGCTGTGTCGTCTGGTTTGCTGTGCTTGTTTTGATTTCTGTTTGTTATTTTTGTTTCTGCACTTGTGTTGTTTGTTTCCGCTGCCTAACTCTTGAAGTGCAGAAAGATTTGAAAAGCTGAAAGAAATTGTGTCTGGCTATATTCACCCCCCCTCTAGCCATCCAAGGTCCAACAGTGTTGAATTTGTGGAATGTGAAGCATGTTGTGATACATCTTTTGTAGAATTTAATTGTGAAAAATTCTTAGAGGTGCCTAAAATTGATGTTGTTTGTTGTGATGAATGTATTGACACATCTTCTGTAGAAATTGTTTGTGAAAAACCTATAGAGGCACCTAAAATTGATTTTGTTCATTGTGGTGAATGTTTGGACACACCTAGTGTTGAGTTTGCTTGTCGTGATGATATTCTTGATACATCCTATGCAGATATTGACGGTGAAAAACTAATAGAGGTACCCAAGATAGATTTCATTGGATGTGATGCATACCTCGATTCTTTTTATATAGAGATTGATGGTATTACACTTCTTTCTTACTTTGCACGCTTGAGAGAGGTATTATATGGTTTTGCAGGGTCTCGAAGACTTCTGGAGTGTGTGCTCCATCTGAACATACTCCAACCTCCTGGAAGGACTTCCAAAAAGCATCAAGAGGGAGGATTTGCTTTTATTTTGACTAGTAGCACTTCACCTCTCAAATGGATTTTGTACCTTAATCGCCTTCGGCCACCTGAACATTTTTCTGTGAAGTTTAAGTGTGGGGGAGCAGTGCACTATGACATTGATCATGTGAGGAATGCTCTCTCGATTGCCCAAACCCTACCACTACCTGGACGGATACTGCTCCTAAACCGACTCCAGCCGCCAGGAATAAAAGGAGTTTGTTCCTTTTCTTTTCTTTTCTTATTTTTCTTTATGTTTATACTTACATGTTTGTTTGCTTTTATACTTTGCATTCATAATTTGTTTCCTTATTCTGCATTTTGTTTGGTCTTGAATAAACCTTGTTTGAATTTTAGTTGTATCTCCCTACATGTTCTTTTATTATGCTTTGAGAATCATAAAAGATGGTTAAGTCTGACTATTGAGTTTTGGTTTCCTTGGTATGCTTGGGGACATTAATTGCATTTAGTCATTTGTTGTGGTTATGGACTCTATCTTATTGGATTAAGCGTGACATTTTATTGTTCACCTAGTGAGGATATTGTCATGTCTATCCTTAATCCTCTTATGTGTGATAGCATTTGTGATACTTGACACTCTACAACTTGCTTTGATTCTTTTTGAAATTACAATAGCATAAGCTTACATGAATATGATGGAGGCAACCTTTCTTGTTGAACTCTTAGTTTTTCCCCTCCTTTGTTATTGTTACTACTAAGCATTTCACCTATTGCTTTCATGCTTCATTGTCTTTCCTTTGTCAGTTCTTTTCATTGTCATTACATTCTCACTGTCATATCTTTATTAGCTTATTCTTTCCTTGAGCATGCAATGAGAGCATGAGGTGATTGCATGATGAGTTATATTTTTATTTGTCTATTATCAGCCTCTATTATTGTGAGTTTTAGATGTTATCATGCTTTATTATATTGCCCCGAGACGTGCAAGTTTTAAGTGTGGGGGGGGGGGGGGGGAGACAAGTGTGTATGAACGGATGCTTGTTGAAAAAAAAATCTCTCTATGTAAAAAAAAATGAAAAAAAATCTCTCTGTGAAAAAAAAGAGAAGTGGAAAAAAAGTGAAAAGAAAAGAATGAAAAATGAGAAAATTTTCAAGCATTCGGGATTTTTGTTAGTGATGAACAAGAAGAAATATTTCCATAAAAGAATTTTTGATGTATACTCATTTGATATTTTTATTGAGAGAAACTCAAGAGTTAAGTTGTTAATACATACATGCATTTTAGAGATGTTGTAAGTAGTTGTTGTGTATTGTATTGAGATTGTGCAAGGAGAATTTTGAGTGTTGGAGGTTTGATTGAGTTTTTATTTTGGCCTATTATTTGATTGTATACATCATGTTAATTACCCCAATGCTCTCATATTATTTGTGATCTCCTTTGTTATCTACCCTTCTTGTTTTCTTGTTAGCACGTGGTTTCATCATTATTCATTGAAAAGACCTCTTGATTTGTGTACTTATGTTATAGTAGTAGAGAACTAGAAGATAAGCAAGCATATGGTAGTGCAATGTCATGAATGTTTTGAGAGAACTTCACTTTCATATTTATTATTTTTGTGAGCATCAGTGCATATATCCATTTTGGGAGGTTTTTGTCATGCTTAGTTTATTCAAGTTGATGAACTTACCATGTTTTTGACTTATGTGAGATTTGGAACCATAAATAGATGGATTCTTGAGACTTGATAATCCTAAGTAATTTTCTTTTATTATTCCTCAAGTATTGATAGGGGATGTAATATTTGGGAGATATGTTGTTTTCTTTGAGTTTTATTTACTTGCCCGAGACGTGCAAGAATTAAGTGTGGGGGAGTTGATAACCACCATTTTATTGATTATTTTAGGCTCTAAAATCCATGTTTGATCCACATTTTATATGCTTAAGTTTGCAATTGTATTAGGTTTCATGTATTTCCTCTATTTTGGCTTTTAATTCAAATCTTTGTATATTTGGGATATTTTTGGCACTAAATTTGAATATCATTTTGTAGGATTAAATGATCATGGACCTAGATCAAATCGGGTCAGACTTAGGGTATACCTATAGGTTGATTCCCATCAAGTGGTGATAACAAAAATTAGGGTTGCACCCCCTACAAGTTTCAGCCATGGAGGAAAAGAATTGGGATTTAGGGATTGTATGATTTCCTATGATGTATCCATGTTTGGTAGTGTAGACAAAGTGTTTGTGTAAATGTTTGTGTGAAACTAGTTTACCCTACCCTTGAGCTTCGGCCAACCCTAGAAGGACTAGGGTTTAGGGTTGCATAATTATCCCATGATGTACTTTATGTTTAATAAGTTGCATGAAATGTATGTGAAGGTTAAACTACCCTACGGGACCTGATTATGTTTAGTAAGATAATATGTATATGAACATGTATGAAATATGATGTATGTATGAACATGTATGAAATATGATGTATGTATGAACATGTATGAAATATGATGTATATATGAACATGTGCGAAATATGATGTATGTATGAACATGCATGAAATATGATGTATGTATAAGCATGCCTTATAGCCCATGGGGCACACTTATGAAATTGCATGTGATATGTTAAAATGCTTGAACGGATACTCTACTAAGTATGGGATCAAGAGCACCCCTTATGTTGTGTGGTGTGTCCCTACGGGATCATGAGCACCCTTGAAGAGTGGTGTGTCCTGTAAGAGTGATTTGGAGTACTCCTTAGCATATATGTAAAAGCATGATAAGTATTTTACTTTTGAAGTTGTGTACCTGACTCGGAAGGGGGTCGTTAAACAAATCCGGGGTGCATGTTAACGTAAGGTCATGGCTCCGGTAGGACGGAAGGGTCCTGCTCTAATTAATTGGTGGCTCGCTACCCCAATTCATTAGGGAACGCGCAATAGTTACGCGCGATATGTGGTACACAACAGGACCCAATATGATATGGATGTATTTTTAAGTAATACCATTATGGAATTGTTTTGAAAACATTCATTGAAAACATTTGTTATATGTGAAGAGTATGCTTAAGGTACTTTATACTGCATGCTTAGAAACTTGGATGTTTAGTATGCTTTGATGAACTCATACTTATGATTTATTATGTGTACATGTTATATTCTTTCGTATGGATTTGCGAGTAGGACAGGATCCTTACTAAGCATTTGTGCTTACAAGTTTATGTGTTGTCTTATGCTGCAGATAAGGGTAAGGAACACTTAAACTAAAGGAAGAGGCAGGAGGCTGAAGATGTGTGGGGTGGTGGCTCGGGAAGAAAGACTTTTATATCTACATTATTATGCTTATGTTTATGCTCCTTGACAATGAATGATGGTGATTAGGATAGATATTGCATGATAATAGTTACACTTGGAATTTTCATATACTTGATTTTATTGGATTATATTATGGTGTGAAATAATATGTGAACCTATCATGTTATAGAATAACTCGTGATTGAAATATTTCAAATAATGTTCTAATGATGCAAGCATGACATTTGAGTGACATGTATTGACTAGTATGCTTAGCACTCCTATATTACTTAATAGTTCTAAACAAGCATGCTCAATACTTAGTCCTTGCATTGTTGTTTTAAATTTTATGCTAGAGGAAAAAAAATATATGATTGATTGTACGTAACCCCGCCCCGAGTGTAGATATAAGGGTGGGCGTTACAGGTTGGTATCAGAGCCAAGTTTCCCCTCCACCACACACACATCATGCTTCATCCTGCCGCTTCCAAGTAAGAGATCCTAACCTCGCTTTACTTTATTTCATGTACAGTAATGATTATATAGAGATGATTTATGCTTGCATAACCAATAAAAGTAGTGTTAATTCTTATGTGGTCATTTATCACCTGTATGATAGATATGACTAGAGGACGTAGCAATCGGGGTAATGAGACAGCACCCCCACCTGATATGATGCAGGTGATGACAGACCTACAGCGTCAGGTCACTGAACAACAGCAAATAATAAACACTCTGATGACCCAGCAGGCGAACATTGCAAAATTTAGACTGTAAATTTTTGACAACACTGCCCTCGGGTGAGGTGATGCCCTCTACCCAAATGCTACGTGCCGCACCGATCAGAATCGCAGATAGGGAACTCTACTGCGACCTGATAGTGCTTGATATACTAGTAGAATTTCCGGTATTTACTTCGGCGATAATTACTTCGGCGATATTTAATGATGAAGTAATATATTTTAATAAACTTCGATAATAAAATTGACGTAGTAAATATAGTTTTAGACTTCATAGAATAAAAAAATAGACTTTTTCTAAAATTTTTAATAATTATTACTTCGCAATTTGTATTTAATGAAGTAATACAGTTTACAATAAAATTTATAATTTTAATTGGCGAAGTAATAAAATTGAACCGATTAAATAAAATAAAATCTGAACCGATTTTTCTCTCGCTCCATAGTTAATATTCCTAATTTTCTCCCGCTCCCAAGCTAATCCCCTATTTCACTTGGCGCTAAATTTCTCCCGCTCCGCACTTAACCTAAATCCCGTAATATTTTCTTCCCTACTTTTCTACCGCACTAATTAACCTAACATATATCTGCCGCGCCGATCGCTTCGCAGCTTTTGCTTCTCCCGCTTCTGCCGCGCGCGTCACTCCATCTCCAAGCGATCGGCGACCTAAGTTTCTCCATCTCCAAGCGATCGGCGACCTAAGGTTCTCTATCTCTAAGCGATCGGCGACCTAAGTTTCTCTGCCTTGCTCTTCTCTGCTCTGCTCTGCTTCGGCAACCTAGGTTGCTTCCGGCGATTCCCATCTCTGCTCTGCTAGGGTTCTGCTGGACGGTAAAATCTGGCTCCATATCTTTCTCTGCACCATATATGTTTTATTCTTCTTGTTTATACTCGTATATTGGTACAGACGATTGTGCTTTGAGTTGGTTTTATTTTTTTACAGCTTCTTTAGTCAAGTTGGCTCCATATTCTTCTTGTTTATACAGACGATTGAGTTTTTTTTTTACCTCGAGCTCATATGTTAAATTGACTATCAGAATTTCGAGGAAGAAATTTTGAAATCGTATGGCACTTGTTTCTTAAATCTTGAGAAAAAAGATATTTATTGAATTGCATATGCTACAAAAAGGAATTGTAAAAGATTTTAGTTATTAAATGTAAGGTTAATTCCCAAATTGCATATACAGCAGCCAGGGACGGATTCAGGAATTTAAATTGGGCTGGGCTATAACTCAAGACAATCATTATTTTAATTCATATTTGATCTCAAACAACGAAAGTGTTAATTATTGATTGAAAAAAAATTATAGAGCACTCATTTTAACTTTTAATTTCCTCTCATTTTAATTTTGCTAGATAAATCTCAATATTAACTCACATTTAATATCAATTATAAATTCTTAAAAATAATGATATATATACATATATAATTATTTATTCATACATATAAATAATTTAAAGACATCAAAAGATAAATGAATGTGCCTACTAACAAATTGTTTTTTGAGATCTCAAATTTATAAAATAAAAAATAGTTTAACATATTAATATAATCCTAAATAATATGAGTAATTAATCCCATAATTATTTAAATTGATCAAATATTTAATCATTTAAATTATTTAATTTTATTATTATTAAATCATTAATCACTCATCCTCTCGATTACTTGATAACTCAAACTCATATTTTAATTATTTTCTAATTATCAATGAATTAAATTATTCTCAATCGAAGAAAACTTTTCTTCATCCTTTTAAATTACAATATTTATTTAATTAATTAATTAATCCCTACATATACTCTTTTTTTTTCAAACCAGTTAAAATTAATCCGTACTCTTCGTTTGCTTTTCTTCGTCCCCATTCGTCTTCTCCCTCACGATGCAAAACCAACAGAAACTTCAAAAACTTGGAGGAAGGAAAACTCCGACTGCTTTTTCTTCTTTCCCCTTTGTCTTCTCCCTCGTCTTGGCAGGCAACTAAGAAACGATCTACAAAGGGCTGGGCTATAGCCCAGGACAGCCCTAGTCTAAATCCGTCTCTGACAGCAGCATTCTGTAGGCAATCACATTGCCTTTCCGAAACAATTCTGCAAGTACTCACTGATATTTGAAACCCGTTTTACATCAGCCATTTTACAGCAGCAGTTACCTACAGACCTTCTGCAGCAGCAGTTCCGAACTATCAATCTCTAGCATTCAACCCAATCTTCTAGATATTAGTCCTTCAGTATCATCTGCATTATTTGTGGCAAGGATCATAGCTTCAATACAGTCTAATGCAGATAAAAGAAAACTCCTATTCTTCAAATACAGCCCCTCAGATTCCCAGATTCTACTTTTCTATAAAAATCTCTAGTCTAGTCTGATGTAGGGGAAAAAATGTCAACCTTACCAAACAATAATTTTAATACTCCAGTTCTGAAAACAGAAATAATGTCAGTCCATATCTTCCAGAAATCAGACTTTTGTCTGCATTCTTTAAGCAATCACATTGGCCTTTCCGAAACAATTCTGCAAGTACTCACTGATATTTGAAAACCATTTTACATCAGCCATTTTACATCAGCCTTCGCAGCAGCAACCTTCAGCATAAATCAGTCAGGGACAGTAAACAATCACAGTCATTTCTGAAAATTCTAAAAGCAATCACTGAATGTTAATATCCATTATAACAAGCCAAGAAAGCAATTCAGTCATTGTCAATACTCTGTTAGCAACCATCGATCTTTGAAAACCATTTTGTATCACCTTCTGCAGCAACTACGACAAAGAAAACCCATCAATACCTCTGATAGCATTCAACCCAATCTATAGGAAGAGAAACAATATTGAGAACAATCTGAACCTGAAGTCCAATATAATAATTCAAAATCAACAAGATTCTTTGTTGGAACAACCCAATCTATAGCTTCAATACAGTCTAATGCAGATAAAGAAAATCTCCCATTCTTCAAATACGGCCCCTCAGAAAATCTCCCATTCTTCAAATCCCCAAGCCTCCTTCCAATTTTGATTTCTTGTTTGTTTTCTAGAATGAGTTTGGTGTTTTTTTTTTCGCACCTCTGATTCCATGCTTGATGCTTCTGAAGGGCACTAAGATTTCTTGTTTGTTTTCTAGAATGAGTCAGGCTAGAAATAGTATGTTTTTTCTTCACAAAATATTGAAATTACTATTAATATTGCATAGAAATCATGGTTATATTATAGTGAAATTACTATTAGATGCATACTATTAGATGCATACTAGAATGAGATCGATGTCCTAAGTGTACCTTTAGAGTCAAAGCCAAGAAAGTTTTTGCATTAATAGTTCGCCGAAGGAGAATTCTTTCCCTTGTAATATTGCTTCTTCTACATCATATAGCATGAATTATCCAAAATTTATGTTGTTTTTTTCTATAACTTTTGCATATTTACTGTAATATTTTCAGGTTGTGTTCACAAAGTTTATTGTTACTTGTTTTTGTGATTTTACTAGACTGAAATGGATAAATCTTGGATTCAATCCGATAGAAGGTCTAAACAGTATGAAGAGGGTGTGGAACAGTTCATTAGCGGTTGTTTACAGAAACCTCATATTGACCCTAATTTAACTCATATTGACCTAAGTTATATAATATTTGAGTGCAGTTATCTCTACAAATATTTGAGGGATGAAGACAGAGTTGATTATATTTCATTTATGGATCCCGACTACATACCTACATGTCCACTTGGCAAAGATGGTCGTAATTTATCACAAAATATTGCTGATCACTTAAAAGCAATGTGTAGAGATAGCATTTGCCTCATCCCATATAACACTGGGTAATATTTTAGCTATTTATTAATTTTTACTACATACTAGTCAATGCTATATTTTCATTTTTCCAGGTACCATTGGATTTTGACTATCGTCAATGAAGATAAAGATATGATATATTTATTGGACTCCGTGTCAAACAAAAATCGCGATGATGCATGGAAAACTATAGTGACCAAGTAAGTACGTAGTAGATTATGTTGATTTCTAATGCATTCACTTATAAATATGGAAAAAATAACTTTTTTTACTTTTTAAAATGTAGTGGGGTCAAGATGTATAATGCCTCAAAGGGTATCTCTAAAAGACCAGGTTTTAAATAATTAACGGTATGTATTGTGCTTATGTATGAAGATATGAATGGGTGGTTTTTATAACTTGATTGTGACCATTACATTACCTTTTATATTTCATGATAGGGTAATCTAAAACAAAGTGGTTCAATTGAATGTGGATATTGTGTGATGAGGTACATGAAAGAGATAGTAGAATGTGAAAATCCACAGTTGGAGAGGATGATAATATTTTTTGTATTATATGCTTTGGTTTATAATTGAGATAAACTATTACAGTTGGATGAATCTAATGCATTTTGTATTTTTGGTTAAAAGTTTGCAGGAATAATCAAGGATCAATATTATCAACAATCCGAATATGATGATGTTAGAAGTGAATGGAGTGAATTTGTCTACTCATATGTAGGTGTCTAAATTGGTGGTGTACTTAGGATACATATTTTGATCTTTCATTATGGATTTTGGATATACTTGTGGATATATATTTTGGTTATATATACTTGTGGATTTGTGGATATGTACTTGTGCATTGATGGATTCGTTGATATATATCATTTTGAATGAATAATTGTTTAATTTTAATGAAGTAAAAATAATTTTTACTTCACTCTTTTATTAAATTAGTGCGGTGGTAATTGACATTTACTTCATTAAACTAAAATTATATTGTAATAAAATATGATTATTTACTTCGATAATAAAATTTAATGGTAAAGTAATCAAAAATAAAATACTTCATCCATTTGAATTGTGATGAAGTTAAAAAATATATTTACTTCATCACAATTTAATAATTGTGAAGTTGTTACAAATCTATTGCCTCTGTATCATATAAAATAATGAAGTCTTTGAAATCGATTACTGTGCCAATAAACGTATATGATGAAGTAACATAATACTATATACTTCGATAAATATAAATACTGGCGAAGTTATAAAATATATTTGCTTCGATAATTAATGTAAACTGTGAAGTTATATATCATCTATTACTTCGTCGCATTACAAAACTACTAAAGCAACAAATATTTTTTTACTTCGACAATTAATTTAAACTGTAAAGTTTTATATCATCGATTACTTCGGCACTTTACAAAACCAACGAAGTAAAAGACAAGTTTTTACTTCAGAATCGGTCTAAATCTGAACCGGATTGCCTCTTTGAACCGGTAAAAGACTTCGCTAATTTCATGGATATGACTTCGGTTATATGGCGAAGTAAAATAATCCCTTTTTTACTTCACGTGCGTCTACTTCGGTAATTATCTATCTATGACTTCGGTGAATATACGAAGTAAATGCCGGAAATTCTACTAGTATATGCCAAATTATGATGTGATATTGGGCATGGATTTCTTGAACAAATACGGCGCCTCTATCGAGTGTCGTAAACAAAAGGTTATCTTCCGACCTGAGGTGGGAATTCCATTTGAATTTATCGGGGAGCCGAAGAAGAGGACAAGCAAATTCTTATCGGCTCTGAAAGCAAGGAAGATGTTAGAAAATGGATGCTCTGGGTATCTAGCTCATGTGGTTGATACTAGTCCTACAGAGGGCCCGAAGCTAGACGACGTCAAAGTCGTATGCAATTACCCAGAGGTATTTCCCGACGACTTACCAGGGTTAGCACCTGAAAGAGATATAGAATTGGCAATTGAATTGATTCCTGGTACTAATCCCATTTCTAAAGCACCATACCGTATGGCGCCGATGGAATTAAAAGAATTACAAGGACAGTTACAAGAGCTTCTTGACAAGGGACTCATCCGCCCTAGTCATTCCCCCTGGGGAGCTCCCGTACTGTTCGTGAAAAAGAAGGATGGGTCGATGCGAATGTGTATCGACTATCGGGCGCTGAACAACGTGACGATCAAGAACAGGTACCCTCTACCCAGGATAGATGACCTGTTCGATCAACTGAAAGGAGCCACGGTTTTCTCTAATTAAGATTGACCTGAGATCTGGTTATCACCAAGTCAGGGTGAAAAAGGAGGATATACCGAAGACGGCTTTCCTAACCAAATACGGACATTATGAGTTCGTAGTTATGCCATTTGGAGTTACCAATGCGCCAGCTATGTTTATGGACTTAATGAACCGGGTATTCTCGGCATTCCTCGACAGATTTGTGATCGTCTTTATCGACGATATCCTTATATATTCGAGAACTCCCGAAGAACATGCTGAGCACCTGAGTATAGTACTACAGATTCTTCGAAAGGAACAACTGTATGCTAAATTTTCCAAATGCGAGTTCTGGCTCGATCAAGTATCATTTTTGGGACATGTTATCTCCAAAGAAGGAGTAATGGTGGACCCAATTAAAATCGAAGCCGTGAGTAACTGGACTAGACCCAAGAATGCCAGTGAAATCAGAAGTTTCCTCGGGCTAGCAGGCTATTACAGAAAATTCGTAGAGAACTTCTCTCGGATTGCAGCCCCTATGACAGCTCTTACAAAGAAAGACAAGAAATATGTGTGGACCGAGGAATGTGAGAAGAGCTTTACTGAACTGAAAAGGAGGCTGACTAGCGCTCCAATATTGACTCTTTCAGAGAGCGATATGGGTTTCGATATGTACAGCGACGCATCCAAACTTGGACTCGGAGCTGTGCTTATGCAAAATGGGAAGGTAATTGCCTATGCCTCTAGGCAACTGAAGGAACATGAAAGAAATTACCCTACCCATGACTTAGAGTTAGCAGCGATGGTCTTTGCACTGAAAATATGGAGGCACTATCTATATGGAACTCAGTGTAAAGTTTATACAGACCACCAGAGTCTACGGTATTTCTTCACCCAGAAAGATCTGAATATGAGACAACGCAGATGGCTTGAATTGGTCAAGGATTATGACTGTGAGATCCTGTACCATCCGGGAAAAGCTAACAAGGTAGCCGATGCTCTCAGTAGGAAATCATGTGCTGCTTTAATGTCTTTGACGGCTTTGTCACAACCCTTAGGGGAAGAAATTATGAATTACGGGATTGAAATCATATCAGGACAGTTGTCCACCCTGATGATTGCGCCGACATTGTTCGGCGATATTCCGGAAAAGCAGAATCATGATCCGAGTCTTCAGAGAATCAAGCAAGAGGTTCTCGAAGGCAAGGACGATGGATTTCGGATTTCAAACAGCGGAGTCTTATATCTGCGGGATCGATTATGTGTTCCCGACGACTCCGACTTACGGACAAGAATCCTTGAGGAAGCTCACGGGACACCTTATGCGATGCATCCTGGGTCTACCAAGATGTATCAAGATCTGAAGAGCAAGTTTTGGTGGTCCGGTATGAAGCGAGATGTAGCCCACTATGTTAGTATGTGTTTGACCTGCCAGAGGGTCAAAGCAGAACACCAGAGGCCTGGAGGAGTTTTGCAACCCCTGTCTATTCCCGAGTGGAAATGGGAAGACATCTCCATGGATTTCATCTCTGGGCTACCTAGAACGACGAATGGATATGATGGTATATGGGTTATAGTGGACAGACTCACCAAGTCTGCCCATTTTCTGGCTATTAGAATGACCTACTCAGTGGAGCAGTTGGCTCAACTGTACGTCAAGGAAATTATCCGACTACACGGGGTTCCCAAGCCATCATCTCGGATCGAGATGGTCGATTTACTACAGATTTTTGGGGACACGTGCAGAAGGCTCTTGGCACGAAGCTGAAATTTAGTACTGCCTTCCACCCCCAGACTGACGGGCAGACTGAAAGAGTGAATCAAATATTAGAGGATATGTTACGAGCTTGTGCCTTGGACTTCAAGGGAAGCTGGTGTCGATACCTGAGCCTGGCAGAGTTTGCTTATAACAACAGTTATCAGGCTACTATCGGGATGGCACCGTACGAAGCACTATACGGAAGGAAATGCAGATCTCCTATATGCTGGCTTGAGAGTGGTGAAAAGAAGGAGATGGGACTCCAGACGGATATTATAGACGAAACCACTCAGGCTATAAAGAATATCCGCCAGAGGATAGAGACTGCTCAGAGTCGGCAGAAAAGCTACGCTGACAAGCGACGCAGACCATTAGAGTTTGAGGTTGGGGATTCAGTATTCCTGAAAGTGGCCCCTATGAAAGGGGTGATGAGATTCGGAAAGAAAGGGAAGCTGAGTCCGAGATATGTGGGACCGTATCAAATTCTGAGACGGGTAGGCCAGGTGGCCTACGAACTGGAATTACCGCCAGAAATGTCGGCTATCCACAATGTCTTCCATATATCAATGCTCAGGAAATGTACCTCTGATGTGAATCAGATAATAGAGCCCCAACCAGTACAAGATCAAGAGAACCTAAGTTCAGAATGCTGACCTATTCAGATTTTAGACCGGGAAGTCAAAAAGCTAAGGAACAAGGAAGTACCCTTAGTAAAGGTTCTGTGGCGGAACGAACGATTCGAAGAAGCCACGTGGGAACGAGAGGAGGCAATACGATTAAAGTATCCGGAATTATTTTAAAGTTCGGGACGAACTTTTTATAAGGTATGGAGGATTGTAACGCCCCAAAATTTTCCCATATGAAATATCATGAAATATTATAAATTCATGAAATATTATTATTATTATGAAATATTATGAATTCATGAAATATTATTATTATTATGAAATATTATGAATTCATGAAATATTATTATTATTATGAAATATTATGAACTCATGAAATATTATGAAATATGATGAATTCATGGAATATTATTATTATTATGAAATTTCATGATGGGCTTGGCTTAATGGGCTTTGATATGGATTAGTGCAAAATGTGATAAAAAGAAAAGGTAGAAAGGAGGAAGCAAGGATTGAACCTTGAACCTCCTAGTTGCACTAATCATGTCATAACCAACACACCAAGCCATATTTCATGTAGAAGGGATAAGAAACATGCTTGTTAAAAGCTAGGGAAGTGAAGAGACATGTCTCTTCATGAGAAAAGTATAAATAAGAGGAAGAGAAGTTGGAATAACTTCCTCTCTTCTTCTTCTTCACTCTCATCACCGAAATTCACTTCCCCTTGTCCTTTCATTTTCGAAAAAGTAAACCCTAGGGTTCCAACCCTAGGGGTTTGGAAGGAAGGAGATCCCACCCAAGGACCTTGCTCTCTACTAGGGCCAAAGGTTCTAGAGAAAGTCTTAGCAAAGGAAATTCTCACTCTCACTTCAATTAAGGGTACCCTAAAGAGTAAGAGAAGGAGAAATTCAAGCGAAAGGATGTAAGTATCCCCTCGCCTGCAGTGTAATGGTTATTGTATGTTTGTCTCCTGGATTGTTTCGAAAATGGGGACTTTTTCCCCTTTGTAAGTTTCGGCCACCCCCTTAGGGGAAGGCCTTGGTCACTCCTTGATACATGAGAAGACCTTTGAGACTTAGAGTATATATGTATGTTGATTTTCTTCGTGATGGTATGAACAAAAAGGAAGAAAAACTAGGGTTTCACCCTTTGTAAGTTTCGGCCACCCCCTTGGGGGAAGGCCTTGGTTCCTTTTTGTTACATGAGTAGACCCTTGGAACTTAGGGTATATGTATATGTTGTTTTCTTCATGATGTTATGAACAAATTTTTAGGGTTATACCCTTGTGTAAGTTTCGGCCAACACCCTTAGAAGAGGCCTTAGTTACTTCTTGATACTTGAGGAGAACCCTTAGGACTTAGGGTATACCTATAGGTTGATTCCCATCAAGTGGTGATAACAAAAATTAGGGTTGCACCCCCTACAAGTTTCAGCCATGGAGGAAAAGAATTGGGATTTAGGGATTGTATGATTTCCTATGATGTATCCATGTTTGGTAGTGTAGACAAAGTGTTTGTGTAAATGTTTGTGTGAAACTAGTTTACCCTACCCTTGAGCTTCGGCCAACCCTAGAAGGACTAGGGTTTAGGGTTGCATAATTATCCCATGATGTACTTTATGTTTAATAAGTTGCATGAAATGTATGTGAAGGTTAAACTACCCTACGGGATCTGATTATGTTTAGTAAGATAATATGTATATGAACATGTATGAAATATGATGTATGTATGAACATGTATGAAATATGATGTATGTATGAACATGTATGAAATATGATGTATATATGAACATGTGCGAAATATGATGTATGTATGAACATGCATGAAATATGATGTATGTATGAGCATGCCTTATAGCCCATGGGGCACACTTATGAAATTGCATATGATATGTTAAAATGCTTGAACGGATACTCTACTAAGTATGGGATCAAGAGCACCCCTTATGTTGTGTGGTGTGTCCCTACGGGATCATGAGCACCCTTGAAGAGTGGTGTGTCCTGTAAGAGTGATTTGGAGTACTCCTTAGCATATATGTAAAAGCATGATAAGTATTTTACTTTTGAAGTTGTGTACCTGACTCGGAAGGGGGTCGTTAAACAAATCCGGGGTGCATGTTAACGTAAGGTCATGGCTCCAGTAGGACGGAAGGGTCCTGCTCTAATTAATTGGTGGCTCGCTACCCCAATTCATTAGGGAACGCGCAATAGTTACGCGCGATATGTGGTACACAACAGGGCCCAATATGATATGGATGTATTTTTAAGTAATACCATTATGGAATTGTTTTGAAAACATTTATTGAAAACATTTGTTATATGTGAAGAGTATGCTTAAGGTACTTTATACTGCATGCTTAGAAACTTGGATGTTTAGTATGCTTTGATGAACTCATGCTTATGATTTATTATGTGTACATGTTATATTCTTTCGTATGGATTTGCGAGTAGGACAGGATCCTTACTAAGCATTTGTGCTTACAAGTTTATGTGTTGTCTTATGCTGCAGATAAGGGTAAGGAACACTTAAACTAAAGGAAGAGGCAGGAGGCTGAAGATGTGTGGGGTGGTGGCTCGGGAAGAAAGACTTTTATATCTACATTATTATGCTTATGTTTATGCTCCTTGACAATGAATGATGGTGATTAGGATAGATATTGCATGATAATAGTTACACTTGGAATTTTCATATACTTGATTTTATTGGATTATATTATGGTGTGAAATAATATGTGAACCTATCATGTTATAGAATAACTCGTGATTGAAATATTTCAAATAATGTTCTAATGATGCAAGCATGACATTTGAGTGACATGTATTGACTAGTATGCTTAGCACTCCTATATTACTTAATAGTTCTAAACAAGCATGTTCAATACTTAGTCCTTGCATTGTTGTTTTAAATTTTATGCTAGAGGAAAAAAAATATATGATTGATTGTACGTAACCCCGCCCCGAGTGTAGATATAAGGGCGGGCGTTACAAAAAATATCATCTCCTAACTCAACTCTAACTATTATTGATATTGGATTTTGGGAAATCCAAATATCCTAGGTCCATCAGTGGGTTTTGGTGAAAACCCATTGATAGACTAAAAAACTCCTATTGCAACATAATTTATAATCATTAGAAGTTTGGACACCAAAAATATCATCTCCTAGCTCAACTCTAACTATTGATGTTGGGTTTTGCGAAATCCAAATATCCTAGGTCCATCAGTGGATTTTGGTGAAAACCCACTGATAGACCTAAAAAACTCCTATTGCAACATAATTTATAATCATTAGAAGTTTGGACACCAAAAATAGCATTTCCTAGCTCAACTCTATCTATTGATGTTGGGTTTTGCGAAATCCAAATATCCTAGGTCCATCAGTGGGTTTTCATCAGTGGGTTTTGATGAAAACCACTGATAGACTAAAAAATTCCTATTGCAACATAATTTATAATCATTAGAAGTTTACAACATAAAAAATTACCCTATAAATAATTAATTTAATGAATCATGATTAAATATTATTTTAAAAAATTAAAATAAAATTTTTTTTGAATGCATGCAGGGTCTGAAGTCATCTGACTTCAGGCCCACGCAGGGCCTGAAGTCATTTGACTTCAGGCCCAAGGAGGGCCTAAAGTTAGATGATTTCATATCCTCATAGGATGACTTCAGACCCTGCGTTTAAATCTGAAATCACGTGTTTTGATAGGTTTTTTTATATATTAATATATTTATTAAATATTATTTAATATATTAATTTATATTAATTAAATATAAAAAAAATCTTTTTATATTTTTGAAATTACGATGGAAGAGAGGTTTCTTTTAACTGAAATAATTTTTCTTTCTTTACCTTACGTTTTTTAGTCGATTCCTAAATATATTATTTTAAAATAAAAAATTTGAAAAAATAAATTCAGACGTCTCGAAATTCGTTATTAAGAAAGATAAAGAAAAAAATAATATTTAATAAAGAGGTATAAGAGAAAGTTTATACAAATGAGTACGTCTTTGAGAAAAACGAATACGTCTTTTTGATATATACCAATTAGTACGATTTTTGATAAAAAAAAATCGTTTGAAATAAATCATACGATACACCACCTCACCCCGCTCGATGTAAATGCGGCAAGTCGGCCAACGAGGCCGAGCAGAGACCCGCACGCTTCTTCCGGCACGTCCTGTGTACTAGCACTCTCAAATCACATCAAACACCAAATCAAACTCCGCTGACGTCGACGTTGCGCCATCCTTCGACCGTCTTTAGAAAGCCACGTCATGATGCCATTAAACGTTTTCCGCCGTCCCCGCTAAAAGTCTAAAAGCTCAGGCAAAGCCCCGTCACGACGGCAGAGATGTCCTTGTCGTTGCCGAAGAGCTCAGTCGAAGCCACGTCACAGCACCGGCCCTCGACTTCGACCCGAAAACGGTCTTTTTCATCTCCGGCGAGGAGCGATTTCATATTATCATTTATTTTATTCTATCTGTTTTATGAATCAGAAAAACACCATCGTTTACTTCTACCACTACGAGTCCATTCATTCTTCTCGACGTCGCTGCCAACCTCAAAGTTCATCATTATTTAATCACTAAAAAACTTATCAGTATTAAAGAGTTTGAGATTAATTTAAAATTAAGAGCAATAGTAGATGCTCACAAACTCACACTCCATGGATTATATTTTACTCCATGACTCACGACCCAATCTCCGACAAAGGTCTACTAAATAATATATACACAGCTGAATACTTCTGTTAGCCGTCGCCCACGGGCTTTGCCTTTTAATTAAATAGTTAGATTTATTTATTTATTTATTTATTTATTTATGGGACAATTGATGCACGATGTTGGGGCCTTGTTGGCGAAGTTTGACTTCGACACTTGCTTCCATGGGCGAGGTACGTCGCTTTTGAACGCCGTTGGATTGATTGACATGACCACAATAAAGTGATGCCGGACACAGTGACATGATGGTATAGTGCGATCGGGGTGGTGCCCACCGTTTGGCACTTCCTATCCTTTATCTTATAAGTTTGACACAAGAAATTATTTATGAGTGAGCAAAAATTAAATGGACGTTCATCGTTTAACGAATGTCTCTTTTCAGATTTACATCAAATGATATCTCTTTGAAGATAAACTATCTTGAATATTTTTAATGCATGCCTTATCTAAATTTTATTTTTAACCAATTTTAAAATATGAATCCTAGTCTACCGATCGACCACCTAACTTAAGATTTTTAAGATTTTTATAAATGATAATATAAGTGTTTGTAATAAATTTCTATGCATTTGGTAGCTATCAGTTAAATTTTACACGTTGGCTTATCTTGGTTTGGTTGTAATTTAGAATATTATTTTAATTAAATTATCATTCTTATTAAATAAAAATAACGTGAAATAATGACATTGTTATAGCAACTAATAACCATCTTAATAAGATTAATCAGGTAATAGACGAATCTAAGATGATCTATCCTGTCCACAAAAGTTTTTCGTCGGTCATTAGGATAAATTAGGAAACACACATGACAGACGGTCTAGAAATCCAGTGTTCAGAGTTCACACTCCACCAGGATAATGACATTGTTCAGCTAATAATCATCTTAGCTAGTTTATATATATTATAGTTACTATCTACTAATTTAAACACAATTGATCATATTTGAATAATATTTCATTTTATTTATAATGGGGTTTATGAGGTTCTTTTAGTTTATTTTGTAATTTAAAATATTATTTTAATTAGATTATTATCTTTAGTTAAATAAAATTAACATAAGATGATAATACTAACTATACCTACTTAATTATTAGTCTTTACACCGTGGATCATGTTCAAATATGAGCATTTTATCTATAATGGTTTGATGGAGCCTTTTATTTATTTTATAATTTAAAATATTATTTTAAGCAGATGGTCACCAAAGACTATTTATTTTATAATTTAAATTCTTATTTTAATCAAATGGTCACCAAATAAAGATTTCCTTGTCATTCACTACGATTGCCTTGCTTTCATATCTTCATGAGTCTAAAAGGAGTGATTTGCCATGGACGGAGGAAAATGCAAGAGTGGTTGTTAAAATAATGTTAATTAATATAAATTTATTTATGATAAAATAAATTATGATAATTAAAAATGAATTTACTTACAATAAATTTATAATTAACTAAATTATATATATTTTAAAATAATAATAATACTTTTTATAAATTGACAATTTTAATTATCTTACGTCATTGAATTCGATCCATACACACATATACTTAGGCAAATTTAATAATTTTAATGTAATTAATGGAATGATTGATAGTAAATATATGCTACGATGTAATATTTTTTAAAAAAAAGAGTTCATAATGCTAAATATAGCTAAAATCTGGCTGGCCAAAAAAAAAAAATATTAAAAATTTTAATTTAATATTCTTTTTTAATTTTAAACTTTAATTATTTATTTTCCTATTAAATTATATTTTCATATTAAATTGTATTCTTTCTTATTTATTTTTATATTAAATTAATTTTTTAACTTATAAAAATATATAAATCTATTATAATTGTTAATATCATTATTAAAAGTATCTAATCCCAATTATATTCTTCTTATTTATTACATACTGAGTTATATTTTTTCATATTTATTTTTTATTAAATTATTTTTTATGTATTTATAAAAATATATTCTGGGCTCTACTGTTTATTTTAAATAGGTTCAGTTCAATAGTTTTAATATTAACCTATTATATTTAATTATAGGATTCTAAGTACTTATTGGCTGAGTTCCCATAAATAATTTAGGAGTGTTTGGGAGAATTTTTACTTCTTGAAAAGTGATTCTTGTAGAGATTATTTTGAAGTCAGTGAGAAGCTAAAGCATGGAGTGTTTGAAATAGAAGCGAAAAGCTGATACAAGATAACGTTTGAGTGTTTGGTGAATAATTGCTTCCAAACTTAATTTTTAGTTAAATGACAACAATATCCTTAAACTATATAAATTATTTTTTAATTATCTAAATATAATTTTGATACACCATCAATAATGTTTTTATATTTATTATTATATTTTGAATATTATATCAAAATTATTTTTTTAATAATATATATGTTTAAAAATATATAATTAATAAAAATATAAATATAAAAAAATGATAAAATTTATATAAATTTATAAAAAATTATGAATATATAAATTATATGAAAATATAAAATTTTATTTAAAAGTATGGTGGTAATTATGTAAAATGATAAATTATTAAGAGTATAAATGTCTACTTTTAATTCTAGACCATAAGCAAAAAAGCAGAAGCAGAAAAAAGCATCTTGCTTCCATCTTTTGGGCTAAAAGTTATAGAAAATTAAAGCAGAATCTGGTATTCACAAACACTTAAAAATGTTTCTATGTAGCTAGAATTTAAAAAGCAACTAGCAGAAACTCTAAAATATATAATTAAAGAGTTTGGAGATAATTAAATGAACCGACCTGCATTTATCATGTATAGCTAATCAAATCATTTTCAAAAACTGATTTTGTGTATAACAAAAGGAAAATAATTAACATCTCATTTTCAATCGACATAAAAGACTGATGCCTTGTATTAAATTGTCATTAAATTCAATAATAGTTAAACTTCACTCTACTCAAAAGTTTCATAGACAAGAATGGTTTCATGTTAAATGCAATGCCGTGGAATCCAGGTGTCAACTTGAATATTAAATAAATTTAGGTGACATTAAAAAAAAAAGAAAGAGAAGTGAGTGATTTGGTAAATAAAATATAGAGATTATTTTATTTTATTTTAAAAAGAGAAATGTGCTAATTTTTGGTAAATTAAATTTTCTATTAGTGATTTAATAAATGCATCTCCAGGCAGTGATGCCCATGTGTCTTGATAACCAAATCCCACCATCGATCGCAGTGGATCATCCACAAGGCAATGTTGCCTACATAACCAACCTCCTCCTCCCTCCTGTTCCTGGAATCCTGATCACGGCATCCATCGCTCCAACTTGACGTAGGGCAAGATTGCAGCGCAGGGAAGGGAAGGGAAGGGAGACGGAGGAAAGAAAAGGGTTTGGATCGTGGAGCACCCGAAGGCGCCTCATTCCCCTGCACCGACTCGCGCCGCCTCTATCGACCACTGGCGTCGCTCAAAATCGCGGCTTTGGAACCATCGAAGGAGGAGGAGAAAGAGAAAGAAGAGAGGGGGAGGAGGAGGTGGTGGAGCAGAGAGAGCCCCACACGCGGGTTAGGTCTGTGAAGTTCTCTCGTCGCCTTGTGCAAAATTTTATTATGTGTTTCTTTGGTATATGACAGGAAGGGCGTTTTGTTCGCATCTGCAATGTGTCTTCTGCTGTTGTGGAACAGACATCGCTCCCTCTGCAACCCCCCGTTGCCGTGTCTTAGTTTTCCTCCTCGCATTTAATCTCTCCGCATTCCTGATGGTTAAATGCCCGTAGCTGAATTCTTCGCCTCTACGCCAAACATTCGAGATCGCTCATAAAAAAATCCAAACTTTGTCCGAGCTATGGGTTCCTTTTCCCTCAGCTCGTTCGGTGACCTCCCTTTACATGAGCAGATTGCGACGGTGGCCTATGCATCGCTTGCTCTCTGCTTCTTTTTCTTTGCTTCAATGCGGCGAATTATTGCCTGTGCTGCCGGCCGGGTTCCTTCTATCAAGGATGATGAACGATACCCTCTAACGGCTCTCCGCAGTACTGGTGGTGATCGATTTGTAAGAGTCGGTTATTGGTTCAAGATTACAGTGTTCTGTTGCTTCTATGTTTTCTTACTCCAAGTGGTGGTATTAGTATATGAGATTGTAAGGTCGGTTACAAGAGAGGCAGGATCCACAAACTACAATATTCTTTATCTGCCGTCTGTGGAAGCATTGGGATGGCTTGCCTTGTGCTTATTGGTACTCCATTGTAAATTTAAGGCATTGCCTAAATTTCCATTATTGATTAGGCTATGGTGGCTTATATCATTCATTTTTTGCCTTTACATTGGTTACATTGATTGCAAGGGATTAGTTTCCAAGTTGGTTAGCCTAAATTCACACACACTTTCAAATTATGCAGCGTTTCCTGTCCTTGCTTTTCTTTTTGTTGCCTCAGTTTGGGGCGGCACGTCCATTGAAATTTATAGGGATCATCAAAACCTCAGAGAACCATTGCTTGCTGGAGAAGAAGAAGCTGGTTGTCTTAAAGTCACTGCTTACAGTGACGCAGGTCTTTTCAGCCTTGCAACTCTGTCCTGGCTTGATCCACTCTTATCATTGGGTGCGAAAAGGCCATTGGAACTACGGGACATACCTTTGCTAGACCCAAAAGATCGTTCAAAGACTTGTTACAAGATACTGAATTCAAATTGGGAAAGGTTGAAAGCCGAGAACCCTGAGAATCAACCATCATTAGCTGTGGCTATTTTCCGTTCCTTTTGGAAAGAGGCTGCTTTGAATGCTGTCTTTGCTGGGTTGAACACAGCAGTTTCTTATGTAGGTCCCTATCTGATAAGTTATTTTGTTGATTACCTGAGTGGCAAGATAACATTCCCTCATGAAGGTTACATTTTAGCCTCAATATTTTTTTCTGCTAAGTTGATTGAAACTCTTACTAGTCGACAGTGGTACTTGGGAGTAGACATATTGGGCATGCATGTTAGATCTGGCTTGACAGCCATGGTGTACAGAAAAGGGCTCCGGTTATCCAGTACATCTCGACAGAGCCATACAAGTGGTGAAATTGTAAACTACATGGCAGTTGATGTACAAAGGGTGGGTGATTATTCTTGGTATTTGCATGACATATGGATGCTTCCACTACAAATCATTCTTGCTTTAGCAATCTTGTATAAGAATGTAGGTATTGCGACAGTTGCAACACTGGTAGCGACCATTATCTCCATCCTAGTTACTATCCCTCTCGCGAAGGTTCAAGAAGAGTATCAAGATCATTTAATGACTGCTAAGGATGAAAGAATGAGGAAGACCACTGAATGTTTAAGGAACATGAGAATCCTGAAATTGCAGGCATGGGAAGACAAATACCGCTTGAAATTAGAGGACATGAGGAATGTTGAGTTCAAGTGGCTCAAGAAAGCCCTATATACACAATCTTTTGTAACCTTCATTTTCTGGGGATCACCTATATTTGTCTCAGTCATAACTTTTGCCACTTCTATTTTGTTGGGCGGCCAGCTAACAGCTGGGGGTGTGCTTTCAGCTTTAGCCACTTTTAGGATTCTTCAAGAGCCTCTTAGGAATTTTCCAGATTTGGTATCCATGATTGCTCAAACAAAGGTTTCGCTAGACCGAATATCTGGTTTCCTACAAGAAGAAGAGTTACGAGATGATGCTACTATAGTAGTTCCTGGGTGCCTTACAAATAATGCTGTTGAAATTAAAGATGGAGAATTTTCTTGGGATCCCTCCTTTGCAACACCTACACTCTTTGGGATTCAACTGCAAGTTGAAAAGGGCATGCGTATTGCAGTCTGCGGTGTTGTTGGTTCTGGCAAGTCTAGTTTTCTTTCTTGCATACTGGGTGAGATCCCAAAAACTTCTGGTGAAGTAAGTAGTACACACAGAGTTGGCAATCTATTGTGTAAATGTTTCCTATGTTCTCAGAGTCTAACTATTGTCAATTTTCCAGGTTAGGATAAGTGGATCTGCAGCTTATGTACCTCAGTCAGCTTGGATACAATCTGGGAATATAGAAGAGAACATTCTGTTTGGTAGTCCAATGGATAAGCCGAGATACAAAAGTGTTATTCATGCTTGTTGCTTGAAAAAGGATTTGGAATTGTTATCACATGGAGACCAAACAATAATTGGTGATAGAGGTATTAACCTGAGTGGTGGACAAAAACAAAGAGTGCAGCTCGCTAGAGCACTTTATCAAGATGCAGATTTTTATTTACTTGATGATCCTTTCAGTGCCCTTGATGCTCAAACAGGAAGTGAACTTTTTAAGGTGAGGATGTATAGCTCTTCCTCATTTTTCTCCCATCCTGCAATCTGGCTCATGCAACTGCGCAACTGTTGTTCTGCAGGAATATATACTGACAGCACTAGCTAGCAAGACTGTAATTTATGTTACTCATCAAGTTGAATTTCTTCCAGCTGCTGACAAAATATTGGTACCACAAGCTTAAATAGCCCTCTTTATTTTTTCATATTATTCAATCTGTTATAAAGAATATTTGAACCACTTCTCTCACAAGCATGTGCATTTAGCTCATATAAATACGAGATTTTAAATATAAGTTTCAGTAATAGCGTTGATACCAACCTGTAATGGTGTTGATACCAGAGCCAACATTAATTGACACAATACATCTTGGCACCGGTCTGACTGTGTTGGCCTATGCTTTCTTATGAATTTACCTTTTATAAGCTCATTAAATATGTCTCTTTATGATCTTCTTCAATAAGTCTATAGAATTGAACTTTCATAATTTAATGTTCTTGTGTACCCTACTAAAGTTGCATAAGTTTTTACAATTTCACCCGCTATGAACTTTTGGATCTTAAATGTGGTAAAACCAATCTTGTTAAAGTTGTTTACAGATTAAAATGAAAGTCAACACTAAATTAATTAGTTTGTAATTGTCACCGATAAACATATGTTTACTTTTGTCTTGTAGATTATTTTGTATCCTCTTCATATTTAGGAATATTTTTCTAAGCAAATATTTGAAGATCTTGGACTTGTAATGGATTATTCTGTGAAATTCAAAATGTGAGATTACAACAAAATTTCTCTTAATAGCACAAAATGTATATTATGTGTAATCATATTTAGGATAATTCAAGAATTACATGCAATTCAAATAGAGCGTTTGGAAGGGTTAGGATTTAAACTTTGAAAATGTAAGTTTATGTTGATGTTATACAAAATTTTGTCCATTATAATATTATAACACTGAAGGTACAACAACAACCAAATCTTATCCCACTAGGTGGGGTCGGCTATATGAATCCTTCTATCCCATTAAACTCTTGCCCCCTATTATATTACCATCTATATTTAAATAAAATTTATTTTATTTTATTATTGTCAATAAAGTCTTTTTTGACCTTTCTCTAATATGGGAATTTGTTATAATTTCACATCGCCAAACTGGGACATTTATTGGCTATCTAAATACATGTTCTTACCATCTTAAACATGTCTCTTAAAGTTTTTTCTCAATAGATGCAACATCGACTTTCTCTCTAATACTCTCATTCTTTATTCTGTCAATCTCGTATGCCCACACATCCACCTTAGCATCCTTATATTTGTAACGTTCTTTTACTCATGTGTCTGAGTCATAGACCAATATTCAGTGTTATATAACATAGCTGGTCTACTGCTATTTTGTAGAACTTCCCTTTAAGTTTTAAAGTTACTTTGCAATTACATAAAACATCCGACGCTAACATCTATTTCAACCATCTTGCTTGTATTCTATGTAAGACCTCTCTCAATCGCTCCATTTTGCAAAAATGATCCTAAATACTTAAAGCTCTCTGTTTCAGGCAACTCGTCATCTTCTATCTTAACAATTATTTTATTATGTCTAATATTGCTAAACTTAAATTTCATATATTTTGGCTTTACTCTATTAAGTCAAAAACCTTTCACTTTTAGTGTTTCCTGCTAAGATTCGAGTTTAGCATTTACTCCTGCATGTAGCTCGTCTATCAAAATAATATCATCTACAAATAACATGCACCATGGTACTGTATCTTAAATGTGTCCAGTGAGTTCGTCCTAAATACTTAAAGCTCTCTGTTTCAGAAAATTCGTCATCTCCTATCTTAACAATTATCTTATTATGTCTAATATTGCTAAACTTAAATTTCATATATATTGGTTTTACTCTACTAAGCCAAAAACTTTTCACTTTTAGTGTTTCCCGCCAAGATTTTAGTTTAGCATTTACTCCTGCATGTAGCTCGTCTATCAAAACAATATCATCTACAAATAACATGCACTATGGTACTGTATCTTGAATGTGTCCAATGAGTTCGTCCATGATTAGTATAAAAAGATAGTAACTTATAGCTTATTCTTGATGTAACCCAATCCTTATTGGAAATGCTTCAATTAATCCGCTTGAAGTCTTCACTTTGGTCGTTACATCCTCATACATATCCTTAATTAGTTTAATATATATAACACTAATATCTCTCTTTTCTAGAATTCTCCATATAATTTCTCTTGGGACTCTATCATAAGTTTTTTCTAAGTAAATGAATATCATATGTAGATTTTGCTTTTGCTCCCGATGCTTTTCAATTAGTTGTCAAAAATTATGTATAACTTTTATTGTTGACCTCCCAGGCATGAACCCAAATTAATTTTTTGCCATCGTGATCTCTTTCTTTAATCTTTTTTCTATTACTCTTTTCTAAAATTTTATCGTATGACTCATTAGTTTAATACACTTATAGTTTACACAATTTTGTACGTCTTCTTTATTTTTATATAAGGAAATTAGAGTACTTATCCCTTAATTGATTAAGCATTATCTTTGTTTTCAATATCATATTAAATAATTTTGTAAGTCATTCAATAATTTGTTTCCCTAAGCACTTCCAAACCTCTATTGAGATATCATCTAGCCTCACGACATTTTCATTTTGTACCTTTTTCAAAGTTTTTTCTACTTTTGAAGTTTGAATTGTACGATAAAAATTTTATTCATCTTTAATATTTCTTATTTGGCTAAGATCTCTTGTTTTCCTCTCTCACTTTAGTTATCTGATAAATGTCTCTTTCCCTTCTTTTGCATCTATAAATGTCTATTTCCTCTTCTTTTGAATCTAAGTTTCGATATAATCATTCCAAAGTTTCATTTTTTTATTTTATTTATTGTTTTCTTAGTCTCTTTCTTGGCTATTGTATATTTTTTTAAATTTTTCTCGTTTTTACAAATATATAATTGCTTATAAGCTATTTGTTTTACCTTCACTTTCTCATGTACTTTCTCATTTCACCACCAAGATTCCTTACTTGGTGGTGCATGTCTCTTTGACTCGCCGAGTACACTTTTGGATATTATTTTCAATACCATCTTATCCCATGTCGTATTAGAGTCGTCGTATATTTCATCTAATACTTGTACTTTTACATTCTCCTTAAATATGTTTTGCTTCCTATGCTTTAACTTTCACCACTTAATTCTAGGAGTCATGTATATTTTTCTTTTATTGATATTATGATTAAGACGTATATCCAACCCTATTAACCTATATTGGATAGTTAAACTTTCTCTTGGTATGACCTTACAATCTTTATAATTCTTTTTATCCCTCTTCCTAACCATAAAAAAATCAATTTGCGACGTATTAGCTAGTATAAGATCATATTGTGTTCCAAATCCATAACCCCTATATACCCTCTCATATTTCTCATTTTTTACTTTAACATATTCATTTAGATCGCCTCCTATTAAAATCATTTTATTTGATAGAATGTTTTGTACTACCTCATCTAAGTCAACCCAAATCTTGATTTGTTTTCTTCATCTAATCTTACTTGAGATGCATATATATACTAATTACGTTCACAATTTCTTTTGCCACTACTATCTTGCGAGTTATAATTCTATCCTCCTCTCTAACTATTTCAATAATTTCATCTTTTAAAAAGTTATCTACAAAAACATACTTCATTTTTTGTTTTGCTCTTTCTTGTGTATCATAACATAAAACTCGAGTTCTCTATTATTTTTGCCTTCTCACGTACCCATTTTGTCTCTTGTACACACAAAATATTAATTCTTCTCCTAATTATCGTATTTACTACCTCCATTGCTTTATCAGTGAGGGCTCCTATGTTCTGTGTTCCAAATCTTAAACTATTAGTTTACTATAATGTTTGTTCTTATCTCACCTATAGTGTGAGATTTTTGTCTATTTAACACTACACCCATGTTCTCATAAAGATGTAGCAGTCTTTGCTGATGCGTTATAGTCGAACTTTGTAACTCGAACTCTTACATATTTAGCATTATATCTGAATTCTGGGGATGTAGCGGTCCTTGTCTAGATGTTACAGTCTTATCCTTCTGGGAATAACCTAGCATTAGCATAATTGTTTTATGAATACATTCATTGAGCATTTGCCATAGTTTAATGTTGGTCGGCAACCTGACACAACCCTCCTTTATCCGGGTTTGGGACCGACCATGTCTGGGTTGTCACGAATGATATTAGCATTTAAAATTTTGAAATATGAGATTATTTTCATGTCCATAGACAAAGTTTCTCTAACCTAATGACATGTGAGTTATGTATGTAACTTGTGATAATTAAAGATTAAAGGATTCATTTCTAGACTGATTTTTTCTTGAAATTTTGTTCTAATTTTTATATTATATTTTCTTCTCTTATATTAGAATTGGTCCTTTGAATTTTGTTTCATTCACATATGAGGCTCTGTATCACTTGCATTGAACGTCTATAGAGTGGCATGAAGAAATATCAAGTAGTGTTTAAATATTAATCTCGACATATTATTTGAACAATACATCTTGCATGTATTGCTCAAGACACCATGCATCTTAACCTAAGTGGCTCATTTTCTATGAATTGGATGAAATCCTCTTGTAACCACGACAGTTGCATCAATCTCATGTGTTAGGCATTGGCCCATAAATAAGAAATATCAAGTAGCATCCAAATACTGATCTAGACATATTGTCTAACTAATACATCTTGTATCTCTTGCACTTATCACTCAAGACATCATAGGACACAACCGAAGTGGCTCATTTTTCATGAATGGGATGGGATCCACTTGTAGCCATGACAGATGCATTGACATCAATTGTGCTGGACGTTGGTTATATAACAAATAATAAACATAAATAGAAAAGAATAAATTAATAAATAAAAATGCATGTATTTGCCTAACCTAAATGCCAGTATAAAACCATAATAGCGAGATCAATAAGCATTGATAACTGAAACTTAAATAGTTTATGATAGAACTTGAAATGTTTAGAAGTATGCTATAAAAATTTTAAAGACAAGGATAAATCAAATGAATTAACTGCTGAGAACATAAGTATTGTAAACTGAAATAAAGAAAATGATAAATTTCCATGACACAATGAGTAAATCTCTAGATGCTCTACTGTAGTGCATTTGACAGAGTGACATTTATTTTATCAGCTGGACATCACAAGTACTCACCTCTGCTAAACCTAAAGGCAAGAATGCCATATGTAATAGCAAAAGCAAGTAATCAAACAACAACTAATATAAGCATAAATAGAAAGTATAAATCATCTTGAAAAGGCCACTAGCATATGCAGTATAATATACAACTTTAGTTAGCTGGGTATTTCAAAGTGAGGTTGAGCATGAGATTTGTGGGGTTCCCTTTACTCTCTGAAAGAGAGGTTGTTCGTGTATTCATGGATACGGTTGCCAATATGTGATAATTTGTAAACTTGTCCTTGCTAGATCGAATTTGAAATATTGTTTAAAGCGAGTACTTGTGATGGAGTCAACGGGCTAGTGAGCAGTCCAACATAAGTAAAAAGCCTTAAAGTTTTTTATGCCCAAATATAAGCACAACTAGCTTCTTCCTCAGTTGAATTTGGGTTTTCTATTTCTCATCCCCTAAGTCCTTGTCAAAATATTTTATTTTATTTTTCTAGCGACGCCACTGTGAAAAGCAATTAATGTAGCATAACACTGATAGGCAAGGAACTTATTGAACCTTACTAGGGCCACTAAATCTGATGATACAGCCTTGAGAGGTCGCTGTTAATTTTAGGGCACTGTTTGGTCAAGTTAAAAGCATCATCAACTCCTTAGGTAATTTTCAATTCCTTACTAGTTATTCCTGTGATTAATAGTTAATATCTAACATGATGACTAGTAATGATGATGTTTTATTACCCTTTCTGTTTTTTTTTATCAGAATACATATTGTATTCTAATTTTGATATTGTACATTTTGGTAACTGATATCTTGTATGGAGCTTACTGGATTTACCTTCTGGGAAAGTGATGGATTGACTTGATTCATGCTACTGCTTATGCAGATTGTCTAGGCAGTAGATATATTGATCGCTATCTCAGTTACTATGGACTTACTGTTCTTTGCTTATTTCTCTAATTGCTGTAGGTCCTGAAAGATGGTCAGATTATACAGGCTGGAAAATATGAGGATCTTTTGCTGGCTGGTACCGACTTCAATGAACTAGTTTCAGCTCATCATGAAGCAATTGAGACAATGGACATTTTGGAAGATTCTAATGGAACCATTCATGCTGGAATTTCTTCCATCTCTGGCAAAAGGTTAACAATGAGTCCCAGCAGCATTGATAAAATGAAAAGTGAAACGCCAGAAGATGGAACACCATCTGAGAAAAAATTGATAAAAGAGAAAAAGAAAGCGAAACGAACGAGAAAAAAACAGCAGGCTCAAGAAGAGGAGCGAGAGAGAGGAAGAGTTAGTTTGAAAGTTTACCTGTCATATATGACTGCAGCATACAAGGGAGCATTAATTCCATTAATTATCCTTTCTCAGACTATGTTTCAGGTGCTACAAATAGCAGGCAATTGGTGGATGGCATGGGCCAATCCTCAAACCAGAGGCGACAGACCAAAGACAAATAGCATGGTTCTTTTAGTTGTTTACATGAGCCTTGCTTTTGGAAGTTCTGTGTTTGTTTTTATTAGAGCCGTTTTTGTAGCTACATTTGGTCTAGCAGCTGCTCAAAAATTGTTTGTAAGGATGCTCAGAACTATCTTTCGAGCCCCAATGTCTTTTTTTGATACAACTCCAGCTGGAAGGATACTGAATCGAGTAAGTAACCATACTTCTTATTTTTAGCAGTGCTAAACCAGTTTATCAGGCCGCTGATCTGTCATTTCTGTTTGGAAATGATCAGGTCTCCGTGGATCAAAGTGTTGTAGATCTTGATATACCTTTTAGACTGGGTGGTTTTGCTGCAACCACAATACAGCTTCTTGGTATAGTTGGTGTTATGAGCAAAGTTACATGGCAAGTTCTGCTTCTGTTTTTCCCCATGGCACTAGCTTGCTTATGGATGCAGGTACTTGAATTCTGTGGGATATTATGAACACTGTATTTGGCAAATGTTATCTCCAAGTTTATGCCCATGTCAGATCATGTCTTCCAGACAGATAATTAGATGGTTACAAGTGTATTCTTTGGTAATGTACTTCATTGCAGGATGGTAATAACCATCATTAATTTCAGCAATCAAATTATAATCGGTTTATCACCTTTTTTTAATTTTATTTTTCTTTGGAAAATTAAGATCTGTCTAGGAGAAATTATCACCTTTTTTTAATTTTATTTTTCTTTGGAAAATTAAGATCTGTCTAGGAGAAATTATGGCGTGTTCCTGATTTTACTACTTTCAGACCTAAACAAATTGCATAGGAATTTTTTGGTAATGTTGTGATCATGTTTGTTACTTGATGCCGAATTGGGAATTTCTTTCTCTTGAAGTGCCTATTTTTGCTAAACAGACTAAAGTTAATTAAATATGTTGGTTTTCTTCCAAATTTTTATTCTATCGCATTTCTTAGCTATTTGCCCGATATGCTGAACAATGATATAGCAGCTGCATCATTCCCTGATTATTTGAACTCCTGTCAAAATGTTTTATCTTTGAACTCTTGCTTGATTTGCAGAAATATTACATGGCTTCGTCAAGGGAGCTGGTTCGGATTGTTAGCATTCAAAAATCCCCTGTCATCCATCTCTTTGGAGAGTCTATTGCTGGGGCTGCTACCATTAGAGGTTTCAACCAAGAAAAACGTTTTATGAAGAGGAATCAATACTTGCTTGATTGCTTTGCCCGTCCATTCTTCTGTAGTATTGCAGCAATTGAATGGCTTTGTTTGAGGATGGAACTACTCTCAACTTTTGTATTTGCTTTCTGCATGGCTCTGCTTGTTAGCTTCCCACATGGATCCATTGATCCCAGTATGGCTTCTAATCGCCTTCAAAATTCTGATTCATAAATTATTTCCAGTGCTTGCATATATTGTGATCTTGTTATTTTATTTTATTTTAATTGTTTTGCATAAAGGGAAAGATTTTAAAGGAAGGACGACCTTTTTCTTATTACATGAATTTGAAGGAAAAGTGGTGTTTACATGATTTTTTTTATTGTAGGTATGGCAGGTCTGGCTGTGACATATGGCTTAAATCTGAATGCTCGTTTATCACGGTGGATACTGAGCTTTTGTAAGCTTGAGAACAAAATTATTTCCATTGAGCGGATAAATCAGTATTGCCAAATCCCAAGTGAAGCACCACCCATTGTTGAGAATTGTCGCCCTCCTACTACATGGCCAGAGACTGGGAATATTGAATTGATCAATCTCAAGGTGTGCATCCAAAGTTTTTTTTTTAATAACAAGAGTCATCATTCACTACATGCCTTGCTAAGAATCAAAACAAAAGATATCAAAAAATAAGTTTGCTGCTAACTGTTAAGGAGAAATGTTACATAATAGAAACTCAAGGAACTGCATATTTTGTTGCGATGATCCAAGAGAAAAAAGAATTAATTTATGACAGAGTTAACCTAGTACACTGTACTGTTATTGCTAATCATGTATATGTACTCACGAAAAAATTTTGTCCTGAAGCGTATATAGCTTGTTTGGCAATATAAATGTCTCCATGGGATGGATTGATGGCTAACACATAAGGCCTTGCCACCATAAGGTCTGAGGTCAAACCCTGGCGAAGTCAAGTGTTTGCTTTCCCTTATGCGCTAGTCACTGTCCGGGCTAGTAGGCCCCATGATTTACCTCCTCCGTATTAGCTCTCGGACGGATTGGCCAGGGCACTGGAGGCGAGTGAATCGCCTTTTGCCATCTTGTTTGACAATATAAATGCTAATGAAAGTGTGTTAGGTACCGAAACCTAAGCCTTTTTTAGAAGGACCAAGGCAAAACCACGGCACACCTGATATAGTATTAAAGGACTTTTATATACCTTTCGTATGAAAACTGGAACATGTGAGGACTCTGAACTTTTGCTTTTGAGGATATCGATTGAATCCCTTAAACTATTAATTAGTTTTGATGTTGTATCATATAACTAATCAACTAATTGTGTGATATTGATACATTTTGAATTTGTATTTGTGGAATAGTTTAATATCAGAAATTTGGATTATGCACTTGGAATTTTTTAAGATTGTACTTGCTAATAAAATTTTGTCACAGATGGGCAACTCTGTCATGCATTACACTTATTTATTACATTTAATTTTCATTATCTTTTATCATAAATTAAATCTCTTTTAATTAGCACCATTTAATGAACGCTATTAAATTTACTAAGAAGTGAATCATTAGAATTAGGCTCTTAAAGAATAGATGATATCATCTGATATATGTGCTAAGATTTTCACCAGTGATGGACAATGATATAGCACCATCACACAAATAAATAATAACTAGAGCAACGTATTGCTACCATATCTCTAGTAAAAGTGTAGGCTTATAGTTTTTTACTCTTTACTATTTATTTTCTCCATTTATAATAATTATTATTTCTTTTGAAGTCTTTATACCACATACTATCTTGAGTTGACATTTTACTAATTATTTTGAAAAGCCTAAGATAAACTAAATATGACAATAACACAAAATATAAGAATTAATTAGAACCAAAGGGTGATGGATTTGATCTTTGATCCGACTACTCTAAGATGACCCAAGCTAAAGAAACTCTCACTAGTAACAAAAAATATTAATTTTCATCCTAATTTAAATTCACCAATATAAACACTATAGCCAACCTAAAATAGATATACAATAAGACCAAGCTTTTAGCTTTTACCCCAAAATTTTTTTCTCGGTGGAATAGGATAAGTGTTTTAATAATAATTAAGACTCCTAAGTCAATTGAACTTAAATAATAAGTAATTATCAATCCAAACTAGGTGATCATTCCTAATAGTATCAAGGAAATTGCTTGGCTTCAAATTGATTGAAATCTATATACAAGGTGAGGCCTGGCGGTGGTGATGCCTTGGATGCAAGGCAAATAGACAAGGGCAGCTTAACCTAAGGCCACAAGGGGCACCTTGGCCCAAGGGCTAGAGAAAGAAGAAAGAAAGAGGGCAAAAGATGAGGTACTGACCAATGGCTTAGGCTTGTCCTAGGGTCAATGGTGGCAGTGTACGAGGGTTGTGAATAGGCACATAGGTCTGTCCTGGGACAATGGTGCAATGGTTAGGCTCTCTAATGGATAACTAAGGGATCTAAGGTTTGAATCTCAGCCGTTGTGCATTACAGGGGAGTTTCCCTTATGTAAGAAGTGAGTTTAAGAATATTGACTATTTGGATGTGCCTCCATGAGTGTTTCTCGATGTACCCCGGTGGCCGGTCACCCCAGGATTTGTTGGTTCAAAAAATTGAATACCTAGTGCTAAAAAAATGGGCGCATAGGTGAGGGTTTTCCGACGCGATACAAAAAAGGAAGGAAAGGAGAAAAGAGCGGTGGCAATGATGGCTCGTTTGGACTTGAAGTGGGGCACTGTTGTTTGTCCATATATAAGTAAGGAGATAGGGGAAAAAAGAGAATGAGAGAAAACAAGAGAAACCTGCCAAAAAAGGTGAGATGGTTGGTGGCGACAGGTTGGAGTTGACAGTGCCCATGCAATGAGAAAGGCAATGCCAACGGTGACAACATACAAAGAGGTAGAAAAAGTGTTTAGGAGAGTGAGTGGTTGGTCAATTGCAAGGTGAGAGTGTGGCAAGAGAAGGAGAGAAAATGTATTTAATGCCCAACTGCTAAAAAAATTCCATCAACTCAACCTAATGCAATGCAATTAAATTGGACTGTCCCAAGTATAAAATTTGGTTTAGTCTTAAATTAGCTAAAACTACACCAAATTAATAGTCCTTTGAACCCATGTGACCTAATCATCTCTTTCTTGATGGGGTTCATCCACATTCAAACTAACTTTGATTCGACATCCAAAATCAAATTCCATTATTTTGTATAATGGAATTTTCTGTATAATGGAATTTTCAGTTCAAGTTAAATCGTCATTTATATATTTTATAAAAAAATTAAAATTCAAAAATTTAAGTACCATAAAATTTGGTATCTAACAAGTTGGTTTTGTTCAACTTAGGTCATTAAAATTCAAAAATTAAATTACATGTGAAGAAGACCCAGCTCCTTTTCTAGTGTCTCAAATTGTTATCATCCAGTGGAGGGAAAAAATTTAGCCATGCTACAAATTTTCATGCTTAAAGAACTGGTAATAATAAAGCATGATTCTAGAGGTCTTGACATGACATATTTTCATGCTTCATGTAGAATATATGAAAATTGAGAGCTGAGTACTGGCCCTGCTTGAATTATTTGAAAGCTATATTGGGAGACAAGACAAAGATGGGATGTTCATAAGCAGAAGATGGTTTAAATATTATTACATTGTTCAACATTCTGTAGGCCTTGATATTCTTGGGAGAAAAAGTTGGAGTGCTTTACTAAGTCTTTCTTCACATGTCAATTATTGTTCTGCATTAACATATACAACAAGAACTGATTTGCCATTTTTTGAAACAAAATAGGCCCGTTATAAAGATACACAACCTTTAGTCCTTCATGGTATAAACTGCCTTTTTCCTGGTGGGAACAAAATTGGAATTGTCGGGCGAACTGGAAGTGGTAAATCTACTCTTATTCAGACACTGTTTCGTTTAATTGAACCTGCAGAAGGGAAAATCATCATTGATAACATTGATGTTTCCACTATTGGCCTCCATGATCTTCGATCTCGACTTAGCATCATTCCCCAGGATCCTACTTTGTTTGAGGGTACAATCAGGCTTAACCTTGATCCTCTTGAAGAGCATTCTGATCAAGAAATCTGGCAGGTAAATACTAAGCTAGATTCATGTGACTCTTTGTGGATGGCCTACGTCTCATGTTTACTGAAAGTATTTCCCGCAGGCCCTTGGCAAATGTCAGCTTGGAGAGGTGATCAGTCAAAAGCCACAAAAACTTGATGCTCCAGGTATGTTTCATGTTCATGTTGTAGAAGGATTCATCTCTGTCCATAATCTGGACATAGTTTCTATAGTTTCAAAAAGACATTTTGGCTTGTCATCTCAGCTAAAGACGAAAACATTGCGTAAGTGTTTTCAATTGCAAATTAATTTGATTAAAGTTCTAATACGTCAGTGCCTTTTACTGCATAGTGTATCATCGAACATGTGCATGTAGATTTGAGAAGAGACCTCAATAGATGTAGAGGTTATCATCCATCTACCATCTCTTGTTTTCGTTTGCATTTATGGCCCCCTACATTTCAGTTATCTTGTGCAAAAGTGTCTTTTGTAGTTGTGTTATAAACTGTTTTGAATATGAAGTGCTGGTCATAGTTTATGAAAGGGGGTGCATTCATAACTAGTCAATTAGGTTCTTTTTATAGCTTCATGTTCAATGAGCGCATAGCATTGCTTCATGTACTTGTGTAATTGTTATCACTTCTGACCTCTTCAGTTTTGGAGAATGGAGACAACTGGAGTGTCGGACAGCGTCAACTTGTTTCGCTAGGAAGGGCACTGCTCAAGCAGGCTCGAATATTGGTGCTTGATGAGGCAACGGCATCAGTTGATACCGCCACAGATAATCTTATCCAAAAGATCATACGAAGGGAATTCAAGAATTGTACTGTATGCACCATTGCACACCGTATTCCTACTGTTATTGATAGTGATCTGGTTTTAGTACTCAGTGATGGTAAGTTGTTTATGGAAGCTACGATTAGTCAAGTCTTCTCTTTTGTTCTGTACAAGTTAAATTGCAAGATGTTTAAAGACAGGTCCATTATCTCTTTCATTCTCTTAATTTTCTCACATGTAATCGATACTCCTGCCTACAAGTTTAGAAATTGGTCACTTGTTGCTTAATTTTTTACATATATTTCCTAGTATTGTATCATTTTGCTGAATCAATTTCAATTCTTTTCACAGGTAGAGTTGCTGAATTTGATAGTCCACAACGGCTGTTGGAAGATAAGTCATCAATGTTTCTTAAGTTAGTTTCTGAGTACTCTACCCGATCGAGCAGTATGTCAGATGCTTGAGAGTGCAAGCAATAGAACAATCAAGGCTGGATAAGCATTTAAAGGATGATGCTGTTGTTCCACTGCATCAGTAGAGTGGATCACTGGAGATGAACGTGGAAGACAGTTCCTGGACACGACTTGACAAAAATGCTAGAAGCAATCCAAGGCTCGGAAACACGTCCTATGCATAAAATGTTGTAAAATATGCATTGGCTCTATGTTGATGCAAAAATAATGGAGTTCAAAAGCTCAACAGCTGTTTTCTAGAACAATATGGCAATTTTGAGATTGCTTGAGATATTCATTTAATTCACGCAAGGATCTGTGATGTTAAACTTGGAATATTTTCCGTTGACGCCAAATTTTGTAGGTTGAAATAGATAGCAAGGAAATGAGAATGAACGGGCCATAATCGAAAGATTACAATAATGCAATTCTGGTTCAAGGCCACTTACGCTCCTTTCATGAAGGAAAAGTGAATATCTATCTCCTCCATGTTTAAGGATGTCAAGTATGATCGCCAAGAACTCCTTAACATACAAATAAAACAACATCATCTTAACAAATTCTGCTTTCATTGAATAAACAACTCTCAATGTCAAGGATCAATTGTAACATATTCTTGTTTTGGAATGCTCCAACGTTCAATTAGTAAGTATGCCTTTTAAATCTCGTTTTATATCTACCAGCGATTCTGGGCGTTATGAGCACTGACGTAGTCAGGGGTGCGTTGCACTGGGCTCTACAACCCAATAATTTTTAGATAAATATTTAATGTAGTTTAGTAATTTTTAGAATTTAAAATTAATACATGAAACCCAGTTAGTAACTTTTAAGGCTTAGGATTAATATATTGAGTCTAATCCATCCTTTTAAATGATGACGACTATCAATCATCAGTATCACTATCACTATCAATAATATTCTCCAACACAAGTTATCAATATTTTGTTTTCTTCAATAATAATATAATCAATCATGAGTCAAGTCACCTCTCAGTAATTTAGCTCAGGGCAATTTTTGCTCTTGGCTACACCATTGGTTATGAACAAAATACGTACATGCAGGCAATCATGGATCAAAATCTTATGTTGTACCTGATGAGTTAAAAATAACATATATTTTCATCAACTTAAATATGCAAATTAAGTTTCTTATTTTATATACTCCTAAATGCCCTAAGTTTTGAACTTAAATGATCTACACAATATAATATTTAAAAATAAATATACTTGGTTCAGGATGACCTTTAAGTATATGATGAAATTAGAACCCCTTAGACAATTATGTTTCTCCCCGTCGCCTGCTCTTTTTACTTAGCCTTTTTATGGAGCAAAGGCTTATATATAAGTCGAGGGAGGACTATTTTGAAACCTTTCATTTACACATTCTATTAGTGCAAAAAGAATCAGATATGAACAATCAACCTCTAGTGTTTCGATATTTGACAATATATGATATTTGACAATATATCAAGGTCTGGTCAAAGTGATTAAGGGTTAAGCTAAACATGACCTGATATTTTGAAGGTTAAACCCAGGTTTGATCAGGTTAACCAAGGGTTAGCCAAACCAAACAGGACTTGATATTTGGCATAATGATCAAACCTAGATCTAACATGTGTGACAATATATCGAGGTTTGGTCAGTTAGAACAAGGGTTAGCCAAACATGATCTGATGTTTGGCAGAAAACCTAGGGTTGATTAGTTTAACCAAAAGGATAAGTCAAACAGGACTTGATGTTTGGCAAAGTAATTAAACTCACATATGGTCAAGGACTAAGCCAAATATGACCTGATTTTTGGCAGAAAGAAGTCTAGTCAGGATTAAGATGACTAGCAAAAAAGTCCTTATCAAGGCACCGAAGTCCTGGTAAGTAAAGTTGGGCATGAAGTCCTGGTTCGGGGAATTGGGCACGAAGTCCTGGTCGCAGATTAGGCACAAACACCTGGCCGAGGGTTGGGCACCAAAGTCCTGGTTCGAGGAATTGAGCATGAAGTCTTGGTCAAGGATCGGGCAGAAGACTTAGCCGAGCGAGTAGAGTTGTCAAACGGGTCAACCTGTGGCGGGGCGGGTCGACCCATGGCGGGCCGGCCATTTGGCGGGGCGGGGCGGGTCTACCCGTCATCTAGGCGGGTTGGAAAATCCCCAACTCAACCCAATCCAAGGCGGGTCGTGGGTTAGGCGGGCCAACCCGCGGGCCCATCAAAATATTTTTAAAAAATTAAAAAAATTTTAAAAAAAATCATATATTTATATTTCATCAATCAAATATGTTAAGAAATATATTTTTTTAAATATAAATAGATACAAACGAGTACTCATGTGATGAAAAATATTATTTTTTATTCCAAAATAATAACAAAGAAAGATAATAAATTGTCATAAAACTTAACTAACATGTGATTCTCAACCCGCGGGCCAACCCAAGCCCGTCGCGGGCCTACCCGTGCGGGTCGCGGGCCTAGGCGAGTTGGCCCGCGGCGGGCTTGGGTTGCTTAAATTCTAACACAACCCACTTAAATTGGTTGGCAAGGCGGGCCAACCCGACGAGCCCAACCCAAATTGACAGCTCTACGAGCGAGGACTACAGACAGAAGTAGAGACAGGTTGAGGATCGAACGTCTCGAGATCCAGGAGTCTCGAAAGCCGAGCAAAAGTCCAGCCGGAGGTCCTGGTTAGCAAAAGGTAACTTCTCCAGGGTGGAGAAAGTGAGGACACGTTCCCCGGAAAAGAGAACAGTAGGCATCAGTTCAACCTAAGATTTCATTTGAAATTCAAAGTCAGAACCAGACAGCTTTAACTGTCAATCATTTAGGCTTAGGATTATTTGTTTGTCTTGCAGGAACCTAGAGCTGGAGGCAAGATAAGAGAGCAAATGCAAACAAACAACTCTCGGAAAAGGTATTCCCCGGCGCCCCCATCATCCCAAGCCCCCTCATAGTGAGGCACCTCAATGGGCATGGGGGCACCCCACCCCCCCCCCCCCATCCCAGGTGCCTCATTGCTCTCAGGCGCCCAAGAAGGCAAGGTTATCCCCTACGTGCTATTCGCTAACTGGATCAGAATTGAAGCCTTGGAGGGCGCCCCTATGGGCACTCGGGTGCCCAAATGCTTACTATATAAGGGAGTTCGCCCCCTCAGTTCAGAGCATCAATCTTTCCATCTGATTACTCATTCCCTGCGAAGAAAAAGTACTAAGACAAAGCTTTGCGACCAAGGAGGCTCCAGGAGCAAGTGCGCGACGCTTCGAACTTTCGGATTGGTTGGGATCGTCATTTTTATTGGTTTGCATTTACTTACAAGATGTGTTCATTTTATTATCATTATTGTCCTTGTACCAAAAACTGTAAGACGTGTTTCAGGTGTGTCGTGGACGGGCGCTACTCGTAATTAGGCCTTGGACGTACTGACCCTGGGGGGTTGGGAACCAAGTAAAAATCCTGTTTGTTTGTGTTGTATATTTTTTTTTCTTTATTTGTTATTTCGTTGTGCTACTAACGACTCTGTTATGAAGTTGAATGAACAAACAACTCAATGATAAAAAAAGTACAAGTTGATATTCACCTCTCCCCTCTATCGACGCCACCAATGCTACACATTCCATTAATATGTACATTCAATTGTCTATTAATGCAATACGTTAATTCACATATTACATGAATATGAGAACAATCTTTTTATCTTTCTTTAAATTTATTTGCATAAATATAAAGAGAATTATTTCTTCATCGACCAATATAATTGTTGAATATGAAGAGAATTATTTTTTCATTGATCAATATAATTTCATGAATATGAAGAGAATTATCCCTCATTGACCAATATAAATAAGCCATTGAATAGAAAAATAAATCATATATATGAACATTAATTAGAAATAAATAAATATTTCTAACATTCTTCCATTTGGTCATATGACTTTATTCACTTCAAACATAATGTATATAATATGTAAGCTAAATTATTTTTAATTTGATCGATAAATCATCATTAAGCAAAAATTAATAAGGATCATAGCGGCTACACATCATTGTTCGGCATACTTCCTTCCATCTATCACAATATTAGTTCCATACTAAGATGAACTAAAATGGTGATAGATAGTCATTCACTCGCTCTCAGCGCCCCGCCAACCCGTCCTAGGGTCAACACAGAAAAAGTAAATCACGGGAGTTACTAGCTCGGATGTTGTGGCTTGCGCGTGGAAAGGGCGGGCACACTGGCTTTGCCAAGTTTTTACCCCCAAATCTCATAGTGGCAACACTCACGTACTAACCATTAGTCCATCCCATGGGGACCCTGAGATGAACTAAAATGAGACATAATATAATAATCCATCCATAATATTCTTATTAGAGAGAAATCCTATTAATATTTACATTTTTATTCATGTATATATACCAACATAAAGAAACAGGATAAATAAATAATGAGAAATAACATTCAAGAGCTCAGAAAGTCAAATATAAAAAGAACATAAAACTTAATTAAGAAATCATTAATAATCTTCTATAATGCTCATTCTTATGACATATTCATTAAATATCTTTGATGATAATTATTTAGTTAATGGATCCATCATCATAAGATTGATGCTAATATGCTTAATTGACACTCTTTGTTTCAGAACTTCTTCTTTAACAGTAAAATATTTCAATTATATATGTTTAGCACCTTTTGAATACTTATCTTTCTGCTACGACATTATCACAATAAATTTTCAACGACTTAGCAATACTATCAACTATTCCAAATCCTGAAATGAAGTTTCGCTACCATAATCCATGAATATTGACTTTAAAGCATGCCACAAACTTAGCTTCCATAGTTGAAGCAGCAATGGTTGATTGCTTCTTACTTTCTCATAAAATTGCTCCTCTAGCTAAGAGGAACAAATAATCAAATATGGATTTTCTAAAATCCAAGCATTCAACAAAATCTAAATCTGAGTATCCTACCACCTCAAGATGATCGGATCTCCTATAAGTGAGCATATATTCTTTCGTCCCTTGTAAATATCGTAAAATTTTCTTTGCAACTTTCCAATGATCCAATCTTGGATTACTTTGATACCTGTCCAGTATTCCAATAGCAAAATTGATCTCTGGTCTGGTATAAGTTTGGGCATACATTAAGCTTCCAATGATAAGTGCATAAGGAATTTGTTTCATTTATTTGTGTTCCAATTCATTCTTTGGACATTCCATAAGACTTAATTTATCACCCATTTGAATTGGTACAATACTTAACAGAATATTTTCCATCCTAATTAATCTCTCTGGAACTTTAGTAATATATGACTTTTGGTACTACCCTAACATTCCTTATGATTTATTATGGAATATTTCAATTCCTATCACATAGGATTGCTCACACATATCTTTCATTTCAAAGTTCTCTGAGAAAAATTTCTTGGTCTCATGTAATAAACCAAGATCATTAGTAGTAAGCAAGATATCATCAACATACAGAATCAGAAAAATAAACTTACTCCCATTGAACTTTAGATATATACATCGATCTACGTTGTTTTCCTTAAATCCAAAGGAAACTGTGAAAGAGAAAGACATAACGTATTTCTATTACAAAATATGAATATATGTATGTATTTATATACATAAGGAGGAAAGAGTGTCTATAATTATGGTATGTCTATCACTTAATCCCTATAATCAAGCTAATCATAATCCCTACAATTAAAGATATTATCCATATAATTAAGTTAATCTAAATCAATCATAGTCCCTACAAATAAGGGTATCTGTGGAAGTGTTCAACACTTCCCCTTAAGTTAAAGCATATATGTCAATTATATTCAGCTTGTGATAAAATTCTAAAAATCATTTTCCTCTGAATGCTTTAGTGAAGACATCACCAACATGGTTGGACAATGATGTGAATGGAGTGATAATTTTCTGACTCATTACACACTCGCGAATAAAATGATAGTCAACCTCAATATGTTTAATCCTCTCATGAAAAACTAGATCACTTGTAATGTGAATAACGGCTTGATTATCATAGTACATTGGCAGTGGTTCATTGTAGGTGAACTCTAATTCTTTAAGCAAATTCTTCAGCCATGACATCTCGGTTATAGTGTGAGTCATAGCTCTATACTCATCTTCGACAATCGACCTAGCAATAATAATTTGTTTCTTACTTCGTCATGTTACTAGATTCCCCCCTACATAAGTGCAATACCTAGAAGTTGATTGTCTATCGATCTTAGATCTAGCATAGTCAACATCAGAATAAGCTTCAATCTTTAGATACCCATTACTCTTAAATGATAATCATTTTCTTGGAGATTTTTTAATGTACTTAAGAATCCTGATAGCGGCATCCCAGTAAACTTGCTTCGGATTATCCATAAACCGAATGACCATTCCAATTGCAAAGGAGATGTCAGGCCTCGTTACTGTTAAGTAAATGAGTTTCCCAATAAGCCATCTGTATTTTGTCTTATCCTCAAAGAAATCTTCAATATCATCCCAAATACATTAATTGATATCTATAAGCGTATCAACTAGCTTCATTCCAAGAAATACTTCCATTGGCATAAGAAAACTCTAGACTTATTGTGAGCAATTTTAATTCTCAAGAATACTTAGGACATCGCATATTCCTTGTCACAAAGTGTTGCTGCAAGTACTTCTTAGTTTCATTTATCCCACCTATATCACTGTTGGATATTAAGATGTTATCAACACAAATCATAATCACAATAATCTCATTTGTGCATTGTCGTACAAACACAGAATAATCTTATTTGCACTATTTAAAGCTGACAAAACCGATTATATTACTGAATTTATTAAACCAATCTATGGAGCTTTGTTTAAGACCATAAATAGTCTTTTTAAGTCTGCAAACTATAGTAGCATTCTCCCCTTGAGCAACATACCCTGGAGGTTACTTTATAAACACGATCTTGTGTAAATCACTATAAAGAAAAGCATTCTTCACATTTAGTTGATACATTGATTAAGATTGATTGACAACCAAGGAGAATATAACTCTAATAGAATTCAGATGAGCAATAGGAGTGAATGTCTCAAAGTAATCAACATCATAAGTCTATCTAATCCTTTGACCACCAGAAAAGCTTTGTATCGATCAATAGTACCATCAGCTTTAAATTTCAAAGTAAATACCCAATGATAGACAACAATATCAACAGAAGTGGTGCAGCCGTCAACTCCCAAGTACCATGAGAGATAAGGGCAGGCATTTCCTCATCCATTGCTATTCGCTAAGCTGAGTGTTGCTAAGCCTCAGAGTAGGAAGTTGGAACTTCTGAAGATTATAGAGAAATAGTGAAACCATGAAACGTAGGACCAAGGTAATCAAACCAAAATGAGATATGATTAGACAAACGATGAGTAATACACAACTGAACACCTTTACAAAGATCAATAGGCAAATAAATATCAGAGGGGCGAGGAGCATCAAAAGTTGTAGGAAGAGGACGTGAGGAACATGAATCTAGTTCTGACCGTGCATGCCTCGTGTACACATGCAATGGTTTAGGAGACGGAGAATTTGTAGTTAGAGACATGGATGGTGGGATAGGTAATGGAGGAGACACTAATGTATCATGTGACTAAGCTACATGGAGGAGGGGGGGAGTATGGTTAGGACTAAAAAAATTTAACATCAGTCCAGGTGTAACTGCATTTTGTAAGTGGTACATTAATAGAGCGAGAAGACAATTTATCCAAGCCATGAGTAAAATTATGAACAAAATAAACACAGCCAAATATACAAAAAGGCACAGAGAAAAAAAAGATTTGTCAGGATGAAGATAAGAGAAGGGTATACTCTATGTAACACAGTAGACGATATTCTATTTATAAGAGAATAAGATGTGAGAACAACATCACCCCAAAAATACTTAAGAACATGCATGTGATAAAGAAGAGTACGAGCTGATAGATCGATGTGGCGTGCTAGAGGGGGGGTGAATAACACTTTTTCGGTTGAATCTCTACAACGTTGTTAGCGCAGCGGAAACAATAATATGCGAAAGATAATAAGAATAGAAATCAATGCTAACAACCTGATTTACTTGGTATCCACCCCGGACGGGTGACTAATCCAAGAATCCGTCGGTGGATCAACCCCCGGATAACCTCCGGCTAGTCCTTGTCGCTCCTTGTGGGTGGAGAAACCTCGCCACAGCACCTTGACACGATCTGGACTCAAGAGACTACTAACAAGCCTTAACCAAGCTTGTTTCGTCAAGAATCTCAGCCACCACGAAGTCCTCTTTAAATAGGACTCGGGCTGAAACTCTCGCCACCAGTCGACTGCCCAGGGCAGTCGACTGGTGCCACTGAAATTCGACCGTTGCACCCCAACGTTCGAATTCTCAGCCAACTCACCAGCCACCTACCAGTCGACTGGTCCCAAGCTGAGACCCTTCTGTGAGTTTCATCAGTCGACTGCCCTCAGGCCAGTCGACTGGTCTACTCACATACATAAGGTTACCCTTCCTGAGTACATTCCACTCCGCACTCAAACCCTAGGATTTCCCGAGTACAATCACACAGCACTCGTACCCTCACGACTTAACTGACTCCTCATCCGTAGCCTCGACTGTTGCCTTCGCGCCCTCTTTATCTTCGGCTCCTGTCCCTCAGATGCACGCAAGACTCTAGCTTGCCTCCATGCCATCCTTCACGCATGCCTCGAAGTCCGCGCCCATCAGCTCATCGTCCTTGCTCTCCAAGGTCCCTCGGGTGCACACAAGCCTCCAGCTTATCTCCATGCCACCCTTCACCATACCAAGGCCGTCCAGTCAAGTCCATATGTGTAACTTGTACAACCTGCACACTCAACATACACATATAAGAATACAAGGGTAAACCTAACTTAAACTCTTTGCCCAAACATCAAAACACTTGGTCCCTCCGGACCACAGATTATTTCAACAATCTCCCCCTTTTTGATGTTTGGCAATACGTTTAAGTTAGGGAAAATAAATAGTATAGAATAGCAAAAACAATGCTAAACAAATGCATATGCAATGCATACATGGATCCTATCCCAAGGCATCCCTCACCTAACCCTCCAAATTAGGAATTTTCAACAACGGGATCCTATCCCAAGGCATCCCACACCTAACCTTCCAAGTTAGGAATTTCCACAACGGGATCCTATCCCAAGGCATCCCACACCTAACTCTCCAAGTTAGGAATTTCCACACCTAACTTCCCAAAGTTAGGAATTTTTCACAAAACGGACTTTTTAAAGCTTCTCCAAAGCTCCCCCTTCATTGGACTTACAAAGGCTTTTTAAGAACCTCTCCAAGGTTCCCCTTACGCCAAGGATGGAGCAAAAATGCTCCCCCTACATTGGACTTACAAAGACTTTTTAAGAACCTCTCCAAGGTTCCCCTTACGCCAAGGATGGAGCAACCATGCTCCCCCTTAACCTATGGTTTCTAGCAAATGTGTGTTTGGTTTCCCAACTTAAACCCAACACTTCTCCCCCTTTGCCTAACATCAAAAGGAACCCAATAATATCCCAATTATTGGTTCTTTTAATCCCCAATGACCATAAACAATGTGTACTAGCCCCCCATACACTTGTTTTGCATCATTTGGACACATACCCAACTGCTGAAACTTAATTCAGCCTTTACCAGTCGACTGCCCAAATGGGCAGTCGACTGATACTCTAAAATCCAAAATTTCAGCCTTTTCTGACGAGTTTCATAAATGCGCCAGAAATTCCACAAATCTTCAAAAATTCTCAAATTTTGTGGAGACATTTGTGGTACCCATACCTACTTGGAGAAAATACATTCCAAAATGTATCTATCACCATTCCCAAGTTTGACACAAAATCCAAAACTAGCAAAAAGGTTCACTCAAACCTTAACCAAAAGTCCTAGTTTTGGTTTCCCCTTGATGTCCCTGCCCATACCAATCCACAATGCATCCCTAGCATTGATTTATATGGCATTTGCACATCAAAAACCAACCTTCATGCTATATGACCCCAATGTCATATTTCCATGCATGAAACTCAAAAACACCGTGCCAAAACCCAAGAATTGAGACTCAAGTCCGTCTCCAATTCTTTTGGCACACTCCATGGTCCATCTAGACCTCTAGGAGCAACCCTCCCAAGGTCCATTCACCATATATCCCAAAGGCTTCTAGAGCTCCCCCTTGAGCTCTTAGCCCTAGCTACCTCCCTAGGTGACTCAACAAACACTAGACCACACCGGTGTACCTCCGGTGACTCTTGGCCTACAAACTCAACCCTCTTAACCTTAGACACCTTGTCCTTGGTTAAATCATTTTTTTTCCTTTAAATGGCACCCTTTTGCCATTTTTGGACTCCCCCTTCTTGCTATAATCATATGCTACCCTAGCATATTTCTTTCCCTTGGCATGGGAGTTCTTAGACCGGTATCCCAACCCCGATCTATCATTGGTGCGGTTTAAACCACCCAACACCATATCTAAACTCTTAGATCCAATAGTGAATCTCTCTAGGGTTTTCTCTAACCTATCAAGCTTTTCTCTTAAAGCTTGATTTTTCCTTTCTAGGTTCCTAAACCTAGAATCCATATGTCCACTTTGGACATTCCTAGACCTACCCTCCTTTCTAGGCACATCCCTCCCCTTCTTGGGATTTTTGCCTTGATCCTTAGATCTAGAGGTCTTGAATTTTTCATGATGAATGTTCTTCCTAGGATTTTGATCTACCTTGTTAACCCTAGTCCTATCATTGTATCTAAATCCAAAATTGTGCACCATCAAACATTTCTCATTAATTTTAGCATGCATGGATGAATGATTAATTCTATTTTTATCATGCAAGGAGGGATTCAAATTTGAATTACATTTAAATTTAAGATTAGGGATTACCTCCCTTACCCTTGTAGTCCCTCCTTGTTGTGAGCTTTGCTTCCTCCTTTCTTCTTTCTCCCAACTCCTCAAGTGTCCCATTTTCTTGAGCTCGTTCTTCCTTGGACACTTGGTGTGGTAGTGCCCTAACTCTCCACATGTGAAGCAATAGATTTTCTTCCTCTTCTCTTGGGCTTCTCCAATCCAACAACCCACATTAGATTTAAAAGAATTTGAAATAGATTTAGATCTTACCTCCTTTTTACCTTTCGGGCACTTGTCCTTATAGTGCCCCTTTTCGTTGCAACCAAAGCATGTGATGTGTTCCTTTCTCTTGGCTTTGGTGGAGGTTGAGGTTTCTTCTTGCTCTTGTATGGATGAGGGTCTCTCCACCCCCTCAATCCCTGAAGTTGATGCTTCCTCTTCCTCTCTTGATGAGGTGAATGACTCCTCACTCGAGTTTTCAACTTCACTTGATGAACTTGACACGAACTTGACACTTCTCCTTCATTTTGGTCTTCTTGGACCCTTGAGCTTAGTTCTTCAGATTCTTCCACTAGTTGAGCTTGTGTAGGGTTCTTGTGAAGTTCTTCTAGTTTGCTCCATAACTCATAAGCACTTTTATATTCTCCTACACAACTCAACACATTTTTAGGCAAAATATCAATCAAAATATTGATTACCTTTTCGTTTGCCCTAGATTGCTCTCGTTGTTCATTTGTCCAATATCTAGGTCGAAGCCTCTTGCCGTGCTTGTCTCTCGGAATTTCAAAAGGGTCTTCAATGGTCATTCTACACTCCCAATCCATCCCTAGCCAATTTTCCATCATTGACTTCCAATGGTCGAATTCTTCATGATTGTAGGATGGTGGTGTGTTGATGTCTTGCCCCAACTTATCTTCCATGTTCTTCTTCCTCTAGCATGTGCTCCCTCGGTGATTAGTCCGATCAAGAGCGGTCCTTCGCTCTGATACCAACTGATAGATCGATGTGGCGTGCTAGAGGGGGGTGAATAGCACTTTTTCGGTTGAATCTCTACAACGTTGTTAGCGCAGCAGAAACAATAATATGTGAAAGACAATAAGAATAGAAAACAATGCTAACAACCTGATTTACTTGGTATCCACCCCGGACGGGTGACTAATCCAAGAACCCGTCGGTGGATCAACCCCCGGATAACCTCCGGCTAGTCCTTGTCACTCCTTGTGGGTGGAGAAACCTCGCCACAGCACCTTGACACGATCTGGACTCAAGAGACTACTAACAAGCCTTAACCAAGCTTGTTTCGTCAAGAATCTCAGCCACCACGAAGTCCTCTTTATATAGGACTCGGGCTGAACCCTCGCCACCAGTCAACTACCCCCAGGGCAGTCGACTGGTGCCACTGAAATTCGACCGTTGCACCCCAACGTTCGAATTCTCAGCCAACTCACCAGCCACCTACCAGTCGACTGACCCCAGGGCAGTCGACTGGTCCCAAGCTGAGACCCTTCTGTGAGTTTCATCAGTCGACTGCCCTCAGGCCAGTCGACTGGTCTACTCACATACCTAAGGTTACCTTTCCTGAGTACATTCCACTCCGCACTCAAACCCTAGGATTTTCCGAGTACAATCACACAGCACTCGTACCCTCATGACTCGACTGACTCCTCATCCGCAGTCTCGACTGTTGCCTTCGCGCCCTCTTCATCTTCGACTCCCGTCCCTCGGATGCACGCAAGCCTTCAGCTTGCCTCCATGCCATCTTTCACGCATGCCTCGAAGTCCGCGCCCATCAGCTCATCGTCCCTGCTCTCCAAGGTCGCTCGGGTGCACACGAGCCTCCAGCTTGTCTCCATGTCACCCTTCACCGTACCGAGGTCGTCCAATCAAGTCCATATGTGTAACCTGTACAACCTGCACACTCAACATACACATATAAGAACACAATGGTAAACCTAACTTAAACCCTTTTCCCAAACATCAAAACACTTGGTCCCTCCGAACCACAGATTGCCTCAACACGAGCTACGTCTAAAATATGATGGTGTTTGCGTTCACCAACTCCATTTTGTTGGGTAGTATATAAACAAAAGATTTGATGAATTATGCCATGAGAATCATAGAATTAAACATGCATTGTCTTCTGAGTGAACTCAAGTGCATTATCAGTATGAAGAATACGCAAGACAACTGAATATTGAGTTTTTATTTCATTATAAAATGATGTTAATACCTCAGGAACTTCATTCCTTCTTTTGAGTAAATATAACTTAGTTATTTGAGAATAATCATCAATAAAAATTATAAAATACTAAAAACCTCCTCTAGACTCAATTCTACTAGGTTCCCAAACATCACAATGAACAAGTTCAAATGCAAAAGAACTACATTTATCAAATCTGGAAGGAAAAAAAGTATAATGGTGTTTGCCAAACTCATAGGACTCACATTGAAAATCAGTAGATATAAGGAGAACTAAACTTTTGAAAGCGGAAGATGATGGGTGACTTAGATGACAATGTCACTAATAAGGAGATACAATTGTTGTGAATGTCCGGGAACCTGCATGTGTAACCGTATCCAGATAGTATAGGTCATCACTCTTATATCCTCCACCAATCATCCTCTTCGTGTGTAGGTCCTGAAAAATACAATAAGGTGAATAAAAAGATACAAAACAGTTGTGAGCTTTTGTTAGTTGGCTTATGCATAGTAAACTAATAGAAATTTAGGTGTAAAGAGAACATTTTTAAGAGTAATATTTGCAGTGGGCCTTGGAACACCTCTTCCCATAATAAGAGAATATGTACTATTGGCTAGACGAACAGGAGATACAGATGAGAAAACAAAAGAGGAAGAGAAAACAAACTTGTTACTAGTAATATGAGCAGACACACCAGAATCCAATATCTAAGACTTATCATGAAACACAACAAACCTACATAGAGAGAATGAAGCAGCAGTGGTAGAGGGAATGCTAGGAGAAGAGCGAAGGAATTTCTCATAATCAGTATGAGAAATAGAGACTATATTTTCATGATTGTCGGTGTCTAATGATGGGTCGATAGTTCGGTTGATGCATTATTAGCCCTGTCAGGTTTACTAAACTTCACCCAACACTTCTCAGAGGCATGATTGGAATGACCACAATGAACACACGAACGACTTCTCCTGATGGTATCAGTCCCACAACCACGACCATGACTACAACTACTATCACAACCCTAAAAGAACTCATGACCGCGAGCAACTATAGCCGATGTAAAAATCGGTGTTACGACAATCCTTGGTCACATGAAGAACCCGAGACAAAGCATTTGATAACGTGGAAATGTTATCATTTGCTAGCAGATTATCCCGAACTAGTCGTAGAGTGGAATCTAAATCAAATAGGAACTTTGCAACCAAGAATTCCTCCCACTAATTTTTTCAAGTCTGAGTGTCACAAGAGAGCGGATAGTATAACAAAATTTCATCGCAACCCCTTAAGAGTAGCAAAATAGTTATTAACAAATTGACCATCCTAGCGAAGAGAAAAGAGTTTTTCATATAATTCGAAAATCCGAGAAATGTTCTTGTCATTCGAATACATGCCCTATAAGGCATTCTACATCTCCTTGGAAGTTTCCGCAAACATAACATTAATGCTCACAGACTCCTCCATGCTGTTGAGAAGCTAAGCCATAACAAAACAATCATTTGAAACTTAATCGAAATATTTCAGATCATTAGGGTCAGGAGGGTTGGACAGAATATGCTCATTCTTCTTGTGAGATCTCAGGAATAATTCAAACGAATGTGACCACAAAAAATAGTTGGTCCCATTCAATTTAATTGTGGTAGCCAAATTCTATTTAGAATCTGAGGACTTCATCATAGGAGGAACCTGAGTAGTAGCAGATTAGAGAAGTGCTAAATGATCTAATAGCAGGCAACGACGGTCGTAATAGAAGGTGGCAGCAAGATGTTGGCGCCAAAATCGACAGCAAAGGATGTCGGCACTGAAATTGACAAAGGACGTCAACGCTAAAATTAACAGTAAGGGATGTCAGTTGTAGCAAGTGGTGTAAGTAGTGGTGGGAGAAAGGAAAAAAAAAGTCAGAGAAGGAGAATTGACTCTGATACATTGTAAAAGAGAAAGAGATAATTTACTTCTATCACATAATATGAATACATGTAGGTATTTATATATATAAAGAGGGGGAGTGCATCCTATAATTATGGTATATCGATCACTTAATCCTTAAAATCAAGCTAATCATAATCCCTACAATTAAGGATCTTATCCATATAATCAAGCTAATTGAAATCAATCATGATCCATACAATTAAGGGTATATGTGGAAGTATTCAACAAGAACTATAATAACATTGAACTTAAGATACCATTGTCAAGAAGCTTATTTAAATCCGTATTTTGACTTCTTAAGCTTACACACCATATGCCCCTTTCCTGTAATTGAAAAACCCTTAGGTTGGTCCATATAACTACTTTATCTAATTCAAAAAGGTAATTTTCACATCCATTTGATATAACTTTAAATCATAATAAACTACAATTGCCATAATAATTCTTAGTGAGTCTTTTTCTGAGATAGGAGAAAAAGTCTCTTTGTAATCAATACCATCTTTCTGAGTAAAACCTTTGGCAACAAGTCTAGCCTTGTATCGTTCGATATTGTCATTAGAGTCATGCTTTGTCTTAAAGACTCATTTACATCCAACTGTCTTTGACCCTTTAGGAAATTCAGTAAGTTCCCAAACTTTATTATGGTCTATTGATTTCAACTCTTGAATCATGATGTCCAACCACTTAAAGAATTAACACTTTCCATGGCTTGTGAAAATGAAATTGTAGGATCGTAGAGTGCGATAGAAGAGGGGTGAATATTGCGTTTGAAAAACTTATTTGGATTTAATCAAATTACGTAGCGAAAAAGTGAACACAAGAAAAATAATCGCTAACACTGTTTATTTTTACTTGATTCGGAGAGTATGACAGCTCCCACTCTAAGGCCCATGGTCCTTGACCATTTACTTTGGACAATTCTATAAGTCACGAATAATTTTACAAATATGCAATGTTAAGTACAAAAAATACTAAATATACCAACAACTTTTAGGGAAATGAAGAAGTGGTGCGTTGTTATCGGAGCAGTATTTTGTCATCTCTGGATCACTTCGGAGTAGCACACGAGAGCACAAAGGTTGTAGGAAAATTATTTTTGAAGTATCTGGTTGAAACCCCTTATAAAGGGGCATATAGGTGACCGAATGCCTATAGGGGTGCCCGTGTTGCCATGATCCAGCTGCATCCCAATCTGCTACCTGGTCCAAGCCTTATCCATCTCGGGCGCCTGACAACCTCTGGGGCGCCTGTGTTGCTGATGTGGCGACTCCAACTAGCGTAAGCCAACTTAGCCTTGCCAAGGCTGAGTTACAGGCACATGGGTGCCCAGACCTCTCGGGTGCCTGTGTTCTCGGGCGCCCGAGTCCTCTCAGGCGCCTGAGTTGCCGCCAGTCTTTCAAAGTCCTTAGCTATAACACAGAGTTAGTCCAAACAATAATAACATGTAAAGTAAATGCATGCAAGATAGCCAGTGTTGTCCGATCTTGACTTCAGGTTTCAACTGAAACCCTAGGTCGGACCAACGCTTACTATTCTCTCTTTCGTGGAACGCGTCCTCATCTACTCCACTCTGGAGAAGTTACATGTTGCCAACCGGTACCTCCAGTTGGACTTTTGCTTGGCCATCGAAGACTTTGGATCTCAAGACTACCATATCTCAACCCATCCCTACTTCTGTCCGTTGTCCTCGCTCGGCTAAGACTCCTGCCCGATCTTCCAGATTAGGACTATGGTACCCGACCCCCGGTCAGGTCTTCGTGCCCAGTCTTCTGAACCAGGTCTTCGTGCCCAGCCCTCGACCAGGTCTTCGATGTCTAACCCTTGGTCGGGACTTCGTGCTTAACCCTGCGGATCAAAACTTCATGCCTAGTTATACTAGGACTTTCCTGCACACTTAGTGTGACACATTAGATCACCACAGACCATAACTTTGAACCTTTACCAACATCAAAATCAGGTTTGATTATCTGGTGCTCCCAGCACCAACAGAAACTGCATCTTCATCAATACTTAAGTTAAATTCTGACTCTTATAGATAAACCAAATAATCATTCAGAATAACTGATCTTCTTTCCCTTTCAGACCTTCTTAACGCTACTGCTTGTGGTTCATTAATATTAGTTCATTGTGAACAACATCATGAAGTATTTGGTCATTCATTTGTTGTTCTTGTAGGTTGTCAAAATGTTCATCGACCATAGGAACAACAACTTGAGAAGAAGTGTAACGACCTGGCCCGTCTACCGGCCCATTTACCGGTCCTCACGACCGTCGTACCGTCGTACCATCGACCATCGACCATGTCGTTACTCATACTAGGTCTTCCCACCCCTGGGTGTGAATTTTTGCCTTCCCAGGATTCGAACCCTAGACCCAGGCTTAAATCTAGTTCTGTAACGCCCGCTTTTTTGTTTTGTTATTTTTTGCAAAGCGGCGTTACGTTAACATACATAGGGGCATGTGAACATCGTAATGCAGCGGAATAATTTAAACTTACACATACATGCACCTAACTACCATTCCTAACATAATGGCATGGGAACTTAGCATATTAACATCATACTTAACATTATGTCATAAATCATACTTAACATTATGTCATAAAGTCACATAGGTCATCCATTAAGCACATAAGTAGCAAATGTAAAGTTTTAGCATAAGACTTGTAAATATATCTTTTCTTGGCCAAGTCACTACCACACACACATTCCTGCCCCTCCTGCTGTTTCCTCATCGTCCTCCTACTTGATCTGCGGTATAAAGAAAATAAGACTATAAGCACATAGGCTTAATAAGACTCTTTCCTACTCACTAAAACCATTCATCACTTAATCATAAGCACATGAAACATTAACATAACTTGGTGCTTTACATAGGATATATGCATCTAAAATCATTTAGCATGACATTGTTCTTACGTAGTACATGAACATAAAATACACTTAACATGGCATGATACATGACATAAACATAAACATAAATATACTTAACATGGCATGATTTCTTACATAACATATGGGTATCTTCTTAACATAAGCATAAACATAAGACGTTTACTATCATGCATAATTCTTATCATGAAACATAAGCATAAAACATTACTATCATGGCATTATGCATAACATGAATGAATGCATGAGTCAAATGCATATACATAAGGATGCTTAACTTTTAAAATCATACTTTTAAATACTTAAACATAATCATCACATCATTGGGGTCCCCGGCTTGTACTGCATACATACATCATGTGCGCGCATCCCTAAGTAAATACGAGGTAACTAGTCTTGACCTACTAGGGTAAGGACAGCTACGGTAGTCCCAGAACCGTGGACAGCATAGTCGGTAGTCCAGAACCGGGGCGTTCTTAAGGTGCTCATCCCTGTTGGACAGCTTCGATAGTCCCAGAACCGTGGACAGCATAGTCGGTAGTCCAGAACCGGGGCGTTCTTAAGGTGCCCATCCCTTGGACCCATACTTCGGTCCGGTACAAGCCCATTCATAAAGTAAAATAACTTTACATGCTTCATCATTCATAAGACATTCATAGCATACTTAGACATAACATAGCTTTGTTACATGAAGCATGACATAAAGCATACTTGACCTTTCATTGTTCATACATAATGCATAGCATCATTATGCCTTAAAGGCATAAACATTATCTTCATTCGTAAAACATGGAATGCTTACATAAAACATCATTCTTGTTCATAGTGCTTGCATTAACTTCATTCATAAAACATGGCATGCTTACATAAAACATCATTCTTGTTCATAGTGCTTGCATTAACTTTGTTCATAAAACATGGCATGCTTACATAAAACATCATTCTTGTTCATAGCGCTTGCATGATCATGGCATATAAGGTAAGCATTGCATTATATTCATAGAACATGACATGTTTACATAGACCATCATCCTATTCCATAGAGCTTGCATGATCATGATACATGAGGTAAGCATTGCATTTCGTGCATAAGCATAGTGTCTATCACAAGCATGCATAGGTAGGACTTCTATAAATATGCTACATACTATCTAAGTGCATGGCATAGAACATAAGACATTCATGAATAAACCCTATTAAGCATGACATCTAACATAAACATACCAAACATGAAACATAGTACTTAAGGTTAGGGTTATAGGTAACATAATTTCTACCATATGCTTGAACCTTTATATATACATCATAATAAGCCATAAACCATCATTCTTAAAACCCTAACTCCACCTAAACCCCATTTAATTTGCTTGGCCGAAACTTGTAAGGAAGGGGTTCCATCATTCAAATGACATGTAAGGTAGCATAAGGATAAGGAAAAACCATACATTACCTATAAGGCCATAGGAAGCTATTTGGGCTCATGTTTAGGGCCCTACTTCTTAGGGTTGGCCGAAACTTGCAAGGCCATGGGTACATGGAAAATTTTCATAAAATTCCCAATTAAAAATTTAACACCAACCATACCATACCATAGGGGCCTTTGGAACCCATACTTGAAGTAACCCTAACTCCTTGCCCCAAAACCCATCTTGGCCGAAACTTGTAGGGTTGCAAGGCCACGTGAAAATTCACATAAATCACCTTCAACCTCCCCTTGTATCATGTGGATACACAAGGTACATACTTGAAGGGTTAGGTCCAATCCTAACCATGGAATCATGGTGATGGTCCCAAACCCTAAAGGGTCTTAGGGTACTCCAAAAATTCCCCAAAATTATATTTATTCTACATTCATCATGATAACACATTAGAAAGCATGAGGGAGGTTTTTAACATCACCTTGGACCCAATACCTATGGTGGCCGATAGTTATAGGGTTAGGGTTCATGGTTTTTTTTTCAACACAAAATCCCAAACAAAACTTCATATTATGATAAACTTCAAGGAGAACTATTATACCACAGGTGAGGGAGTCTTACTTTGATTTATCTTGGTTATAAACCTTAGATAGGGAAGAGGATGAAGATCTTGTTGTCTCTTGACCACCCCTAGCCTTGGTAACCTTGTAAGTAGCCCCTAGATCTTGAAGATGAAGCCTTCTTGTGAAGCTTCTCCAAAGGGAAACCCCCCTTATGGGTTTCGGCTAGAGAGAGGAAGAAGAAGGAGAGGAGAGACTTGGTGGATGAAGAGAAGAGGAATGACTTATCTTAAGAGTTAAGTTGTCATCTCTCTCATTTATACACAATGAAGAGGGGCAAGTGAAGAGACATGGTGCCTCCTCTCATGGTGACTCTTCACTTCCTTTAGCCTTAACAAAAATCTACTTCATTCCCTCATAACACTCCCTTGCTAGGTGAATTGGTTAGTGCATGCATGGTGGTACAATAGGTCCAAGGTTCAATCCTTGGTGCATGCACTAATTTTTTTTTATTTTTCTTTATTATTTTCAAAAATTCCTTTAAAACTCACCCATAATCATGCTAATATTCTTCATTAAAATCCATTTATATTTATATTAAATTTTACCAAAAATCCACTAATAACCATGGTACTAGAAAAGCCCATATAAAACTCATTAGTACTTAGTTTCTCAATTTAAATGAGAAAATCATGGATTTCTAGGCTAAGGTTCGTACTAATATCTCCAGGTCCCTCGGAAAATTATCTAGACATGATCAATATTTTAAAGAAAATATTGAGAAAATTTTCCGGGTCGTTACAATCCCCCATACCTCGTGAAAGTTCGTCCTCGAACTTAGAAGAGCTCCGGGTACTTGCGTCTCATCTCGTCCTCGCGTTCCCAGGTAGCTTCCTCGAACCGTTGACTTTGCCATAGGACCTTAACTAAGGGTACCTCCTTATTCCTTAGCTTTTTGACTTCCCGATCCAAGATCTGGATAGGTCTGCTTTCATAACTTAGGTCCTCCTGAACTTGTACTGTCTGTGGCTCGATCACTTGATCCATATTTAGGATACACTTTTTAAGCATTGACACATGGAACACGTTATGGATACCCGACATCCCTGGAGGCAGCTCTAGTTCATATGCCACCTTACCGACTCTTTTCAGGATCAGGTACGGCCCCACATAACGCGGACTTAGTTTTCCTTTCTTCCCAAATCTTGTCACTCCTTTCATAGGAGCCACTTTGAGGAATACCAAATCTCCAACATTAAATTTCAGTGGTCTACGCCGGACATCTGCATAACTCTTCTGCCGGCTCTGAGCAGCTTCTATCCGTTGTCGTATCTTCTGTATAGCTCGGGTGGTGCTGTCGATGACATCCGTTGTGAATCCCATTTCCTTCTTTTCACCACCTTCGTACCAACAGATCGGAGACCTACATCTCCTCCCGTACAAAGCTTCATAAGGTGTCATTCCGATAGTAGCTTGGTAGCTATTGTTGTAAGCGAATTCCGCTAAACATAGATATCGACACCAGCTCCCTTTGAAATCCAAGGCACAAGCTCGCAACATGTCCTCTAGTACTTGATTCACTCGTTCAGTTTGCCCGTCAGTCTGAGGGTGAAAGGCGGTGCTAAATCGTAATTTAGTGCCGAGAGACTTCTGAACACACTCCCAAAAATGCGAGGTAAAGCGACCATCCCTATCTTAGATGATGGTCTTGGGAACTCCATGAAGTCTGATTATCTCCTTAACATATAATTGAGCCAGTTGCTCAATTGAATAAGTCATCTTGATTGCCAGGAAGTGAGCAGACTTCGTCAGCCTGTCCACAATTACCCAAATCGCATCATATCCATTCGTAGTCCTGGGAAGTCCTGAAATAAAGTCCATAGAGATGTCTTCCCACTTCCACTCCGGAATCGCGAGTGGCTGCAGAACTCCTCCGGGTTGCTGGTGTTCTTCTTTTACTCGTTGGCAAGTCATGCAAGTACTAACATGCTGAGCCACATCCCTCTTCATACCGGACCACCAAAACTTCTCCTTCAGATCTTGATACATTTTGGTGGATCCTGGATGCATCGAATAAGGGGTTCCGTGAGCTTCTGCCAGTATCTCCCTTCGAAGCTCCGGATCATTAGGAATACATAGACGATCCCCAAGGTAGAGTACTCCCCCGTCGGCGATTCGAAAACCATCGCCCTTTCCTTCTAGAATCTCTTGTTTGATTCTCCGAAGACTCAGATCACCATTTTGTTTTTCCAATATGTCCTCAAACAGCGTGGGTGATATTATCATGGTGGAAAGCCGTCCGGAGATGACCTCGACTCCAAAATTCATAATTTCTCTTTCGAGTGGTCGGGGTAATATAGATATGGACATCAAGGTGGCACTTGACTTCCGGCTGAGTGCATCGGCCACTCTGTTTGCCTTCCCTGGATGGTAGAAGATCTCGCAGTCATAGTCCTTCACCAACTCAAGCCATCGGCGTTGTCTCATATTCAGGTCTTTCTGAGTGAAGAAATATCGCAGACTCTGGTGGTCTGTATAAATCCTACACTGCGCTCCATACAGATAATGCCTCCATATCTTAAGAGCGAAGACCATTGCGGCCAGTTTCAGATCATGAGTGGGGTAATTCTGTTCATGTTCCTTGAGTTGTCTAGAGGCGTAGGTAATTCTGTTCATGTTAATTGTAACGACCTGGCCCGTCTACCGGCCCATTTACCGGTCCTCACGACCGTCGTACCGTCGTACCGTCGACCATCGACCATGTCGTTACTCATACTAGGTCTTCCCACCCCTGGGTTTATATCATTGCATCGACCGTGCCATTTCTATTCAAGGTTTATAAGCAAGATCAAGGAAGGTAAGACTCCCTCACCTGTGGTATAATAGTTTCTGAGTTATTTTCATGATGCAATGATTTGTTTGGACTATATGTGGAGAAAACCAAAGTTATGGCCCTTGTAACTTTCAGCCACCATAGGTTCCTATGGTTGGGTTTGGATCTAACTCTCAAATGATGTTTCTTGTGTTTTCTCATGTTGGAAAAGGTGTTAATAGGGGTTTATGTGAAAGTTTTACATGGCTTAGGGCCCTTGTAACTTTCGGCCAAGAGGGGTTTTAGGGCAAGAAGTTAGGTTTAACTCCAAGCAAGGGTTCAAATGGCTTCTATGGTATTATATGTAAGGTAATAGATGTGAATTGGGCATTTTATGAATTTTTCATGGGCTTGTGATCCTCTTTGAGTTTCGGCCAACTCATGATTTAGGGCTAGGACTTGGAGTTAAATCCAAAGAAGGGATTAAATGGTTTTCTATGGTATAGTATGTATGGTATGGAATGTTAATCATGACCTATGTGAATTTCTCATGGACTTATTGACCTTTAGGGTTTCGTCCAAGACCCTAATTTAGGGTTTGGTTTGGGCTAAGGTCTCAAGGATGCTTGAGTATAGGGTATTAAGATGTAAGTATATGGTTAAGCAAGATGTGAGGATATAGCTCAATTGGTATTCAGGATTCATAAAGAACTAGATTTAAGCCTGGGTCTAGGGTTCGAATCCTGGGAAGGTAAAAATCCACACCCAGGGGTGGGAAGACCTAGTATGAGTAACGGCACGGTCGATGGTCAACGGTGCGACGGTACGACGGTACGACGGTCGTGAGGACCGATAAATGGGCCGGTAAATGGGCCGGTAGACGGGTCGGGTCGTTACAATAAAAAGGCGCCTTTTTATTGTAACGACCTGGCCCATCTACTGGCCCATTTACCGGTCCTCACGACCGTCGTACCGTCGTACCGTCGACCATCGACCGTGTCGTTACTCATACTAGGTCTTCCCACCCCTGGGTGTGGATTTTTGCCTTCCCAGGATTCGAACCCTAGACCCAGGCTTAAATCTAGTTCTTTATGAATCCTGAATACCAATTGAGCTATAGCTCAATTGGTATTCAGGATTCATAAAGAACTAGATTTAAGCCTGGGTCTAGGGTTCGAATCCTGGGAAGGCAAAAATCCACACCCAGGGGTGGGAAGACCTAGTATGAGTAACAGCACGGTCGATGGTCGACGGTACGACGGTACGACGGTCGTGAGGACCGGTAAATGGGCCGGTAGACGGGCCGGTAGACAGGCCGGATCGTTACAAGAAGTAATGGGCAAAGGTATTTGTACCTTAACGTCTTGAATTTCTGCATCACGTGATTTAATACTCCCACTAGTTTCACCATTCTCAATGAACCTATCATTCCCAGTTTAAATAATTTTCATAGAATGATTAGAATAATAAAATATATACCCTTTAGACTTTTCTGGATAACCAATGAAAAATCCACTAGTTCTCCTTAAGTCCTTTTTTTATATGGATTATAAATTCTTACTTTCACCGGGCAACCCCAAATATATAGGTGTCTTAAACTAGGTTTCCTTACAATTCACAGTTCAAAAGGAGTTTTTGAAACTACCTTATTAAGAACCCTATTTAACAAGTATATAGTGGTTTTCAAAGCGTACATTCACAAAGATAAGGGTAACGAATAATAGCATAACATGCTCCTAACAATAACCACTAGAGTACGATTATGCCTTTCTGCAATACCATTTTGTTGTGGTATCTCAGGCATTGTGTATTGAGCATAAATGTTATGTTGTAATTGTAGGGTTTTTCGGGCCACGAAAACCGCTTTTTCGCGTCGCGGAAACCCCGAAAGCCCCAATAGCAAGGATCCGAGCGAAGAAAGCCATTTCAAAAATTACGAGTGCTCGTTTACATGCTTCAAAACTCGATCTACTCCTAGATCTAAAGAGGGATAAACATTTTACCTTTGATGCGTGCCCCGTATAATCCCGTTCGCTCCTTTTGGATGTCGAATCTCTAGGACGTCAAGTGCCGTCCCTCTAGAAGTATCCACGCGAACAAAAATAGATGGATGAAATCCTTTAGGTGTGCTAGCACCTTGTAGGATTCGGCCAAGAGGAGAAGAAGAAGAAGAACTCCAACAATTGGAGAGGAAGAAGAGAAGACACACTTAAAGGAAAAATGAAACAAAACCACCTTTTGTTCTCCCATGGTGGTCGGCCACTTAATGGCCATTAAGTGGCCGGCCATAATGGCCACTAATGGCCATTAGGTGGCCTTCCTTAACCCCCTTTCAATTTGAATTCAAATTCAAATGGGGGGAAACCAAGCCAAGTCATCACTTGGTCAAGTCAAGGTGAAGTGGCCTTTTGGTCAAGTCAAACTTACCTTTTGTGGAATTTCCATATTTAGTCAAGTCAAACTTGACTCCATTTCTTCTCCCATGTCAAGTCTAACTTGAAGTGGAACCAAGTCAAGTCAAACTTGATTTGGATTTGGGTCAAGTCAAACTTGCCTTTTATGGACTTTCCATATTTAGTCAAGTCAAACTTGACTCCATTTCTTCTCCCATGTCAAGTCTAACTTGAAGTGGAACCAAGTCAAGTCAAACTTGATTTGGATTTGGGTCAAGTCAAACTTACCTTTTATGGACTTTCCATATTTAGCCAAGTCAAACTTGACTTCATTTTTTCTCCATCTATTTGTTCTTTGCGTGTGACCCTATAGGTTCTTGTAACGTTGGCAATGCTTCTAACCTCTTAGAAACATAAGCAATGAGCGGTATCTAGCAACACATCATTGCTACCCAAGTTACAAGAATGTTGAGATTCAACATCACCAATGTGACTACTAATTATGACTTTCATAATATGTGATAATGTCCTTCTATCGTCGATATCTAGATTGATCTTATATGAAGCATAGACCGTGTCATCCTCCAATCAATCTATGTGTCTTGAACTCCAAGTAGACTCACTATAATCAAATAAGCTCAATATCTCATATTGCCTTATTTGGGCATGGCCATGCACTTAGTGATCTCACTCTATCAAGACCATGATATCTCTCCCGTCATATAGGAGGGATAGATCCCATCTACATCACTCACATCCCTCCGCATAATTTGTTACATACCCAGTAATCGCCTTTATAGTCCACCCAGTTACGGGTGACGTTTGACGAAACCAAAGTACATAACTCCTTATGTAGGGAACTATGGTGACTTCAGGTCTAAGGACTAATAGTCATACTAATAGTCACATGAGAAAGTATATGACACTCATATAACGATCCATGATACTTTCTCATGGCGGGCCATTCAGTATACATTCTCTAATGTATACCCATGTGTCAACTTGATATCTCATATCCATGACTTGTGAGATCAAGTCATCATGTTGACCTACATGCTAGTCTCTATGCATTAACATTGTCCTTGAATGTTAATACTTGACTAGGAATAATTAAGAGTAGTGTTCTCTATATCATCTCACTATCGATTCAACTAATCGATTGATATAGATAAGAACCTTCTACTCAAGGACGTTATTATACTAAGTTATTTGGCACCAATACACATAAGTACAATAACCATAAGAAATGCCTTTATATATAAGAAATGTATATACAAGAATATGATACAATGAGTCCAAAAAGTAATCATCATATGATTGGCTCTAGGGCTCTCACTAACAGTAATTATTTAGCAAATGGACCAGAGCATTGCCAAGAGTGTTGGTGCAGGAAGCACCATATCGAACCTTATTTTGATATTGGCAAAGGATTCAAAGTTAAGTACTATTTGTGATCTAATAAAGTTACTCAAGTGATCTAATAAGTCCTGGCCACGGGCTGGGCAACTAAGTCCTAATATAAGGCTGGGCAATAAGTCCTGGTCATGGACTGGGCACTAAGTCCTGGCCGAGGGCTGGGCACCTAAGACCTGACCAAGGGTTGGGCACTAAGACCTGGCCGAGGGCTGGGCACCGAAGACCTGGTTCGAGGAATTAGGCACTAAGACCTGGCCGAGGGCTGGGCACCGAAGACCTGCTTGGAAGGTGGGCACTAAGACCTGGTCGCGGATTGGGCACGAAGACCTGGTGAGTAAAGCTGGGCAAAAGTCCAACCGGAGGAGCTGGTTGGCAAAAGGTAAATTCTCCTGAGAGGAGTATGTGAGGACGTGTTCCCCGTAGAGGGAACATTAGGCGTCGGTTCGACCTAGGGTTCCATTTGGGAGACCCGAAGTCAGAACCAAGACAGCTACGACTGTAAAAATCTAACAATTCTTGCCTTGTTTGTTGTGGAACTAACCTTGGATGCAGGGACCAAAGGAACGTGTTTCTGCAGCTCAGAACGCCCCAAAGGAGAGGGGCAGCAGCTGGGCTAGGCGCCCGGGAGGTCTCGAGCGCCCAAGGTCAAAGCCAAACGAACAGCTAAGCAAGAATCACTTCGGAAGCTTACTGGGACAGGCGCCCTCAAGGTCCCGGGCGCCCTGATGGTCCCGGGCGCCCTGGATGTCTCGGGCGCCCTGGGTCCAAGCCAACCAGTGATCGAAGCAAAATCAGCTGCGAAGCCAAGCAGACCAAGTCAACCAGGGCGCCCCTAGTGTCCCGGGCGCCCCCGTCAGCTCCGAGGCCGATTCTGGAGGGATAAGCGTTGACCGAGCTGCAGATGAGGTTTCTCGGATCCGTAGGCACGTGTCAGGCGCCCCCAGCGTCCAGGGCGCCCCTAGGAGCAGTATAAAAGGGGCTCGACCCCTAAGGCTTCAACATCACTTTTTCCAACGCCTCTACTCTCTTCGTTCAAGCGCTCTACTCTGGCAAACTCCGTTCTCGACATTCTAGCGCCAACGACGACCCTCCGCTCCAAAGTACGATCCACACCGGAAGTCGGTAACGAAGAGTACATTTGTTTAGTTACTGCACTCATATTGTAATAATTTCTGTAACCTTTTTGCGCTACTATAGAATTGCCCACAGTAAATGGTCAAGGACCGTGGGCCTTGGAGTAGGAGCCGAACGTGACTCCGAACCAAGTAAAACTACTTGAGTTCTGTGTGTTTTGTTTAAATTCCGCTGCGTACTTTCTCTTTTCAATCCGAAACGTTTTCACGATATTCACCCCCCCTCTATCGTGTTTACTCGATCCAACAAGTGGTATCAGAGCGGGATAGCTCAAATTTGGTGCAACCACCAATTTGGGAGTTTTTTCGGATTTAAGAAATTTTTCATTTTATTTCTTTTCTTTTTCGTTAATCGAGGTTGGTGCAACACCACTCGATCTTTTTCGCCTTTTTCAATTTTGAATTCTTATTTTTTTACCATAAGTCAGAATTGATAAAACGATCAATTTTTGAAAATTTATCATAAACTTTTGTTCCTATTATTTTAATATTTTTTTCGAAATTCGTGCTACCTTAATTCGAACAAATTTTCTCCCAAACATTGAAGTCTTACTTTTTCATCTTTAATCAGAATTGATAAAGCCAACATTTTCAAAAATTTGTCAAAATTTTTTTTATTATTTTTTATTATTTCTACCTCGAAATTCGTGTAATATTTTTGTTGGGCTATTTTTTTCTTTCTCCCGTACTACTAATCCAAGACCAAGTCTTGGTACATTCTATTATTTCTTTTGTGTGCAAGGATTATTTTAAATGGCCAACCAAGAGTGGAACAGTGCCCGTCCACCGCTATTCTCCGGCGAAAACTTCAATTTTTGGAGAAGTAAAATGGAGTCCCTTCTGAAGGCCCGCATGGACTTATGGCAGATCATCCAAACGGGATTCTCTTTTCCCATGGAAGATGAGTTATCAATCGAGTGGGACAAACTGGATGAACAAACCCTCAACCAAATCGAGACCGATGCGAGGGCAACTGCAATCCTACAATGTGGCCTAACCAAGGAGCAACTCGAACTAGTAGGTCCATTCAGATGTGCTAGAGAGATTTGGAAAAAATTGATCAACCTTCATCAAGAGATCTCAGATGAAGAAGAAGATCAGGTAAGTTATCTTGCACTCTCGGTCCAAGCACAGACAGCTGAGTCATAGTCTGAACCTGAAATTGAACCAGAATCAGACGATGAATTGACTGAGACGGTAACTGATTTCAAATTCTTTTCAAAATTAGAATTAAATAATCAAACAGATACTGTAATGGTCGAGGAAGGTGTAAATTCTATTGCAGAGAAAACTCCAAAAGAACCACCAAAGAAGGAGCCTCAACCAGCACCCGAGTCCGACTCAGACACGGAATCAAAAGATGAGTCTAGATCCGAGACGGTAAGAATCAAGGGGGAGATTCCCAATAAGGAATCAAAAGGTAAAATTATAAATTCAAATTTGAAAAATCATGTAATTTGTTACACATGCAGGGAGAGAGGGCACTACAAAAGTAAGTGTCCTACTCGTAAGATACGAACGACACCATCAACGGCGACAAGGAACCAGTTCCAAAAGCACGAAAGGACAAAAGTCGCATCCAATGCTTCAAGTGCCAGGAGTTTGGGCATTACAAAGATGAATGCACAAATAGAAGAGCCAAAGATCCAGGACAACCTATCAATATGGGTAACTTTAATTTATATCAAAATCCACTTTTTACCATGAATGTAGATAGTTTACTTAATCTCCCTCGATCAAATTTAGATATGGATGCATGCTTAAATAACTTAATGAAATCATGTATATTAATAAATTCAAAATTCAAAATTCAAAATGTTAAGACAAGAAAATGAGACTTTGAAAATTAAAATTGATATACAAGAACAACTAATTAATAATCTTGCAAACTTAGAAAATCCAGAAATTTCCCCTCATTATAATTTTACTTAGCTTTTTATGCTTGAATTTAGAATTAGATAGTTTAAGGACAAACGGTTTAATTAAAATTTGAACAACATAGTAATGGGTGGAGGTGAGATGATAGTACGTTAGGGAAGCCTTTCTAATTAGGTCAAGTATACACTACTTGGTCTGTTTAGTCTGGTGAAACTAGACGAAGCTACCGATCCAAGACCCAAGCTAGTTAGACCAAAATCTTTCAAGAAGTAACTCGAAGATGAATTTTCTGTAAAAGGCTTTGTCAAGGAAAGGGTTGATGATCCAATAAGGCTACGGCCAAAGAAGGCCTAGTGCCTCGCTAAGACCTGGAAGCCAATTCTAGAAAATCAAATTTACTTTACTATTGTCAGATTTGAATCTAACACAAATTTTAAGTAGATCTTAGATTTAACACTAATTCAAAGATAAAAATTAATGCATCTCACATAACAGTTAAGAATATCCTGTTTTGTCACTTAGAAATGGGCGAGATGCTTAGGACCAAAAAGTTTAGTCCAACCCAACCAACCTTACAAACTGAATTGATTTCAAATTTCAGAATTCAAACTTTAATAAATGCTTTCAAAATTCAAAATTCAATTCAACTGAACAACTTTCAAATTCAATTCAACTGAACAACTTTAAAAATTCAACTTAGTTATTCTCAAAAATTCAACTTAATTATTTTCAAAATTCAACTTAACAAATATTAAAATTTAAAGTTAAATTTCTAATTAATTTCAAAATCTTCAAAAATCATTTTAACTTCTTGAACTAAGATTTAATGTTTCAGATCAGTATACTTAAAATTGCTCACCTTAGGGTTCTTTTGCTCATCTACCTAAGAATTACTTAATTTTTGCAAACATTTCTATACAAAGAAATTCCTTTGGACAATCAATTTTTTTGCAAAAATAAATCTCGCAAAAAGTCAGCTCGGGGTTTAGTCAGAACTCTTTTTCATTTTCACTTAGAAAAATGTCTACAGTCCAGGCTTTTGATATTTATATATATATATAATTTTTTTGACTTAAGTATTTTTTAAAATTTCTCCTGTACTTGTGTCCCCTCTGGTATTGTTCAAAATCATTTTAAACATAGAATCTCCCTGTTGTAATTCTTTACCATTTTCAAAAAGAGGGAGAAAATAAAGAAATTGCTTTTCAAATCATTAAAACAAAATAATCTTCAAAAGTTTTTTTAAACTTAGCATTTTTGTTGAAGTTCTTTCTATTTGAATCAAACCCTAAGACTTAGAGGAGGATTAACTTGTGGTCAACAAGCCTCCTAGGACCGTGTCAGGTTTAGGGGGAGTTCAAATTAAAAGAAGAAGTTTAAAAACACTATGTTTTCAAACTATCACTCATGTTTTTCGAAGACTATGCTATCATTTCAAAATATGTCCTTCAAATACTTAGTTTCTCGAAATATTAATACTTCAAAATACATTTTAAGAATTGTGCTTGATTCCCTTTTGATTTTGACAAACCCTAAAGACACAAAGGAAGTCTACTTCATGATCTACAAGGACTCCTACGAAGTGTCAAATTTAGAGGGAGTCTAAATCGAAAGAAATTATTTCTGACAATTATTTTTCAAAATTATTAGATAATTCTTATAATTTGAATCAAACCTTAAAACTCAAAGGAAGAGTACTTGAAGTCAACAAGCTTCCTAGGACTTGGTCAAGTTTAGGGGGAGATCAAATTAAAAGAATTATTGAGCATTTTCAAAATTATATGTTTTCATGCACTGCACTCTTAAAATCCATTTGAAAACATAAATAATTTTTCTTTCAAAATAATATCCTTTTAAATTATTTTGCTTATATATATACCATCACTTTCAAAATTTTACTTTACTTTGGAATACTTTTAAAATCCATTTAGAATACTTTTGAAAATAATACTTACTTGACTTTGAAATTTTTCCAGGACACTTAGGGAAATGTCCTTGTAGTTAACAAGGTTTCCTAGGATTGTGTCAGACTGGAAAAGAAACCGAGTCAAGTATTATATTTTCAAAATAAAATTAAAATTATTTTTAAATAATATCTTTCAAAAGTACTTCTATTTTTCAAAATATAATGTTTTCAAAAGTACTAATACTTTTAAAGGCAATAATGTTCTAAGTGCGTGAATTTTCTCAAAGACTTGCCTACAGATACAAAAAAAATTTTACTTTTCAAAGTGGAGTTTTGTTGGTGCAATTTAAAGTCTTTTGCAATGCCTTCAAGAGTCATATTAAGTGTTTTTATGTTTTCAAAACTCATAGGCTCCGATACATAATTTTTAAAAAAAAAACTTATTTCAAAATATATTTCTTTATTGATATTTTGCCAAGGGGGAGAGCAAGAAAGAGAGAAAGGAATTTTTCTATATTTAACTTTTATCTCTTTTTCAAAAAGCAAAGCAAAAATTTCTAAGTACTTTAAATTGTTTTTTGCTAAGTGCTGTTAAAATTTCAAACTACTTCAAGTCCTTTCAAATATTTCTAGTGCTTCAAAATTTTCTAAGTATTTCTAAGTGTTTCAAATTTGTTAAGTGCATGTTTTTTTCCCTAAGTAAAATTTTCCTTAGTAAACAAAATTTGTCTGAACAAAAACTTTTTAAAAAATTTTGGCAAATATTTCTAAGTAAAGTTTTTGTTGGTGAAAAACTTGTCTAGAAATTTCTTAAAGATTTTGTTTTTCAAAATACACAAAGTATTTCCAAGCAAATTCTTCTAAGTGTGCAAATTCTTTTAAAACAAATTTGAACATTTTTTTTGGAAAATGTGGCTTCAAAATTTTGCCTAAGTAAAAATTCTTTTTGCAAAGCCTTGTAAGTAAAAGTTTTTTAACAAAATTTAGGTTTGCAAAACTTTTCAAAATTAAAAACTTTGTTCGCCCATGTATGTTTTTGATATATGTCAAAGGGGGAGGAAAGGTCAGAGTTAAGTATCAAAGTTAAGTATTATAAAGGATTTCTTTTCAAATCTACATTTATTCTGTTCATAACTGTTATACTTCAGTGATTGACTGTTACACTTTAGTGATTGGCTGTTATACTTCATTGATTGTTACATTCTTTTCCTGTTATACTTCATTGATTGTTACTTTCTTTTCTTATTAGTTATAAATTTTTACTTAACTTTGAATTGTGTTGCCATAAATCAAAAGGGGGGAGATTGTTGGTGCAGGAAGCACCATATCGAACCTTGTTTTGATATTGGCAAAGGATTCAAAGTTAAGTACTATTTGTGATCTAATAAAGTTACTCAAGTGTGCAGGAAAGACCTAGTTAATCTAGGCAATAAGTCCTGACCATGGGCTTGTTGGATCGAGAGAAACGATAGAGAGGGGTGAATATCGTAAAACGTTCGGATTAAGAAGTAGAGAATGCACAACAGAAATTAACACAAACACACGCAAACACCAAGGTTTTTACTTGGTTCGGAGTCGTGGTCGGCTCCTACTCCAAGGCCCACGGTCGTTGACCATTTTCTGCAATTCTATATGTGCGCAAAAACAGTTTACAAGAAGTATTACAAGACTAGTGCAGTAAACTTTAAAAGAAGCTCTTCGTTACCAACGCCCATTGTAGATTGTATTTTCGGAGCAGAGGGACGTCATCGGCGCTTGTATCTCAAGTCGGGAGATTTTCAGAGCAGAGCGTGAGCGTAGAAGAGCGTGAATGCGTTGAAAGAATTGATTGCTTGAAGCCTTGGGGTCGAGGGACTTTTTTATAGCCCCTGGGGCGCCCGGAACGTCGGGGGCACCCCCACCCCCCCCCCCACGTGTCAGCTAATCCGAGTTCCTCTCGGTCAGCTCTGATCCCTTCAATCTCGGGATCAGGCTTTGACGGGGGCGCCCGGGACGCTGGGGGCGCCCGAGTTGACTGGGTCACCTCTTATCCGTTTGGCTTCGCTGGCTTCTGCTTCGTTAGCTTAAACTGGGGGCGCCCGGGTCGCTGGGGGCGCCCGGGAGCATGGGGGGCACCCGGGAGCACGGGGGCGCCCCGCCCATAAGTTGCCGAAGTACTTCTTTTGCTTCATCTATTTTGTGTTCACCTTGGGGGCGCCCGGGACACTCCGGGCGCCCTACTCAGCTGCTGCCTCACTCCTTTGAGGCTCTCTGAGCTGCAGACACTCGTTCCTTCGGTCCTGCATCCAGGGTTAGTCCAAAACAACATAAAGCAATAATATGTTAGTTTTATACAGTCTTAGCTGTCTTGGTTCTGACTTTGGGTCTCCCAAATGGAGCCCTAGGTCGAACCGACGCCTACTGTTCCCTCGACGGGGAACGCGTCCTCACCTACTCCTCTCGGGAGAATTTACCTGATGCCAACCGGCTCCTCCGGTTGGACTTTTGCCCAGCAGTCCTTCGCTAGGTGCCTAGCTGTCCTTCGCCAGGTCTTCAGTACCAAGCCGTCCTTCGCCTGGTGCCTAGCAGTCCTTCGCTAGGTCTTTGTATCCTGGCATTCCTTCGCCAGGTGCCTAGCAGTCCTTTGCTAGGACTCTTCCTGCACACTTGAGTAACATGTTAGATAAACATTATACCTTAACTTTTGGACTCTTTTGCCATTATCAAAACACAGGTTCGACTTGGGTGCTTTCTGCACCAACAATCTCCCCCTTTTTGATTTATGGCAACTCTGGTTCAAAAAGTTAAGTTAATCAGAACAAGTAAACTGAAATTTTGTTTCCTTCCCCTGGAAGGAATCTCCCCCTAGATTTTTTAAAAGTTCGTGGGGTTTTTGAAAATATATTCTAAGTCTAAAGATGGATTTAATTTTACTTAGAATAATTTTCAACTTAAACTTTAAAGACATATTTTCTAAAATAATTTTGGTTGTGCACTTTTGGAAAATTTATACTTTTCAAAAATTTTAAGTTTAAATACTTAGATAAATTTAAAAACTTAAGTTTAAGTATTGCGAAGGATTTTGAAAACTTAAGTTTGAGTACTAAAGAAAATTTCGAAAATTTAAGTTTAAGTACTCAGAAAGTTTTTGAAAACTTAAGTTTAAAATACTTAGAGGGTTTTTGAAAACTTAAGTTTAAAATACTTAGGAAAATTTGAAAGATTTAAGTTTTAAGTGCTTAGGAAAAAAAAATTAGTTTTAAGTACTTTAGGAAAATTTGAAAACTTAAGTACTTAAGGAAGATTGAAAACTTAAGAACTTAGGGTTAAAGTACTAAGAAAGCTTTGAAAACTTTTAAATACTTAGAAAACCTTAGTACTTTTGAAAAATGAATTAAGTACTTTTTGAATATAGAGTTTGAAATTTTGGATTTAGAGAAAAACTTTTAAACTCTCCTTTCCTATCTCTCCCCCTTTGCCATATATCAAAAACAAAGAAGTATAGCAGAAACAGGATAATTAAATTGCATAAAAGACAATAATAACTTGCATAATTCATTGTACTGAATCAGTTCAAGATATGAATTAAACTAAATCAGTTTCAATTTTCTCTTTTAGGGTCCTGTCTAACCCAATTAACTACTTACTAACTGCTATAAGCAGTAATTTTCGCTAGGGTTAGTCAAGTGAAGTGTTATGTTCAAGATAGATTTTCTAAACTTGACACTTGATTACTGTGTAAGTTGTATTTAGTGCCCCAATTACTACAGATGCACTGACTTAAAGCATCTTAAATTAAGGCAAAGACCTAAGCATCTCAACCCATTCTAGGTTATCAATCAAAAGTACCCTAAGGTGCTTATGAGATGTTGGCTTCTAAATCTATAGGTGCATGCAGTTCTAGGGTTAGGGCCTAGGCTAAGTCCATTTACGAAAAAGCCCTAGTTTTGAAAGGGGTAGTTTTTTTAAAAACTTAAGTCGAAAATTTTATTTATTTTTAAAATTTTTCAAAAGTAAGTAAAAGCTGATTTTGAAAGCATTTTAAAAACTACTTTAAAAGCTGATTTTGAAATGAGTAAGAAAACCAACAGTTGACTAAATCTATTCTACCAAGCATAATCCTAATTGCCTTCTTAGTGAGCTGAACTCAGACTCAGGTAGGGGTTTGGTGAATATATCAGCTAAGTTAGATTTAGAGTCTACATGCTTAAGGACTATCTCACCCCTGGCTACATGATCTCTTACAAAGTGGTGTTTAACTTCTATGTGTTTGGTTCTGGAATGTTGGATTGGGTTCTTAGTTAGATTAATTGAGCTTATATTGTCAATGAATACCTGAGTTTGGCTGTAGTTGAGCTGGAAGTCCTTAAGAGTGTGCATCATCTATAAAAGTTGTGCTACACATTCTCCTAAGGCAACATATTCAGCTTCAGTTGTGGATAGGGCTACACAGTATTGTTTTCTGCTGCACCAACTTACTAGACTATTTTCTAACAGTTGGCAGCTTCCACATGTGCTCTTTCTATCTAATTTACAACCAGCATAGTCAGAGTTTGAGTATCCTGACAAATCAAAGGTTGAGGTTCTAGGGTACCAAATCCCTACATTTAGGGTGTCATTCACATATCTTAGTATTCTTTTTAGGGATGCTAAGTGTGTTTCCTTAGCACAGGTTTGGTATCTAGCGCACAGCCCTAAAGCAAAAAGATTGTCAGGTCTGATGGCTGTAAGGTACAGTAGACTTCCTATCATACTTCTATAGAGTTTAAGGTCTACTGGTTTACCATCAGGGTCACTATCTATTTTTATATTAGTGGCCATGGGGGTACTTATGCTTTTAGGGTTATCCATTTTAAATTTCTTTATTAGCTCCTTAGCGTATTTGGATTGATGGACATAGTTTCCATCCCTAGTTTGTTTAATTTGTAACCCTAGGAAAAAGTTAAGCTCACCAACAAAGCTCATTTCAAATTCATTTTCCATTATTTTAACAAATTTTTTTAGAAAGTTTGAGTTGGTGGGCCCAAAGATTATATCATCTACGTAGATTTGGGCAATAAATATATCTTTTCCTAGGGTCTTAATAAATAAGGTTGAGTCAATTTGTCCTTGTTTAAATTCTTTAGAAATTAAGTAAGTTGATAAGCGTTCATACCAGGCCCTAGGTGCTTGTTTTAGTCCATATAGTGCTTTAGTGAGATTGTAAACGTGGTCAGGTCTTTCTAAGTCCTCAAACCCAGGGGGTTGTCCTACATAAACTTCTTCTTTAATGAATCCATTTAGAAAGGCTGACTTTACATCCATTTGGTATAGCTTAAATCCTTTATGGGATGCAAAGGCTAATAACATCCTAATGGACTCAAGTCTAGCTACTGGGGCATATGTTTCGTCGTAATCTAACCCTTCTACTTGGCTGAATCCCTTTGCTACTAAGCGGGCTTTATTTCTGACTATTTCTCCTTGATCATTTAGCTTGTTCCTAAAGACCCACTTAGTGTCAATGATGGATTTGTCTTCAGGTTTAGGTACTAGTTCCCAGACTTGGTTCCTCTCAAATTGGGCTAATTCTTCCTGCATAGCTATGATCCAATCAGGATCAGGTAGGGCTTCATCTATAGTCTTAGGTTCTATTTTTGAAATCATTGCTATTTGACTAAGGTTTCTATAGGAGGATCTAGTCCTAATTCCTAGAGTTGGATCACCCACAATTTGATCGGTTGGGTGCCTGAGTCTGGGTTTCCTGGTTTTTCTAGAACTTGGTTCAGCCTCAGGTCCGGCTGGTCAGTTTGGTTCACTATTTGATTCAACTCTTTGAGCTGGTTCAATAATTGGTTCATTTGACTCACTAGTTGGTTCAATAGTTAGTTCGTTTATGAGTTCAATTAAGGATTCACCAACTTGTTGATTATCTTCTTGATCAGTATTTGATGAAGTTGGATTTGGATTTGAGTTAATTTCTTCATCGAATATTAGGTTGGTTGTTTCTTCGATTTTCTTGGTTTGGTTGTTGTAAACCCTATAGGCTCTACTTGTTGTTGAATATCCTAGGAAGATGCCTGGGGTTGACTTAGACTGGAATTTTCCTAAGTAGTCTTTGGTGTTTAGGATATGGACTTTGCATCCAAAGACCCTTAGGTAGTGTATATTTGGAAGTCTATGGTAATATAGTTCATAGGGTGTTTTGTTGTGTCGTTTGTTAATCAGGACCCTATTTTGGATGTAGCAAGCCGTACTAATTGCTTCTGCCCAATATTGGTTGGCTAAGTTAAATTCATTGAGCATAGCCCTAGCGGCTTCCTGTAGAGTTCTATTTTTTCTTTCGACTATCCCATTCTGTTGGGGGGTTCTAGGACACGAAAATTCATGTATGTATCCATTTACCTTATAGAATTCCTCAAACCGTTGATTTTTAAATTCTCCCCCGTGGTCACTCCTAAGTCTTTTGATTTTAGTATCATTTTGATTTTCAATTAACTTACAGAATTCATTAAATAGGTTTAGGTTTCATCTTTGGTCTTTAGAAACCTAACCCAGGTAAACCTTGAGTAGTCATCAACTATTACTAAGCAGTACCGGTTTCCGCTTAGTGACTTGGCTCCGTGTGAATCAAATAGGTCAAGGTGCAGGAGCTCAAGAGTGGTTTGAGTTAGATCAGATTGAATTAGTTTGTGATTAGATCTGGTTTGTTTACCTTGATTGCATGATTCATATATTAAGTGTTCATGGTTTTTAATTTTGGGAATACCTTTAATTAGGCCAAGTTGGGTGATTTTTGAAATAATTCTTAGGTTAGTGTGACCTAGTTTCCTATGCCAGAGGTTTGATTGTTCTAACTGAGTTAACATGCATTTAGGTACAAGGGGAAGGTTTATAGTGTAAACATTATTTTTTCTAGTGCCCTTAAGCATGATTTCTGAGTCTTGTACGTTTCTAATCAGGCAGTTAGAATTGTTGAAGGTGACTATATAACCAGAATCACATAACTGACTTATGCTAAGCAAGTTAAAATTGAAGTTTTCAACCAAAAGAACTTTCTTAATAACAAAGTCAGATTTAAGTTCAATATTACCTGACCCAATTACTTTGAGTGTAGCATTGTTGCCAAATGCCACTGAGCCTAGGTTCTTGAACTTGAGTTTGGTGAATTTCAATTTATCTCCAGTCATGTGTCTGGAGCAACCGCTATCCAATATCCATTGGTCCAAATCTTTATGTTCCTACACATAAAGAGTTTTGTTGATTTGGATCCAATTAGAGTCAGGAATAGCTTAAATTGATTTTCACTGCCTAGTCTGTCTCACCCAAATCTAGGGTTTTCAATCACGTTAGCCTTATAGGTTTTGTGAGACAAGTTTTGATAAAAGAATTTTTGAGAAAAACATGAGTTATTTTGAAAAGCTTAATTAATTTTGAAAACAATTGAATTTATTTTGAAAAGAATGTTTAAATCTACAACTAACTGAAAATTTGTGTTAGATTCGAATTTAACAGAGACTAGTTTGAATTTGAATTTCAAATATTGGCTTCCAGGTCTTGGCGAGGCACTAGGCCTTCTTTGGCCGTAGCCTTATTGGATCATCAACCCTTTCCTTGACAAAGCCTTTCAGTGAAATTTCATTTTCAAAATTAATCTTTGAAAAATTCTGGTCTAACTAGTTTGGGTCTTGGATCGGTAGCTTCGGCTAGTTTCACCAGTCTAAAGAGACCAAGTAGAGAATACTTGACCTTATTAGAATTGGTTTCCCTAACGTACTATCATCTCACCACCACCCAATACTATGTTGTTCAAATTTCAGTTAAGTTGGTTCAGTCCTTAAACTAACCATTCCTAAATCTAAACATGGTAAATTGCAGGAATTAAGTAAACAATCAAACAAGCCAATTGCAATCAAGAATTGAATTTTATCTAACAATAAATATTGTTTTCAATTTGGCTCCCCCTGGACTAAAGCCACGATAATGGTCTGGCAAGATGCGAATCTTGTCCTTGGGGATCCAGTATTGATTTGATCCAGTTTGCTTGCTTAGGCATAGTTTGGGTACCCATGCCTGAACTTTAGGTCTGGACTGGTTCAGTACAGCAAAGTAGGATCTTTGTCTAGATTTGGTTCTATAACTTAGTCTGGATCGATTTAGAACCGACTTCTATTTTCCAAGAATCATGTCAAGACCCTTGGAACTAGAAGTGAATCGTTCTAAAGCTGATCTAAGGTCCTTAACCTGAGTTTTCAAGGAGGAGTTCTCTTTCTCAAGTTTTTCAACTTGAGTAGAGGTTCCTTCTTGAACCTTCTCAGTTAAGGGTCTAGAGTCAGCTCCCTCTTTCAGGAGTTTTACTTCCTGTCGGAGGGATTCGACTCGGAGTTTAGCTTTCGCCAAATCTCGAGAAAGATAAGAAATTAACTCATTTAACTGACTTCTAGTAAAACCACTTACCTTGATTTCACCGTCCTCTGAAAATGTCAGTCTGCCGTCGTCCTGTTCTGATTCTGATTCGGTCTCGACTTTTTCTGAGGCGGTTAGTGTGAGTAGGTTCGACTGTGGGACCTCTTCTTCTTCGGAGGAGGAGGACTCGTCCCACGTTGCTTGAAGTGCCTTTTTCCTTCTATTCTTCTTGGTCTCCTTTAGGTTCGGACACTCCGTCTTGTAGTGACCCTTCTTCTTGCACTCGTAGCAGGTCACGTTGGGCTTGTTCTTTTCATTTGCGGGTTCAGCTGGTTCGTCCTTTCTTCTCCTGGCTTTCCGTCTGTTGGTTTGGTTCTTCAATTCCTTGTAGTAGTTTCGGGCCAGTTGGATCAGCTTTGGTCGATCTCCTTCTTCGTCTTCTGAGTCTGAGTCTGAGTTAGACTCGGGTTCAGGTTGAGGCTTCTCTTGGTTGTCCTTCCAGGTTTACCTGCAACAAAGGCAATACCTTTCTCGGCCAGATTGCAGTTAGTCTGTTCATGTAATTCTAATTCAGAGAACAATTCATCTAATTTAATTTTTGAAAGGTCCCTTGAAACCTTGTATGCATCTACCATGGATGCCCACAAGGTGTTTCTCGGGAAAGCATTTAAAGCGTACCTTATTAGGTCACGGTTTTCTACCTTGTGACCGATGGTGTGTAGTCCGTTCATCAATTCCTGAATTCGGGCGTGGAGTTGAGCTGCTGTTTCATTGTCGTTCATCTTGATCGTGTATAGCTTGTTCAGGAGGAGATCTCTCTTGCTGATCCGAGTGTCTGAAGTTCCTTCGTGCAGCTCGATCAGTTTCCCCCACAGTTCCTTGGCACTGTTGAATGGACCCACCCGGTTCAGCTCCTCTTTTGTTAAGCCGCATTGGAGGGTCTGGGTCGCCTTTGCATCAGCTTCAATCTTCCGTTTCAGAGCGGTGTCCCACTCTGTGTAGGTTTGAGGTACTCCTTCAGCATTTTTTGGAATCTCCAGTTCGGACTGGATGATTATCCACATGTCCACCTGAGTTTTCAGGTGGACCTCCATTCTGCTCTTCCAGTAGGAGAAGTCCTCCCCACTGAAGAGAGGTGGTCTTGCAGTGCTGAAGCCTTCTTGCATGGCCATTTTATCTAAAACTAAGAAAGAGAAAGAGATATCCCAAGACTTGGTCTTGGATTAGTAGTGCAGGAAATAAATTAAGAATATTTTTCGAGGGGTGTTGCACCAACCTCGATTAACGAGAAAAATTTCGAACGGGAAAACAAATAATAAAAAAATTTCAAAAAAAAATCCGAAAAATTCTCAAATTGGTGGTTGCACCAAATTTGAGCTTCCCCGCTCTGATACCACTTGTTGAATCGAGAGAAACGATAGAGGGGGGTGAATATCGTAAAACATTCGGATTAAGAAGTAGAGAATGCACAGCAGAAATTAACACAAACACACGCAAACACCAAGGTTTTTACTTGGTTCGGAGTCGTGGTCGGCTCCTACTCCAAGGCCCACGGTCGTTGACCGTTTTCTGCGGGCAATTCTATATGTGCGCAAAAACAGTTTACAAGAAGTATTACAAGACTAGTGCAGTAAACATTAAAAGAAGCTCTTCGTTACCAACGTCTGTTGTAGATTGTATTTTCGGAGCAGAGGGACGTCATCAGCTCTTGTATCTCGAGTCGGGCGGTTTCCGGAGCAGAGCGTGAGCGTAGAAGAGCGTGAATGCGTTGAAAGAATTGATTGCTTGAAGCCTTGGGGTCGAGGGCCTTTTTATAGCCCCTGGGGGTGCCCGGAACGTCGGGGGCGCCCCCCCACGTGTCAGCTGATCCGAGATCCTCTCGGTCAGCTCTGATCCCTTCAATCTCGGGATCAGGCTTTGACGGGGGCGCCCGGGTTGACTGGGTCACTTTCTTATCCGTCTGGCTTCGCTGGCTTCTGCTTCGTTAGCTTAAACTGGGGGCACCCGGGATGCTGGGGGCGCCCGGGATGCTGGGGGCGCCCGGGAGCATGGGGGGCGGGCGCCCGGGAGCACGGGGGCGCCCCGCCCATAAGCTGCCGAAGTACATCTTTTGCTTCATCTATTTTGTGTTCACCTTGGGGGCGCCCGGGACACTCCGGGCGCCCTACTCAGCTGCTGCCTCACTCCTTTGAGGCTCTCTGAGCTGCAGACACTCGTTCCTTCGATCTTGCATCCAGGGTTAGTCCAAAACAACATAAAGCAATAATATGTTAGTTTTATACAGCCTTAGCTGTCTTGGTTCTGACTTTGGGTCTCCCAAATGGAGCCCTAGGTCGAACCGACGCCTACTGTTCCCTCGACGGGGAATGCGTCCTCACCTACTCCTCTCGGGAGAATTTACCTGATGCTAACCGGCTCCTCCGGTTGGACTTTTGCCCAGCAGTCCTTCGCTAGGTGCCTAGCTGTCCTTCGCCAGGTCTTCAGTACCAAGCCGTCCTTCGCCTGGTGCCTAGCAGTCCTTCGCTAGGTCTTTGTATCCTGGCATTCCTTCGCCAGGTGCCTAGCAGTCCTTCGCTAGGGCTTTGTATCCTGGCATTCCTTCGCCAGGTGCCTAGCAGTCCTTCGCTAGGACTCTTCCTGCACACTTGAGTAACATGTTAGATAAACATTATACCTTAACTTTTTGACCCTTTTGCCATTATCAAAACACAGGTTCGACTTGGGTGCTTTCTGCACCAATAGGGCTGGGCAACTAAGTCCTGACATAAGGTTGGGCAATAAGTCCTGGTCGTGGACTAGACACTAAGTCTTGGCCGAGGGCTGGGCACCTAAGACCTGACCAAGGGTTGGGCACTAAGACCTGGCCGAGGCCTGGGCACCGAAGACCTGGTTCGAGGAATTGGGCACTAAGACCTGGCCGGGGGCTGGGCACCGAAGACCTGCTCAGAAGGTGGGCACTAAGACCTGGTCGCGGATTGGGCACCAAGACCTGGTGAGTAAAGCTGGGCAAAAGTCCAACCGGAGGAGCCGGTTGGCAAATGGTAAATTCTCCTGAGAGGAGTAGGTGAGGACGCGTTCTCCGTAGAGGGAACATTAGGCGTCGGTTCGACCTAGGGTTCCATTTGGGAGACCCGAAGTCATAACCAAGACAGCTACGGCTGTAAAAATCTAACAATTCTTGCCTTGTTTGTTGTGGAACTAACCTTGGATGCAGGGACCAAAGGAACGTGTTTCTGCAGCTCAGAACGCCCCAAAGGAGAGGGGCAGCAGCTGGGCTAGGCGCCCGAGAGGTCCCGGGCGCCCAAGGTCAATGCCAAACGAGCAGCTAAGCAAGAATCGCTTCGGAAGCTTACTGGGACAAGCACCCTCAAGGTCCCGGGTGCCCTGGATGTCTTGGGTGTTGATGCAGTCTGGCCCGGTTGTTGTTTTGGTGTTTGACAATGATTTAAGTTTGGTTGAGCGAATTTGGGTTAAAGTCCTGGTCGGGGACTGGGCATGAAACCCTGGTGAGTGAAGACAGGTCCTAGCTTGTGAAGCTAGGTTGAAATCCCGGTGAGTGAAGCCGGGTCCTGGTGAGTGAAGCCAGGTGATGGAAATCCCGGTGAGTGAAGCCGGGTCCTGGTGAGTGAAGCCGGGTGTTTGAAATCCCGGTGAGTGAAGCCGGGTCCTGGTGAGTGAAGCCAGGTGTTGAAAAGTCCTAATTCGGAAGCGGTGGGTGAAAAGTCCTAGCTTGGAGGGCTAGGTGAAAAGTCCTAGCTTGGAGGGCTAGGTGAAAAGTCCTAACTTGAAGGGTTAGGTGAAAAGTCCCATCTTGGAGAGTTAGGTGAAAAAGTCCTGGCTTGGAGGGTCAGGTGCCTAGCTTGGAGGGCTAGGTTGGATGAAGGTCTAACTCGGAGGGGTTGGGTGAAAAGTCCTAGATTGGAGGGCTAGGTGAAAAGTCTTAGCTTGGAGGGCTAGGTGAAAAGTCCTAACTTGGAGGGTTAGGTGCAAATTCCCAACTTGGAGAGTTAGATTGAAAAATCCTTAGCTTGGAGGGCTAAGGTGAATGAAATCCTAGCTTGGAAGGCTAGGTCTGCGTCCCTAGATCGGTCTGGTGACCGATCAGGGAGTTGGCACGCTGCTCCTTCGTGGATCGGTCTGGTGACCGATCCAGCGATGTCTAATCGGTCTGGTGACCGATCAGGGAGTGTGTGTTTCACTCACTACACAGCTCCTGATCGGTCTGGTGACCGATCAGGGAGCGAACAGTGAGTTGAGTTCCCCTGCTGATCTGCTCCTGATCGGTCTGGTGACTGATCAGGGATACTGCTCAGATCGGTCTAGTGAACGATCATTTGTCGCAAGGTTCTCACTATCACCGATCAGGATGACTCCTGATCGGTCTGGAAGCAGCCTGATTGGTCTGGTGACCGATCAGGCTGGAGCCTGATTGGTCTGGTGACCGATCAGGCAGGAGCCTGATTGGTCTGGGGACCAATCAAGAGTGTGCAGAAGACTTCTGGATCGGTCTGGTGACCGATCAGGGTCCTTCCTGATCGGTCTGGTGACCGATCAGGCGCAGAACTTTAATTCAAATACGCTGTCAGAAGCTCTGATCGCGTCTGTTTTCACTGTCGATTCTCTGATACATTGTCGATTCTTGTTGATATGCATTGCTAAGCCTCTGTTGGAGTGTGCAGGTGATAGCAGGTGATTCAAACACTCAAGGAGGGTCAATGGGAGGCTTTCCTTGGAGCAGGTTTGTTTGTTTCTCCTTCTCAGGTTTCAACGGCAACTGGAGCAGCTAGCGACTGACGGAGACTCAGCTGGAGAGGAGGTCTTCAGTGGACTGAGTGCTCAGAGAGGTCAGTGGGTTCAGGCTGGCTCAGTGGATGCTGATGAATCTTGCGATGGTGAGAGGGAGCTTAAGTGACGAAGCTGGAAGCAGAGGAGAAGGGCGAACAAGACAGAAACTTGGGAAGTTTGGCTGGGCTGTGTTCGTGCTCTCTGTTGCTTTGTGCTTGAGCGATCTTGTTGCATTCCTGTGAGAGCTTTGTGAGTGTTCCTTCTTGTGTGATCTCCTGTATTCAAGTTCCATCATCCGTGAGATCTGTGGAGAGGTTTCTCCACCGAGAAGGAGGCTCTATCATATCCGGGTTCACCGGGGCTTGATCTGCCGACGATCAAGGGATCACCCACCTCACGGGCACGCCAAGGAGTAGGGGCAAGTTATCCCCGAAACTTGTACATCTCCGTCTTAGCGATTTGGTTTGCTTTCTTTCTTTGTATTGTTCTGTTTGTGCTGTTTGCTTCCACTGCTACTAACCTGATCACGCAGAAAACTTAAGAGAGCAAATTTTAGTGATTGGCTATATTCACCCCACCCCCTCTCTAGCCATCCGTTTCCAACATTGGGCACCCTGGTTCCAAGCCAACCAGTGATCGAAGCGAAATCAGCCGCGAAGCCAAGCATACCAAGTCAACCGGGGCGCCCCTAGTGTCCCGGGCGCCCCCGTCAGCTCCGAGGCCGATTCTGGAGGGATAAGCGCTGACCGAGCTGCGGATGAGGTTTCTCGGATCCGTAGGCACGTGTCAAGCGCCCCCAGCGTCTAGGGCGCCCCCAGGAGTAGTATAAAAGGGGCTCGACCCCTAAGGCTTCGACATCACTTTTTCCAACGCCTCTACTCTCTTCGTTCAAGCGCTCTGCTCCGGCAAACTCCGTTCTCGACATTCTAGCACCGACGACGACCCTCCGCTCCAAAGTACGATCCACACCGGGCGTCGGTAACGAAGAGTACATTTGTTTAGTTACTGCACTCATATTGTAATAATTTTTGTAACCTTTTTGCGCTACTATAAAATTGCCCGCAGTAAACGGTCAAGGACCGTGGGCCTTGGAGTAGGAGCCGAACGGGACTCCGAACCAAGTAAAACTATTTGAGTTCTATGTGTTTTGTTTAAATTCCGCTGCGTACTTTCTCTTTTCAATCCGAAACGTTTTTACGATATTCACCCCCCCCTCTATCATGTTTACTCGATCCAACAAAGAGTATCATACTTACCATAATATTTACCACCTCTGTCGGATATCATAATTTTTACATTTCTTTTTAATTATCTTTCAACCTTATTAATAAGTACATCTAAGATATTTACCGATTGAGATTTTCATACAACAAATAGACATAACCATAACATGAATATCTTTGTAACCATTCTTTGGATATATAACCCAAACATTTATGCCACAAGTAAGCTGAGGTTTCATCCATTAAACCACGTTTTGTTCAACATTATGATGCAAGGTCAATAGTGTCTAAATAAACAAATTAATATGCTTTAATTTGTATATATATGTCATCACAAAAATCACCAGAACCTAGTGATTATTCTTAAATAAACTGAAATATCCATTTTCAAACATAAATGAGTATCCAACTATATCAAGTTTTGATTATGAAATTAAATTTCTGCTAACATAAGGAACATAAAGAGTTTGAAAGAGATCTAAAAGATATTCAGTATGTAAAATCAAACGATAAGTTCCAATAGCTTTAACCTGATCCTTGAGTTAATGTTCAATAAAAACAAACTGTTCATTTGGCTTTATGGTTTGGATCATAAGGAATTCCCGTATCGTATTTGAAACATGAGTTGTACAACCAAAATTAATTCACCATCTATTATAAGGAGCTTTTGCCAAATTTGATTCAAAACATACAAAATCACTAGGCTTACCTTTCTTTCCAAACCAAGCCTTTCGTTTTTGGCAATCTTTCTGAAAGTGTCCAGAATTGTGACAACATGACACTCATCATTCTTTTGTTTCCTCTTTTGGTTTTGGATAGATGAAACATTTAACTTTAAATGTCCATTATTATCCTTTGTATTTTTCTTTCTTGGTTTCCTTCTGGCATTAGGATTACTCATGAGATTAATTGTGCGAACTCCTTGTTTCTTAAGTCTTGATTCCCCTTGAATAAACATACTTTACAATTCTGTCACATTCCATTTATGATTTATAGTATTATAATTGATTTGGAATAGAATTTCATTTCCATGAAATTCAATCTTGCTGTAGTATTCATCATCTAAGTGTATACTCATGCATGGTACGAGAGCCATTAAACTGCATGGTGGTCAACATACTTATTAATGATTCACAAAATGACTTATCAGTAGACTCAGATTGAGATGAATGTTCTATGAACTTCATAAATTCCTTAGCATCATCAATTTTAGGGATTGATATCTGGTATAGTCATTCACATAAACATCAAGCTAAGTATGTTTGATCTTTCCCAAAACTTATGGCAAGATACTTGTTCAATGCTACTAGTATCAGTAAGTGCAGCAGTCATTGAAGGCGATCATGCGGTCAGCAAGAAGGGGTGAATTACCCCTGAAAATAAAAATCAAATCTTTTATTCTTTCTAAATAAAGATAGCAATTAGTTTCATAAAAAACATTAATTGATTAAAAACAAAACAGAAAAGAAAAAGGCAGACAGATTTACTTGGTTTGTAACCAGGGAGGTTACTAATCCAAGGCAAAATAAAGCATAAATCTCTTGAATAACTCTTTCAGACGGAGAAGCCTCTTACACGATGAAAAAGCTTAGAAAACAAAGAAAACTAAACTGAATTTTATTTACAATTGATGGATACTTTGGAATTGAGCTCTGAGGGCCCATTTATAGCCCTGGTCAACTCTATCCGAATGTTGACGTGGCATAATAAGGGTGCCAGAGTGCTTTGGGGCGCCTGACACGTGGCTTAAGAGTTATCCGCTGCACAACATTCGCAAACGGCTAAGTCTGGATGAGTTTCACATCTCGGGCCCCTGTATGCATAGGGGCTCCAAGGAATAAGGGCGCCCGAGAGCATAGGGGCACCCTTATTCATGGGCGCCCAAGTGCTCTTGAGCAGCTGAGTGAGTTTGGGTCAGCCCAATGCTGACCAACATCCCGCGGCACTTCTTGGGTGATTTCGAGCCTTCCAAAGTCGAGCTCACCCGAACCCTCCTCAGGTCTTCTCCTCGAGCATGCTTCCGCTCTGCTTCTCGTCCCTCGGATGTCATGCACGTCCTTCTCGCTCCACCGGCATACTCTTCCACAGACCTCTGTGTCCCTTAGATGCACCGAGACCGCCTACTCCCTGTCCCATGCCATCCTTCTCGACCACTGCATCTTCTACTCGACTTCTTGCGCTCCTAAGCTCCTGCACACTTAGACACCGGGATCAAAATATAACAGGGCCTAACCTGACTCAGTTGACCACATCAAAACCAACCTAGGGTACTTACAATCTCACCCTTTTTGATATACATCAACCCGAGTTAAGTTAGGGTAAAAAAACATAAAAAAATAAATATAGAAATAAATATATGACAATGTAACAACCAAAAAATTTTTAAAATTAAGCTTACCTCTTAACTTAATCCTATTTCTCCCCCTTTGATCACATAAAAACATCAAAACATGTTAAGGGAAATCATAACACTTATAAAAATTTATGGAAAATTATTCAAAATCCAAAAAATTTTGAAACTTTTTAGTATATTTTTAACATAATAATTAGTTACTATAAAATCTAATTTTTCAAATTTTGCTTGAAAATTAATTTTTAAAATATAATGTCTAACTTTGGAAAAACAACTCTCAAACATTTATTTTTATTCAAAAATTAATCAAATTTTTTATTCAAGCTAGAATTTTGGCAGACTCATCACTAGAAATATTGTCAAAGTGGAATGAATTTTCTAACTTTACGAAAAATAATTTTGAAATATGATGTTGATAATTTTGAAAAATAATTTTAAACTTTGATTTTGACATCAAATAAATTCAAAAAAATTTTCTCAAAGATTAGAAGATAATCTACAGATCACGAAATATTGAATTCAATGAAATTAATTTTTTAAGTATTTTTAAAATTGAAAAACATATTTTCGAACGACAAATCATAATAATTTAGTTTATATTTTAAAAATTCCAAAAAAAATTGCAGATAGAACAAAACAAACTCTATCAACAAAAAATATTAAACTAATTTTTTTGCAAATGTTATCATAAAAAGAATTTAACAAAATTATAATTAAAGCATTTAATTAAAAAAAGATAAATAAATAATAAATAATATTTAACAGTTCAATACATATTTTAGGATCCAATATAAATTCTTTCCATAGGATTAATAAAAAATCTAGATGGAATGTAAGTCCTAGAAACTCTTACAATTTGACCCTTGTCAAATTTAAAAACCCAATTAAGTTTTACATAATATCTAATTTTTAAATTTTGAAAATAATTTGAACATGCATGGTTGTTTTTCAATGTTTCAGTTTGAACCTTCAAATTTTCATTTTCAAATTTTAACTTATCAAACATTTCTAATGGGCATACAGATGCTAGTCATTTTTTCAAGTATGTATTTTTATTTTTTAATTTACAAATTGACTTCATCATAGCCTCTATACTTAAATAGAGTTGATCAAGAGGTAGAAAACATACCTCACTTACCATATCTCTTTTAAAGTTTGAACCTCCCCCTTCGTCGTTGTTATCTTCTGACGTTGCTCCCCCTTCATCGATGCTTTCTTCTACTTCATGTGAAGCCATCAGCGCAAGTGCGGCATATTCTATAATATCTGACTCATTTGATGATGATTCGTCCCATGTGGCCTTCATATTCTTGTGTTTCGCCTTATTGGGTCTGTTTGCTTTTAGTTTTTGACAGTTTTCCTTGATGTGTCATTCTTCTTCACAGTTGTAGTAGCGGATTTTTCTTTGCTTTTTACCCTATACTTTATTAAATCTTTTAGCTTTGAAATATTTAAACAAGTTTGTTACCATAAGTCGTGTTTTCTTCATCTTCTAAAGATTCCTCTTCATGTTGGATCTTACTCGTGCTTAAGGCGATGTTGTCTATTTTACTCTTTCCTATGCATCGAGATTCGTAAAGTTCTAAAGTCGAAAAGAGTTGGTCTAAGGTATTTGTTAGTGCAAAGAGCATCAGTCATGAATAGTCAACCTCTAGTGTTTCAATGTTTGACAATATACTAAGGTCTACTCAAGGTGATCATGGGTTAAGATAAACAGGACCCAATGTTTGGTAGGGTTAACCCAGGTTTGATCAGTTTGACAAAGGATTAGCCAAACAGGACCTGATATTTGACAGCGACAATATACTAAGGTCTAGTCAAGGTGATCATGGGTTAAGTCAAACAGGACCTAATATTTGGTAGGGTAAACCCAGGTTTAATCAGTTTGACAAGGGGTTAGCCAAACAAGACTTGATGTTTAGCAGAGAGACTAAACTCGTATCTGGTCAGATAGACCAAAGGACTGAGCCAAACAGGACTTGATGTTTGGCAAAGAGAAGTCTAGTCAGGATTAAGATCACTAGCAAAAAAGTTATTATGAAGAAAGAAATCCTGGTGAGTGAAGTTGGGTCCTAGTGAGTGGAGCTAGGTGGAAGAAATCCTAGTGAGTGAAGCTAGGTGGAAGAAATCCTGGTGAGTGAAGCTGGGTCCTAGTGAGTGAATCTAGGTAGAAGAAATCCTAGTGAGTGAAACTGAGTCCTAGTGAGTGAAGCTAGGTGGACGATGTTCTGGTGAGTGAAGCTAGGCAAGAAGTCTTGATCTGCAGGGTTGAGCATGAAGTCCTGGTCAGATGCCTTGGGTTTAGGGGTGTCAAAAATCAACACGACCCGACGACCCAACCCGAATCGACCCGAAAAAAATCGGGTTCGGGTTGAAAATTTTCGGGTTCGGGTCGGGTTCGGGTTGGGGGGTTCGGGTTGTAAAAATTTCGGGTCGGGTCGGGTCGGGTTCGGGTTGACCCGAAATTTAATATTTTGTGGATTTTTTGGGGTTAAATCAAATTTTATTTTGAAAATTAAGATATTTTTATGTATATTAATATCAATATAGTATGATCATGATGAAATATTGAGATAAAAGTGAAGAATTATAGGGAAAATGGCGAAAAAAGACGTTTTGAATTGGTTTTTTCGGGTTATTCGGGTCGGGTCGGGTTGGTCGGGTTCGGGTTCGGGTTTGGGGGTTTCGGGTTGAAATCGGGTTCGGGTCGGGTTCGGGTTGGGAGTTAAAAAAAAAAAATTTCCCAACCCGAACCCGAACCCGAACCCGACCCGACCCACCCGAATTGACACCCCTACTTGGGTTGGATGATTAAATGGACAGAGCTGAGTGAGTATGATATCCAATATCTGCCCCGGACAGCTATCAAGGCTCAGACATTGGTTGACTTCCTCAGCAAGCTTCACACTGAAGAAGAAGAAGAGACATGGAAAGTCTATATTGATGGCTCGGCCACTCGGGTAGGAAGTGGCATTGGGATTTTTCTAATCTATCCTAAGGGGATCATCTTCACTTGGTTGTACGATTAGAATATAGGGCCACCAACAATCAAGCAGAATATGAAGCTCTTCTGGCAGGGTTACAGGCTGCTAGGCATGTGGGTGCTGCTCAGGTCCTGCTTTACTCCGATTCTCAACTGGTGGCTCGGCAGCTAGCGGGACAGTTTGAGGTGAATGATGAGCGGTTACAGACTTATGTAAATGCTTATGAGCGGCTAGGGTCGAGTTCCAAGAGGTTCGGATACTTCATATTGTTAAGGCAATCTGTGGTCCGGAGTAACCAAATGTTTTGATGTTTGGGCAAAGGGTTTAAGTTAGGTTTACCCTTGTTATCTCATATGTGTATGTTGACTGTGCAGGATGTACAGGTTACATATATGGACTTGACTGGATGGCCTCGGTACGGTGAAGGGTGGCATGGAGACAAGCTGGAGGCTTGTGTGCACCCGAGGGACCTTGGAGAGTAGGGACGATGAGCTGAGGGGCACGGACTTCGAGGCATGGTGAAGGATGACATGGATGTAGGACCGGTGCCGTCGATAGAGGGAGGGTGAATATCGACCGTGAAAATCTTTCGGTAAACTTCGTAAATCTTTCGAACGTTCTAAGATCAGAGTTAGTAGCACAGCAGAAAAGTAAAGCAGAATAAGAAAAACAATACACACGGACACAGTGGGATTTATTTACTTGGTTCCCAACCCCCCAGGGTCAGTACGTCCAAGGCCTATGTACTCGGCGTGAGTCCGCTATTGGTCTCCTTTCCGGAATTTCTGGAGGCGGAGAAAACCCGTCTTACAGTGTATAGTTACAAGCAACAATATTGAAAGTTAAGTACGGAACAAATAAAAGCAAACCGAACAAGAATCTAAAACTCAGCCGATCTGGACCTCCGAAGTGCCGCGCACTTCCTCCTGGAGCCTCCCGGTCGTAGAGCCTCGTCTTTAGAGCATTGTCGTCAGTCAGAATGCTTAGAATCGCTTTCAGCAGTTATATTTGAAGCAGAGGGGTCGAAGCCCCTTATATAGAGCTTTTGGGGGCGCCCTGGACGTCGGGGGCGGCCCTATAAACTCGGTCAAACCTTATCCCCACGCCGACCTCGCCGCGGCTGATAAAACTTCTGACCAGGGCACCCCAGACCTCCTGGGCACCTAGCTTGAACCCAATCAAAGCTAATCTCCTGCTTCGAACTCACCGCAGCAAAACAGCTGTGAACCTGGGCGCCCCGGACCTCCCGGGCGCCCCGCTTGAAGCCTATTCGGCCTTCTTTACTTAACCTGCCTTTTTAGTCTTTGGCTTGGGCGCCCCCATCAATGGGGGCGCCCTGGATGCTTGGGGGCGCCCCCACTGATGGGGGCGCCTGGCTTCAAAGCTTCCAGCCTAGTTACCTGCTTTGTCTCCGGTTCTTGGTACCTGCAAGATACACAAACACAAAGCAAATATACATACAATATTAGCCTTAAGGACTTGGTTCAGACTTCGAATTTCCATGAAACCCTAGGTCGAACCGACGCAAGTTCCCACCTCCGAGAACGTGCCTTTCACCTACTCCTTTCTGGAGACGGTTGCTACCCAGTCCTTCGGGTGGACTTTTGCTTAGCTTCTGATACTTCTGGACCTCGAGACGCCCGAACCCTGACCCGTCTCTACTCCTGTCCTTAGTCATCGCTCAGATAAGTTGCTCAGTCCCTCGGACCAAGACTTCGTGCCCAAACCCTAAGTCCAGGACTTCGGTGCCCAACCCTCGGCCAGGTCTTTTTGCCCAATTCCCCGAACCAGGCCTTCGGTGCCCAACCCTCAGCCAGGTCTTCTTGCCCAGTCCTCGACCAGGACTTAGTGCCCACCTTCTGAGCAGGTCTTCGGTGCCCAGCCCTTTGCCAGGACTTAGTGCCCAATCCTCGATCAGGACTTAGTGCCCACCTTCCGAGCAGGTCTTCGGTGCCCAGCCCTTTGCCAGGACTTAGTGCCCAATCCTCGATCAGGACTTAGTGCCCACCTTCCAAGCAGGTCTTGGTGCCCAGCTTCACTCACCAGGTCTTAGTGCCTAGGTTAACTAGGACTTTTCTTCCACTTAGGTTACTCCTCCTTTGCTCCCCTTTGTTTGTTCAATGTATCACTGACTTAAGTCTATTGTCAAACATTAAAACACTTAGAGGAGAACATCATTGATGCCACTTGCACCAACAATGGAGGCAAGCTAGAGGCTTGCGTGCATCCAAGGGACGGGAGCTGAAGATGAAGAGGGCGCGAAGGCAATAGTCGAGGTTGCGGATGAGGAGTCAGTCGAGTCGTGAGGGTACGAGTACTGTGTGATTGTACTCAGGAAATCCTAGGATTCGAGTGCGGAGTGGAATGTACTCGGGAAGGGTAACCTTAGGTGGGGGAGTAGACCAGTCGACTGGCCTGGGGGCAGTCGACTGATGAAACTCACAGAAGGGTTTCAGCTGGGGACCAGTCGACTGGTAGGTGGCTGGTGAGTTGGCTGAGAATTCCAACATTGGGGTGCAACGGTCGAATTTCAGTGGCACCAGTCGACTGCCCTGGGAGCAGTCGACTGGTGGCAAGGGTTCCAACCCCAGTCCTATTTAAAGAGGACTTCGTGGTGGCTGAGATTCTTGACGAAACTCAGTTGGGTAAAGTGAGTTAGTAGTCTTTTGTGCCCAGATCTGTCCAAGGTGTTGTGGCGAGGTTTCTCCACCCACAAGGAGTGACGAGGGCTAGCCGGAGGTTATCCGGGGAGTGATCCACCGACAGATTCTTCGATTAGTCACCCATCCTGGGTGGATACCAAGTAAATTCGGTTTGTTAGCGTTGTTCCTCATTGTTAGTTTTTATTTTATTGTATATTCACTGTGCAACTAACCGTGTAGGAAGAAAGGGGTTTGAAAATTGCTATTCACCCCCCTCTAGCAAACGCAAGCGATCCTACAATTGGTATTAGAGCGAAGGACTGCTCTTGATCGGACTAACCGCCAAGGGAGCACTCGCTAGAGGAGAAGAACAATGATATCAACTCACCACCATCATACGAGCATGAAGACTTTGCGTATTGGAGAGCTAGAATGAAGATGTGGCTCGGCATGGATTGGGAGTGCGTAATGGTGTTAGAAGAACCATTTGAAACCCCTAAGGACAAGCATGGAAAGAAGCTCCGACCTAGGTATTGGACCAAGGAGCAACAAGAACAAGTAAGGGCAAATGAGAAGGTAATCAATATTTTGGTTAACATTTTGCCTAACAATATTTTGAGTAGTGTAGGGACATATTCAAAAGAATATGAGTTGTGGAATAAATTGGAAGAAGTTCATAAGATCCCTACACAAGCTCAACTAGTACAGGAGCCCGAAGAAACAAGTTCAAGTATCCAAGAAGACCAAAGAGAAAAAGAATTATCAACTTCAAGTGAAGTGGAGGAATTGAGTGAAAAAGCATCCACCTCATCTGAAGAAGAAGAAGAAGTATCAACGTCAAGTATTGAGGGGGAGGAGAGACCCTCAATCATACAAGAACAAGAAGAAGTCTCTACCTCCACCAAAGCAAGGAAAAAGGAACACATTATATGCTTTGGGTGCAACGAAAAGGGACACTACAAAGACAAGTACCCAAAAGGTAAAAAGGAGGTAAAATCTAAACCCGTTTCAATTCAATTAAATTCTAACATAAAGTGTAGGATTGGAGAAGCCCAAGAGAAGAAGAAGAAAAATCGATGCTTTACATGTGGAGAGCTAGGGCACTACCACACCAAGTGTCCAAGAAAAGGAGAATTAAAGAAATTGGAGCACTTGAGAAGATGGGAGAAGGAGCAAAGAAAGACAAGGAGCCCACGTCAAGGAGGAACTACAAGAGTAAGGGAGGTAATTCCTAACCCTAAGTTAAAGTGTAATTCATATTTAAGTTCCTCCATGAATGTTAAAAATAGTGTAAATCATTCATCCATGCATGCTAAAATTAATGAAAATTGCTTACTTGTGCATAACCATAGTTTTAGATATAATGATAGGACTAGGACTAACAGGATAGATCATAACCCTAGGAAAAGCATGCATCATGATCAACCTAGAACCTTAGGACTCAAAGATCATGGCATTAATCCCAAGAAGGGAAGGAATATGCCTAGAAAAGAGGGTAGATCTAGGAATGTCCAAAGTGGACATATGGACTCAAAGGTTAAACACTTAGAAAGGGAAAATCAAGTCTTGAGGGCAAGGCTTGATACATTAGAAAAGACCCTAGAAAGATTCAAGGTTGGATCTAAGGGTCTAGATATGATATTGGGTAGTTTGAAACCCAACTATGATAGATCGGGTTTGGGATACCGGTCTAAGACCTCCAAGGCCAACAAAAAGAAGTGCGCTGGGGAAGCATACAATTATGGCAAGGAGGGAAAGCCCAAGAATGGCAAGGGGTGCCATCTAGAGGTAAAAAGAATGACTTAACCAAAGACAAGGTGTCTAGGGTTAAGAGGGTTCGCTTTGTAGGCCAAGAATCACCGGAGGCTCACCGGTGTGATCTAGTATGGGTTGAGTCGCCTAGGGAGGTGGCTAAGGCCAAGAGCTCAAGGGGGAGCTCTAGGAGCCTTTGGGATCTATGGTAAATGGATCTCAAGAGTTTTTCTCCTAGGAAATTAGGTGAAATGTGTCAAAAAGGGTTTGAAGACTTGGGTAAGTCTTAATCCTAGGTTTTGGCACATTAAAAAGGGGAATTTAGAGAGAAAAATGTGAAAATACGGTTATATTGGGTAAAATTAGGTTTTAATGTGTGAATACCACATATTTCAGTGATAGAAATGAACTATGATCAAGCATTGGAAGATACATTGAGGAGAAGTCAAAGTTAGAACTTTTGGGAGAAGTCTAATTGATACAATTTAGAGAAATTTGAGTTTCGTACCAATCTTGGGATTTAAAGTACATTTATTTGGAAACATATTTTTTCCAAGTAGATATAGGATCCACAAATCTCCCCACAAAATTTCAGATTTTTTGGAGATTTGTAGAATTATTTAGGCATTACTGAAATTGGACTGAAAAACCTAAAATTCAGGTACCATGGGCAGTCGACTGGTCTCAGCCCAGAAACTCTCTGTGAGTTTTGGCAGTCGACTGCCATGGGGGCAGTCGACTGATCAGTGAGAGTTTGCAAAAAAAAAAAAGAAAAGCCTATTAGATGATAAGAAATTCCAAAATTGGAAACATATGAAAGTATCATGGTATCTTGAGAGATTTTATAGATTGACATTATATGATTTGAAGATTCATTGACTAATATTGAATGATATTGGATAATTAACTCTTGATGAATGAACAAAATATGGAAGTTTCCCACATATGTCTAGGATTAGGAGATAAAAAGGGAAGTATTAAGGATAATTTTGTGTGTGAAATGACAATGAATGGAATTGACAAACACATGGCATTATGGTTAGATTTCAAAGTTGATACACAATGGCCATGTCTAAGGAAATTAGAGATTGTACCAAAGTCAAGCACATTTGATACATTTCATAAAACCATATTTTTCTATGATAGGGTATATCCTAGCAAATATGCTTGCAAACCGTTAGATTGTTTCCGGGTTTTTGTAGAGTTTTTTTTTTGCACTAAGGAGAAGGTTGCTTAGGGCAGTCCTTTAATGGTGTCCAAAGGGAGAAGAACTTGGTTGATAGATTGGGTAGAACCTAACTTGAGTCATGGTGTTAAGTTAGGTAGAACTTCACCTAAGTAAAATAAAAATTGGGAGAAGACATAGGTTAAGGGGGAGGTTGCCTCCGTGTTTGCCTTAATTTTCATAAAAAAATTTTAGATTTTGTGTCAAACTTGGGAACGGTGATAGATACATTATGGAATATATTTTTCCCAAGTAGGTATGGGTACCACAAAGTTCTCCATGAAATATGAGAATTTTTGGAGATTTGTGGAATTTCTGGCGCAATTCTGAATTTGGCCAGAAAAATCTGATATTCATAGTATAAGTTGACTGCCCTCGGGGGCAGTCGACTGCCAAAGGCTGGTTTGTGTATCAGCAACTGTTTGATGTCTAAATGATGAGAAACAAGTGTATGGGAGCTAGTACACTGTGTTTAGGATAATTGGGGATTGAAAGAACCAATAATTAGGATATTGTTGGGTTCTTTTTGATGTTAGGCAAAGGGGGAGAAGTTTGGGTTTAAGTTGGGAAACTAAATACTCCTTTGCTAGAAACTCTAGGATTAGGGGGAGCTAAGAATAAGGGGGAGCATGGTTTTGGGTTTAAGTTGGGAAACTAAATACTCCTTTGCTAGAAACCCTAGGATTAGGGGGAGCTAAGAATAAGGGGGAACATGGTTGCTCCATTTTTGGCGTAAGAGGAACCTTAGAGAGGTTCTTAAAAAGTCTTTGTAAGCCAATGTAGGGGAGCTTGGGAGAAGCTTTAAAAAGCCCGTTTTGGTGAAAATTCCTAACTTGGAGGGTTAGGTGTGGAAAATTCCTAACTTCAAGAGTTAGGTGTAGAAAATTCCTAACTTGGAGGGTTAGGCGTGGAAAAACCTAACTTGAAGGGTTAGGTGTGGGGAGCCTTAGGATAAGTTTTAAAAAGCCAGTTGTGGAAATTCTTAACGTGGAGGGTTAGGTGTGGGATGCCTTGGGATAGGATCCATGTATGCATTGCATATGCATTTGTTTAGCATAGTTTTTACTATTGACTACTATCTTGTTTCCCTAACTTAAACGTATTGCCAAACATCAAAAAGGGAGAGATTGTGAGGCAATATGTGGTCCGGAGTGACCAAGTGTTTTGATGTTTGGGCAAAGTGTTTAAGTAAGGTTTACCCTTGTTATCTCATATGTGTATGTTGAGTGTGCAGAATGTACATGTTACACATATGGACTTGACTGGATGGACTCGGTACGGTGAAGGGTGGCATGGAGACAAGCTGGAGGCTTGTGTGCACCCGAGGGACCTTGGAAATAGGGACGATGAGCTGAGGGGCGCGGACTTCGAGGCATGTGTGAAGGATGGCATGGAGGCAAGCTGGAGGCTTGCGTGCATCTGAGGGACGGGAGCTGAAGATGAAGAGGGCGCGAAGGCAATAGTCGAGGTTGCGGATGAGGAGTCAGTCGAGTCGTGAGGGTACGAGTGTTGTGTGATTGTACTTGGGAAATCCTAGGGTTCGAGTGCGGAGTGGAATGTACTCGGGAAGGGTAACCTTAGGTGGGGTAGTAGACCAGTCGACTGACCTTGGGGCAGTCGACTGATGAAACTCACAGAAAGGTTTCAGCTGGGGACTAGTCGACTGCTCTAGGAGCAGTCAACTGGTAGGTGGCTGGTGAGTTGGCTGAGAATTCCAACGTTGGGGTGCAACGGTCAAATTTCAGTGGCACCAGTCGACTGCCCTGGGAGCATTCGACTGGTGGCGAGCGTTTCAGCCCGAGTCCTATTTAAAGAGGACTTCATGGTGGCTGAGATTCTTGACGAAACTTGCTTGGGTAAAGTGAGTTAGTAGTCTTTTATGCGCAGATAGTGTCCAAGGTATTGTAGCGAGGTTTCTCCACCCACAAGGAGCGACGAGGGCTAGTCGGAGGTTATCCGAGGAGTGATCCACCGACGGATTCTTGGATTAGTCACCCGTCCGGGGTGGATACCAAGTAAATTCGGTTTGTTAGTGTTGTTCCTCATTGTTAGTTTTTATTTTATTGTATATTCCGTTATGCAACTAACCATGTAGGAAGAAAGAGGTTCGAAAATTGTTATTCACCCCCCCTCTAGCAAATGCAAGTGATCCTACACAGATCCCCCGAGGGGATAATCTCAAGACGGATGAGCTGGCTAAGTTAGCCAGCGCTATCACTCCGTGGGTCTTCACTCAGCCCTCACCCCAAGTCATGCTGGTGGCTCAGGTAGAAAGGGAGACGGAGATGGAACTGGATGGTGATTGGAGAGCTCCCCTCATAGCTTATCTGCAAGATGGGACTCTCCCAACTCACCCGGAGCAAGCTCGGCTATTGAAGAAGAGAGCAGCCCGATTCACTCTGGTGGGGGATACTCTGTACAAGCGGGTTTTCTCTTGGCCACTACTCAAATGCTTGGGGGAAGAAGATGCGGACTATGTATTGAGGGAGATACACTTGGGGTCTTGTGGAAATCACTCAGGAGGTCGGTCTATGACTTAGAAGGTCTTGCTAGCAGGATATTTTTGGTCGACACTTCAGAGGGATGTTGATCAGCTAGCCACCTCTTGTCTTTCCTGTCAGAAACACTAGAGTCTATCTCATCAGCCAGTCGAGGCTTTGAGGGAGTCCACTGTGTCATGCCCTTTTGATCAGTGGGGCATGGACATAGCGGGGCCTTTTCCCCTTGCAGTCGCTCAGAAGAAGTTTTTGTTGGTTGTTGTGGACTATTTCTCAAAGTGGATCGAAGCGGAAGCTCTGGCTCGGATCACCGAGCAGGCAGTCATCAAATTCCTGTGGCAAAACATCTTATGTCGGTATGGAATACCACATAAATTGGTGTCGGACAATGGTCAGCAGTTCCAGGGTCACAAGATTCAAGAATGGTGTGCGGATTATGGAATCAAGCAAGCATTCACTTCAGTGGTTTATCCCCAAAGCAACGGTCAGGCAGAGGTAGCCAACCGAGAAGTCCTAAAGGGTCTCAAGACTAAGCTGGATCATGTGGGTGGTACCTGGGTGGACAAGTTGCCCAATGCCTTGTGGGCTCTCCGAACCACCCCCAAAGAAGGCTCAGGCTATACCCCCTTCCTGTTAGTGTACGGTAGCGAAGCAGTGGTCCCGATGGAGGTGGGATGTGAGTCTAACAGAAGGCACTTATATGGAGAAGACAACGCAGAGAAGAGGTGCCTGGAGCTGGATTTGATAGAGGAGATTCGGGATCGGGCAGCGGTCCGCATGACTGCTTACAGACAAAGAATGCAGCGCAGGTATAACCAGAGGGTCATACCCAGGAGTTTCCAAGTAGGCGACCGTGTATGGAGAAGAGTCAAGTCAGTGGGGGAAGTAGGCAAGCTAGAGCCACAATGGGGAGGACCCTTCCTGGTGATCGAGAAGTTGGGATCAAGAGCCTATTACTTGCAAGATACCCAAGGGAAGTAGCTGGGAAGGCCTTGGAGTGCGACGCACTTAAAATTGTATCATGAGTAAGGTTGAGTTGAGTGACTCTTGTAATTGTATTACCTGAATATGATAGTGATGCTCGAGATATCTAAAAAGCTCCAGACCCATACTCTCGCTCAGGCAAGTTATAAGTGGGCATGCTCCCACGCACCCACTGATCTCGGTGACGGTCGAGCGTGGCTGATCAGGCTCGGACGGGTAGGTCAGACAGTGTCCAGACTCTTGCTCAGGCAAGTTATAAGTGGGCATGCTCCCACGCACCTACTGATCTCGGTGACGGTCGGGCGTGGCTTACCACGCTCGACCGGGTAGGCCAGACAGTGTCCAGAGTCTTGCTCAGACAAGTTATAAGTGGGCATGCTCCCACGCACCTGCCGACCATGATGTCAGTCGAGCATGGCACTCCACGCTCGGTTGGGTAAGCCAGGCAGCGTCCAGACTCTCGCTCAAGCGAGTTATAAGTGGGCATGCTCCCACGCACCCGCCGACCTTGGTGTCGGTCGAGCGTGGCGCTCCACGCTCGGTCGGGTAAGCCAGGTGGCAGCCAGACTCTTACTCAGGCAAGTTATAAGTGGGCATGCTCCCACGCATCCACTGACCCAGGGGATGGTCGGGCGAGGCTATCCACGCTCGGTCGGGTAAGTCAGGTGATGTCCTTATTCTTGGGCGATTGTGTTATGAAGGAGCATTTTCCTAAGTACTAGCCAACCCAGAGTAACAGACCCCGAGTAGGGGTCTCGGCTTGACTGAGTGGCAGACCCCGAGTAGGGATCTCGGTTGGACTGAGTGACAAACCCCGAGTAGGGATCTCGGCTTGACCGAGTGACAGATCCCAAGTAAGGGTCTCGGTTGGACCGAGTGACAGGTCATGAGTAAGGCTCTTCACTAGCCCGAGTGACAGATCTTGAATGAACATGTCTTAAGAGGCGCAAGTCATTTCCGCACAACAATCTCTAAATATTACACAAGGATGAGCCGAGTCGTAAAAATTAATTGACCCAAGAGCCGGGTGCCCGGGCAACTAGTCAAGTGTAATCACCACCGCCCGACTGATCGACTAGTTGGGTGAGTACCCGGACAGAAACATGTTCCCGAAGAAAAGGATTTTCATTAAGCCCGAGTGACTGATCCCGAGTCAAGGTCTTAGCTTGACTGAGTGATCAACCCCGAGTAAAAGAATATCAGCTAACCCATGTGATTGATCCCGATTGAATTCGTGGCCTAAGGCACAGGAAATTTTTATTTGCGACAATCGACAAGCCCTAGCCATGAACAAGCCAGGCCTTGATAGCTTGCTGATGAATAGGCCGAGCGAAAGCCTCGAAGTACAGATGACCGACTGAGCGACGCAGTCGATCGAGCAGTCCTTATCTCGTAGAATTCGTTGGAAGAAAAGCACGTTAAGGAATGAATGACCGACCAAAACAATGAGCGATTCTACTAAGTAAAGTAGACACGGCTGAATAGAGACACGTTAAAACAAGAAGATTCTAAGGGAAGTTATCATTAAGCAAAAGTCTAGGGTGGTTGGATTCATTACAGAGCATAATTGACTGACTAATGATAAAAGGAAAACAGATCACAGACTAAGTAAAGGTGGCAAGAGCATCTTCGGGGAGAAGCGCCTAGATCAGGGTGGGCTTCACAGTGTTTGGAGGCAGATCTGGTGGAAGGTACCGGCCTTCGTGAGTTGCTTCAAGGTGCCCTCTATACCGTACTTGAACATGTTGGCAGTGCGGCGAGCCACTTGGCGATTGAACTGTACCGACTGGAGATGAGTTGATCGGTGCTCTTATAGCCGAGCTGGCTCACCTGACTTGTAGTCATCCATTTCTTTCTTTAGCCGGGTGATCTCAGTGTCTCGTTCTGAAATCTTAGCATCCTGAGTCGCTATCCCCGCTTCCTTGTCCACCAGCTGGGCTTCCAGGGCCCTAAAAGCTTCTTTTTGAGCCGCCAGCTCCGTTTCCTTGTTCGTCAGGGCTAACTGGGTCTGGTTATGTGCGGCGGCCGACTCCTGCAACTGTTGTTGTAGGCCCTTGGCTTCAGCTATTTTCTTGTCTAGGTCAAAGCGGGCTCGGGCCTAGCGGGTAAGGGTAGTCTTCTTTACGGCCTCCGCCGCCTCCAACCGGTTGGACAGCCAATCTATTTCCCGGGAGGCAGCGGCTAGCACTTGGTGCTCCTCCTTTGCTCGAGCATCAGCCTCCGCTAACTGCGTTCTCAAAGCAGTTATTTTAGAGTGGAGACGATCCTGACCCGCCTCACCAGAGGGGAGAGTGCAATCACCCAACTAGGCCTGTAGCTCCTTGATCCTCAGATCTCCTGCCCGACGTGCCCTGGTGTTGAGGACCAGGGATTGGGTCACGGCTCAGCAGGCGACCCAAAACTGTACAAAAGCAAACGTTATGGATCGAAGTATGAATAACCTAGAGAAGAGGAAGTTTACCTGAGTGGCGTCCATGAAGAAATTGTCGGCCAGACTCAGGGGGCTCCTCTCCTGAACCATCGCCATGCCCTGATCCTAGCTGGCGACCAGCTGACCGTGTAAGTTGATTGGCAGAGGTTCGAGGATCTGGGTCAGACTGGTCGCTGAAGGGAGTTGCACGACCACTGGGGTGTTGGGGAGTGGAGTGTATCGACAAAAGAGTAGCCACGACATCTTCTCCCGAGGGATCTGCCGAAGCTGCTGAGTGGTGAGGCTCTTGGCGGGAAGTTGAGGCCCCAGGGCCAGATGGCCCCGAGCTAGAAGTAGAAGGCTCGAGGCGAGATGGCCCTGAGCCTGAAGCAGAGGGCCTCGAGCGAAGAGGCGCTAGCTAGAGGCCGAGGCTCGAGTGGGGGCGCGACTGGATGATGGAGCTATCGGGTCGCGTGTCTCTCCAAGCCGAGCCCAAGCTGAAGATTTGCTCGGGGAGATATGCACCCAAATGCGTTTTCTTGTTGGTTCTCCCAAGGACGGCCGCGTTGTGGTAGTTGTAGGTGTCTCTGCCTCCACATCTACTAGTTGAGGCTCTGCCTCGAGATTCTCTGCCGGTAGCTCAATCTCTAGGTCATCTCCAACATCCCCTGACTGCTCAGGAGCCAGGGCAATAGCTAACGGGGGCACTTCTCGGCTGGCCAACTGTTCCGTAGCCCATGCATTCAATGCCTCTTCATCCAGGCCCAGTTCTTCAGAGAGGAGGGCGCCCAGAATGGTTTCGGCTGCAATACAGAGAAAGCTTTAGTTAGAGCTAAAAGTACGAAAAGGAAGAAAGAACTTACCAAAGGTGCCGGGCAGAGATGTGGGAGTGTGGCTCAGTCGGAAGATGTACAGGACAGCTTCACTCAATAGCTTGCCGACATGGAAGCGAAGCCCCCCGATCTTGGAGAAGGTCAGCTGGTAGCCGGGGTCTGAACGATAATTCTTAGGCATAGGAGGATGGACAGGCAGATCCTCGACCCACTCAGTTGGCCAGGTCAGGGGTGGGGCTGAGCGCACATAGAAGAAGTGGGATTTCCATCCCTTATTGGAGGAGGGAACTTTATCTAGAAAGGCGGATTTGGCTCTGGCTTGAAAGAAAAAATTGTCCGGCTCTTGCTTTTTAAGATAGAAGAAAAAGTGGAAGACTCAGGGGTCGAGAGGGACTTGGTAGGTAACGAAGATAACCACTGTTCCACACAAAATCCGAATGGAGTTGGGAGCTAACTGAGAAAGAGGCACTTGAAAATATTGACAAACCTCTGTGATGAATGGGTGTAAAGGGAATCTCAGGCCAGCTGACAGGTGGTCCTTAAAGACAGTGAAGTAGCCCAGGGGAGTTGATGGGGTTTGTCGCGGCGAGAAGGAAGGGTCAAAAGATGGTCCTCGAGAACCTGATAGTCTATGCGAAGGGTCTCGAGGTGACCTAGGGTAAGGGTTGAGAGGGTAGTCGTGTACCATAACCCAGGCGACGAAGTTGACTCAGCCATTGAATCGGGGTCAGGAATCACAAGAAGAAACTCAGGAGAGAACGAAAGAAATACCTAGAGGTCGGGTTCGCCAGAAAACGCAAGTAGCCGGAGCTCACAGGGGGTCAGGTGGCAGAGGACGGACAAGGAAGGAAGCGAAAGCGAAAGGCAAAAGCAGCGATGGTTAAAATGAGGGGGATCAACCTATTTATACTACGATAGGGTTCAGGAGAGCCGTCGGATGAGCAAGGTAAAAAAGGCGGAATCGGATCTCGACCGTCGATCTCCCGCTCCTTCCCGAGGTTTCGAGACCCATCACCCTGCCACCGCACGGGTCTGACGGATGACGCATCGGTGCCAGGGAATGCCAGTCGAGGAATTACACGTGGCAGAGACGTTAAATGCCGATTTGACTGGGGATTCTACATTTAATAACCTAGATCCGACGACCATGATGGGACTCGAGAGTATGACGCGGCAGGCATCCGACCGGGCGAATAGCCTAGTCAGTCGGACTCCTCGCCTCCTTCGACTGACTTGAAGGGGAGGCTTGTGATATGGTCGAGTAGTTTTTCTGGGTTGATCGATAGCCCGGTCGGATCAAGTCTCGGTCAGGTGAAGCTGATCAAGTCAAGTCTAGATCAAGCCAAGATAGCCGGGTGCACCAGACGTCGATCCAGCTTGAGTGGTCAAAGTCCAAGGTCGCTCGGGCTGGGGGTCGGTCGGCGATATCCGGTCGGGCGTTCCTGGTCAGAAGTCACCGGTTAAGAATATTTGGTCGGGCAGAGTTAGAAGCGGTCACCGGGCCCCCTAGGCAAGGAAGTGCTCAGCACTGGGTGGTCCTCCCGGCCGAGAATTCCCGGTCGGGCGTCGCTGTCGGGCGCCCTGTGTCGAGCACTTCAAGCGGAGATCGGTTGAAGGTAGCTAGTCAAACAATCCCGGTCAGGATTACTCAGTTGGGCGAGCCCGGTCAGGATTAGTCAGTCGGGCGAGCCCGGTCAGGATTACTCAGTCAAGCGAGCCCGGTCAGGATTACTTAGTCAGGCGAGCCCGGTCAGGACTACTCAGCCGGGCTGAGGTAAAAACACGGGTTAGGTTCCCTGGCGAGAGGGGAGTAACAAAGGCATTCGGTTCCTCCCGATCGGGCTCTTCCGGTCAGGACCTCCTGGACAGGCGTGTCCGGTCAGGAATCCCCTGACCCAGTGGCTTAAGCATCCTGCCAACCCCTCCATTAGACGCCTATCTTGCTTGATTGACCCCCCTCACTCAGTCGGACCAAACTTTGGTAGGTTTACAGCTACTCGGTAGAAAGAGCTTGAGTGACTGAGTGACCACATTACTCGAATAAGTTGCTGTGATCAGATTGCCACAACTATATGATCTTCCCAAAATCTTTTCATTATGAGGGAAGGATTTCTGACATAATCATGACCTGACAGAGCCGCAAAATATTAATGAGGGCCAGAGGAGACAAGTTGGACAGGTTGTCAGGCGGCTGTGGCAGTCTCACAGAGCAACTAAGGCTGCTACTAGTCCAGTCTGCCACTGACCAGCTTTTAATGAGACAGGAAAGCTCTGACAAGACAGAGGGCTTCCCCTCCCCTATATAAACTCCCTTGGGGCTCCAAAGAGGGGGTTCCAACATTTGAAATCCTTCTTCTCCTCCTTTATGTGTTCTTGTTTTGGTCCGATCCGAGCCACCTGTGTCCCACTAGTTCTCAAGCCCGACCCCCGACCCCCATGCTACCGCAAACCAAGTCATCTTGGTCAGACTGAGTCATCTGAGTGAGACCACCATCATTTGTCGACAGGATCAGCATAATTACTTGACTTGTGCAATCATATAAGCTTTCTTGACATGTTCATATTCTTTAATATTCTATAATCGATCAATATGTAAATTAAGTTTCTCATTTTGCATATTCCTTATTGCCTAAGTTTTTGACCTAAATGATTTTTATAATATAATACTTAAAAGTAAATATACCTTGGCTCATGATAATCTTTAACTATATAAAGAAATTGTAACCCTTTAGACAATTATATTTTTCTATTTTAACATTTCTTCTTAGGCCTCTTTGTGGAGCCTATATATAAGTAGAAGGAGGATTATTTTGAAACTTTTTATTTATATATTCTATATATATATAGATTCAATTGTCTCTTAATAAAATAAATTAATTCTCATATTGCATGAATATGAGAATGTTTTTATCGTTCCTTAAATTCATTAGTATGAATATGAAGAAAATTATTTTTTCAACGATTAATATAATTGTACAAATATGGAAAGAATTATTTTTTCATTGACCAATATAATTATATGAATACGAAGAGAATTATTTCATCACTTGCTCGTATAAATGAGTCGTCAAATAAAAAAATAAATCATATATATAGATTTTAATTAGAAATAAATAAATATTTCTAACAAATGATACATGCATGTACACAATCATGGATAAAAATATTATGCTGTACCGGATAACAGGCGTGAAACATCTCATTTCGTCTATTGACTGGCTTGGCAACACACTAGGGAGCCTTGGGTTGGCGCTGCGGATGCCTCACTTGCCGTCGTGGATGCATCGGCTGTTGTTACCGTGGATGCATGCGAGATCACAGCGGCCGCATGAGATAAATGGATTTTGTTTTAAAATTTTTTTTTCTTTAACTGTGTTTTGTTTTTCAATTTCATTTTTTCTTTAATTGTTTTTCTTTCAATTTTATTTTTTAACTATTAATTAATTTAATTTATTTTTTTAACGGTTAAATTTTTTATTTTTATTGATTAATTCTTTTCGACTAGATTCTTTCTCCTTCTTTTCTATCTTTTAAAATTTTTATTTTTTTTATCCTTAAATATATGATTTTTTAATTTTTAATTCCTTTTCTTAAATTTCTTCAAAAATTAAAATTGAGTTAATTTAACGGTAAATTGCCATTAAATCCCCAATAGCCCTTTGAACTTTGCAATCACTCCCCACACAAGTTTTTCTTTGTTTTTACTCCCTGATAAATTTGAGTATAAAAGGAGGAAAATTGAGTATACATCAGTGAAAACTGAGTATAAAAGGGTAAAACTTGAGTATAAAAGAGTGAAAATTGAGTACAGGGTTATTGATGTGGTGGATGTAAACTGTCATACTCAGTTTTCTAACTTTTATACTCAATTTTCTTCAAATAATCCTCACTAAACATCACATCAGGGACTGCATGCAAAGAAATGTTTGTGTAGGATTGCATGCAAAGTTGACTTGGTCAGTGAGGAGTTTAAGAAAATTTACCCTTAATTTAAACCTATTAGATCCTAACATTATATCTACACTTTAGTTAATCATAAATTAATTTGAATTCAATTTTAATTTTTAAAATATTTATTTATCCTAATAATAAATATTTATAGTAATCAAATATTACAATAAAATTTTTAATTAATACTAGCACATACGTTGTGTTGTATATATATATATATATATATATATCCACGTATATTTTTTTTACCCTAGATAAGAATTTATTTAGTTAAAAATTAAAATTTTAATTTTGAAATTTTAAAATAGAATTTCAAATTAAAATTTGTAATTATTTTTTTTTAAATTTGATAAATTATTTCTAAAATTTTAATTTTAGATTAAGATTGGACTTTTTTTCTTTTTAAGATTTATAATTATAGATTTATCTTTGAATTTATATTTTTAAGATTTGTGATTTTATTTTTTGATTTTTTAGTATTTGAAGGATAAGAAGATGAATTTACTAATATGTCTTGAAATTATTTTTGATGTAAAAAGATAAAGTACATTAATGTAATTTAATTTTGGACTTTATTAAATTAATTGAGAATTAGTTGGAAAATGATCCAGATTCTTAATTAAATATAACATATATTATATTTATAAAGCAACAAAACATATTGACACGAATGAGATGATATTGAAATCGTGTGATTTCGATGATAAATCAAAATTTTGATACAATTCAAAATTTTAAACCACGCAGACAACTACTTTAGTATCCTTGTCTAATGGAATCAAGGGCGGATCTAGAATTGTAGGTTAGGGGGCTGCATATTAAGTGATGTAAATAATTATTATAATAATAATCATAAAAATAATTATTATAATAATGACTTCTCAATCTTTCAAAATATATAATAAATATTTATATGAAATTTGAGAAACAGAAAGAAGATTTTTTTTATTTTAAATTTAGTCGTCCAAGGGATTTGAACTCTAGATGTGTTATAACAAAAATTTAACTTACCATCACACTAATAACAAATATTAATGACTAAGGGAGTCGAATATTATATATATTAAGAAAAATAAAAAATTTCGATACTGAAAAAATAAAAATTTCATATAAAAATAATGTTATTAAAAATTTGAGGGGGTCGTGGCCCCCCAGGTCCCCATATAAATCCGCCCCTTATGGAATGATGGGATCAAAGAAGATTTCATATTAGAGAAAAATTTCTCTAACTATTCACTTATTAAATGCTTTATAACAATTTAATTTAGGTGTTTTTGTTAAGACCTTACGAGGTAGAGTGAGAAGTGAGTAGATTTGATCGTTTCATCTCAATTGTGGTCTCGTCATTTGAATGTGCAATTGAATACTTGAAACAAACTTGATGCCATGTGCATAACACCTTAGTTTTCACTTAGTATTCGCTTCTTGAGGTGACTAATCCAAGACTTAGTTCTAGCGATCTATTACCACTAAATATTATCGTTCTCGGATACCTTCCGGAGGCAAAGAAGTCTTTTACAAACTGTTTCTTACAAAACATTACAAAAACAAATCAAATATACAAATACAAACGAAAATAATAACTTTACACAAATTTTACTTTGGAAGCTTGTTTATTATTTTGGATAGCCTCTTGATGGTGTGAAATACAGCAACACTTCGTCTCCAACTTCTCGAGAACTGACACTTTCAAGATGCCTCAAAACTTTTTTTTATAGGGTTACTATTCAAGCCGATTTCCACCTAGCAGTCGACTGATCTTACCGATTAGTCGATTGCCCTGTTAAATCTGACAGTTTAAACCTACAGAACGACTCTTTCCTTACTTCTTCAACCACCATTAGTCGACTTATCCCGAATAGTTGAATCCCACAGTTGAGTTCTAAATTCTCTATTCACTCGAGCAATAATATTAGTTGACTGATATATTAGTGGACTAATACATTCTATCAGTCGATTGATCATAATTAGTGAAGTTTTGAAACTTCAGTATATAGTTACTGTGCTGATCAACCGACTGGTATTGTAGCAACACCGTAGCTAAATATTGTTTACTGTATCAATACTATAGCACCACTATAGCAATAGTATTTTTTTTAGGTTTTAGGGTTTTTACATCCATTAGTCAATCACACCCTATTAATCAACTTATTAATATTTTTGTTTCAGCCTTAACTTCTTGTTACCTAATATTTGGTCAACTTTGACTTATCGAGACTTCCTTGTTGCCTATTATCTGATCAATCTTGGTTTGTCAGGACTTCATCGTTGCTTGACATCCAATCAACCTTGAACTGCCAGGACTTTATGCCTTATGCCAACTCCCTGTTGGGCTTTCGGCTGCTAAATATCCTATCAACTGTGACCCACACTTAAGACCTTTTTCTTATCAACTATCTGTTGGACTTTCGATCACTAAGTGTTGGTCAACCGTACCTACTTGGACTTTTCTCTTACAAACTATAAGTTGGACTTCCAATTACTAAGTGTCCGGTCAACCGCGACCCACTTGGACTTTTCATCTCGTACCAACTCCATATTGGACTTTTAACCTCCCATTGCTCGGTTGACTGTAATTGACTTGGACTTTTAATATAATCTCAAGTATCTGATCAACTGTGATTGACTTGGACTTTTGATATAATCTCAAGTATCTGATCAACCTTGATTTACTTGACTTTTTGCAATTGTCAAGTATTCGGTGAAGTTTGACCTACTTGACGTCTCACTCGACCAACTAATATATTAATCAAACATCGAAATAACAACTCGAGATTAGTCAATCTGGTCAACCTTAACCCGAAGTTGATCACATCAAAAATTTTAATGTGGTTCAGTGTTAAGAAGGATTAAAAGCACAATTTACATCATCCACGTATAACATAGTTTGAGTAGTTTGAACCAAATATTCAGTCTAATCATTTAAAAACATAAAAAAACCTTTGTGTCACCTGATTTTCTCCAAACAACAATGATATATTGAAGGAGATGTTATCTCGTTCACAATGGATGACACCCTAATCGGGAACATCCCTAAAGCTCCAGTGCATACGATAAAAATATCCCCGATTGAGAATATTTTCAAAACTCTAATACATATTTTGAGAATATCCTTGACCAATAATATTCCTGAAGATTCATTACATATTATAACAATATCCCAAAACTCTAGCACATACTATAGGAACATTCTTGAAGTTTCAACATATATTATGAGAATATTTCCAATTGAAAATATTCTCGAAGCTTCAATGCACTATTGGCAGACTATGCTTGATCGAGAACATCCCTGAAGCTGCAACATATTATGGGAATATCCTCAATTGGGAACATCCTAAAGGCCCAACACACATTATGGGAACATCCTCAAAGCTCCAACACACATTATGAAAACATCTCCAATTAAGAATATTTCCAAAGGTACAACATACTATGAGAAAATCATCCCTCACTGAAAATATCCTTGGAGTTCTTGCAGGTTATGGGAACATTTTGATCGAAAATATCCCATCGAATTAGACCTCTACAAAACAAATACTTTTGACTATTCTTGACAATAATGATCAACAATCAGGAAATAAACACTAACTGCCACTAGTACTGGGTACGATCAAGTACTAGAGGATAGAACTCACAACGGACGATCGAATAGTAATTGTCATACGGTGCTAGCATTATCACCTGTGCTACTTGACATAGCTCCGTTGATCGGGTCTGCAATAGACCGAGGCGACATTCTAAGCAGAGGATAGAATGTCTCAATATAAAAGGATTGGCATGAGTGAAATAGGGGCCTCTCTCTCCCTACCATGTGCGTATACTCATTTTCGATCATTAGACATATTACTATTTATATACTTTTTCATGACTAAAGTAATTATCTATCTACATTTGATAATTCAATTGCCCTGTAACAATGATGGTTAAACATTTCAATAGATAATTAAGGAATTTAAGATTTAAATTTTAATTATGATGTATTATAAGAGATTTATTTGAATGAGTCCTCAGGAGTATTTTTTTAATGTATTTTGATGATTCATAAAATTTTTTTATGAGATTAAAATTAATTGGCTCGAAAAAATAAATATTTAAACTATAAATAAATTTAAATTTAGAAGTAATTTTTTTCCTAATATTTGTTTTCACACATTTTTCCCTCAATTACCACTAGACTAATATTTTGGATAATTTTTAAAAAAATTCCACTGAAGAGTGTCCGCTTCTTTACCTTGGAGTTGGGGCGCCAAACGCTTACACGAAGGGCACGGAGAGCGAGCCCAAATCGATAAGCTCTTATTCATTCTTATTCCAAGCTCTTGCCTTCTCTCTCGTCTTCCGTCTCTTCCTTTCCCGAAGCTAAAGGCGGTCCAAATGCGACGCTTCGTAGCGAGCTCTCTGATGGCTTCCTCCGCTCGCATCTCGCTCATGGGTTTTCTACGCCCCTCTTTGATCAGCAGGTTCAGTAAAGCTCCAACGCCAAGGTAAATGTTCCTCCCATACGGTATCTTGCTATTTCTTGATTAATCTTTGTCTGAGCGAAAGATTCACGCAATCTTTTATTAATAAAATGAAAGAACGCAAAAGGATCTTAAAACCTATGTTGCATTTTGAAGTTTTTTCTTAGATTTTGGGGAGAACCGTCTTTTGATCATTTATCCAAATGAATGGCAGCAAGAAAGTTGTTAGTTTTCTTTTTTGCCATTTGAGTGCTTTTCTTGCTTCGATCTTGATCTCATGTTTTTTATTTAGATGGAACCTACTGCCTCCTTGTCAGTTGAAACGTTTCCTTTAAATCCAATCATTCTGCTTCTTCTTGTAAGAACACTGCACCTTTACACCATTGCGGGGCAATTATTAGTCGTATAACTCACTTCCACTATCTTGATATCTTAATCTTCATTGCTCGATACCATAGCGGTGCTCTGAACTGTTCTTCCAACCTCTATTATTATAGACTCAAGAAATTGCCACTTCCATGGTAAGACTCATTGACACAGTTTCTTTCTTTCCTTTCCAGTTTTAATTTATTGCGTTTCATAGTCAGCAGTTGTTTAGGAGCAGGGCCAATAGGTTTAAGATATCACAGACAGTTTCTTCTGATTGATCAAAACTGTAGAAAATCATAAGATGATTCATCTTTTCATCAAGTGCTGATAATGTATTAGCTGATTTTCCACGTTATTTTTCAATCAACTCTATGTATTCATCTGCTCTCAAACACAAGGAGGTTCTTGCTCTCTCAAGGAAAAAGATAATCTGTATTTTGACTTCTCATGTTATTTTAGTAGACATGCCAATATTTTTCTTTATCTTGAAGGTTCTGTTAGTATAATCAAGGAAATAAAAATTACTTTTGCACAAAGAGATTAACAGTTTGTATCGTCAACTTCCTGACTAAACAAGTTTGCTTAGCTAGACATGATCAAAACATTATACATAAACAGAATCTACATAAGACATTTGACTAGTTAATGCCATGGCCATGGTTATAATACTTGCTTGAAAGTTTATGAATCCTTACACAGATGTTGGAGAACAACAATGTTTTCTATGGCATGTGAAGTAGACCTTTGCACATTCAAATAAACAATTTCTCACCAGGGACATCATATAGTGATAAGTATTGTGAATCTAGCTTTTCTCGGATGATGTTTTCGTCAACTAGAACAACAAATAACACATAAATCCCAACTATATGAGATCCACTACATGGATATTGAACTCTATATATGATTAATATCACAATTCACTACCAATATCAGATCATTAAACCCATTTTTTTACATTTATTATGCAAAGCTGCCTTTGATCCCTTTCTACCCTTCATACATCCAATCCCATATTAAGTTTTCTATAATCACAGAATTTATTGGTTGTCTTTGAACGTGTCTACCATATTAATGTTTTGCACTCAACTTATATTTGATTGGAGTTAATCCTAGTTGCTTTCATGTAATTAGTATTTTTTTTATTTTTTATTTTGTAACCTTAGACATTCATTTTAACTTTCTCTTTTTTTTTAAACACTAATTTTTAGTATATATTATTTCCTAACTCCTCAACATCCTGACTCATAAAGAATGACTGCTCAAAATACAAGCTTATAAACCTTTTAGTCTATGGGCACATGACATTATATAAAACTTTGAAACATTTTCTCCTTTTTACCCATCTAGTCTGTCTTATTGATGGTATTTTCATCTAGATTATTTCATTGTTGATAAATCAAATAAATTTAAGTTTCTTGTAGCAATTTCCTAACCATCCAACCTAACTATCCCTCGCATTTTTTTTACATTGAAATTATATTTGTATATCGAGTTTTAGTTCTGGATAGTTTAAAATGTTAATTTTTTAAAATTTCACAAAATTTTAATTTTATTCTATTTAGATTTTTTTATCAATTAGCATAATTTTACCAATCAAAAATATATATTAAGAAGCTTTATCTTTAATATTACTGATAATTGTCTATTACTAATAAAAATATTTCTAAAAGTATTAATTCTAATTGCATCATTGTGCTATACCACATCAATATAATTACTAGAGTTTTTCATCCCTTTCTAAAATTTATCTTAATAATTGTGCAATAAACTATCATAAACTTTTTTCTAAGGCAATAAAAATAATATGTAATTCCTTTATAAAATTTTATTTAGTATGGTTTTTATTCATTTCTAAATAGTTGATTTTTATTCTGATTGGTTAACTCTTTGTTTGCAATATGTACTGGATTGACACTACATAATTACCGGTTTCAATGCTTAACTATAAGAATGTGGTTAATGCTCAATTTCTTTGACCATAATCATTTGTCGTTAAACTCTTTGTAATTATTCCATCTGTTGGTCCTTACTTAGTTTATCCCTAGTTATTCTTTGTCTTTAAATAATTAATGGTGAACTTCTTGTCGAGATTTCAATATGCGTGTGTTTGTGTGTTTCATAAGCTTAGATCTGTATCTTTATAGAGGCTTTTTAGGCATTTTATATTTCTAAATATGAAATCTTAGTTGGTGATTTTTTGTTATTTTCATGGCAAAAAATCATAAATATGTTTCTTTCTGCTTGTGTTTTTGTGGAATAATGCAGTAGGTTCTTAAATGCTTTGCAGGTTGCTTGTAAGAAAATACCATGTCAAGCCTAATAAAGCATCTAATGGAGCCCTATCAGCAAGTAAGAG